>CM018695.1:82353042-82666799 GCA_009363875.1 Mikania micrantha | reverse complement strand
CACTTTTACTTTTGCCTCTTAGGGTCCACACATATATGCATTATATGCGTGCACCACAAATGGGGCGTAACCTAGTAGTAAAATAAAGACATAAAATAGTACCAATAATGTCTTGTCCTTGTGGTAAGATGGAGGTATGGGAAAGTGATAAAAGACCCAAGGTCATGGGTTCGATTCTTGATCCCACCCGTTTTACCGCCGCCCTTTCATCGTCGTGCCTTTGAATGAATGGGTGCTTGGGTCGGGTTTTCAACGGGAATTGGTGATTGGTGGGCTAGGGGCTTCGTCCGTCTGGACTAGTAGCCAGCTTGGGCATCCTTTAGCCATTGCGGGCCGCGTACGGAGTACCCGACAGTTGATTAGTTGGCCGTTAAATAAAAAAGACATAAAATAGTGAAAATTTAAATAAAATAAAAAGATAAAAGAATATCAATGCTTGTACATTTATGCTTTAATAATGGTGCACATTGGTTGAGGTTTGGAGGGGCATGGGGGTGCCCCAGCCCCTGCCGTTTTTCTGTCCAAAAGTCTCGATATAGCAGTTTTCGGTCGAAAAATTTTATATGTATTAATAATATCAAAATACAATTTTTTAAAAATATTATTGCTTACAACATTTAGATTTATTAAATCCATGTAATACATGGGTTTTTAACATAGTATAAATTATAATTAATAAGAAAGTCACAAAATTTTTAAAGCTTAAGATATATTTTTAAATTTGAGCTGTAAAGAGTCCATGATAATAATGTCACAACTCAGAGGAGCTGCTTTGATAACTTCCTTGAGTGGGTAAAAGGCCCTATCAACTCAATTTTTGGACCCAAAAGAAAATACGAGTACAGGTGTTCAAAATATCCGAAACTCGAAGAAATTCGAAATCCGAAACCCGAAAAAACCGTATCCGAAATCTTTTTCGGGTTTTTCGGGTTTTTCGGGTCGGATAATATGATTTTAGTTTCGGGTCGGGTTTCGGGTATGCAAAAATGGTTTTTTCGGGTCGGATATCCGAAAAAACCCGAAAAAACAGGGTTATTCGGGTTATTCGGATGAACGAATTCGGGTTTTTCGGATCGGATAATATAATTCGAATTTCGGGTCGGGTCGGGTTTCGGATAGACCCAAAAAATTTCCCAACCCGAAAACCAGAATAACTCGTTATCCGACCCGATGAACACCCCTAAATACGAGTGAAAAGAACCTTAAGTGTTTGTTTAACTTGTGAATTAGAATCACTATTCTAAGAGTACTAGCCATTCATACATCAAACATTCAAACCATTTAAATTAACTCTAGTTTAAGTGTATCGTTATAATCATTGGTACATAAAAATTAAAAAAAAAAACATTTTTATCTATTTAAAATACAACAAGATTAATCAAAGGAGGAGGTACTAAGAATTAAAATGCCCAGGGCAAACCGTGAAATATACCCCAGACGAATTCAAAAATATAAACGCAAAATTACAGTATTGATTTTAGAATATGTTTTTTTGTGGTAATTGCGTTGAGTATTGTACAACAAATCATCAATATATGAAGAATGTGAACTTGCTACTTATGATCGTCACAAACTGAATGATAATCAAATTGTTTTGTGTCGGCTGCTAATGTCAATAATTGACGATTACACAATTCGAATAATTTTAAATTTGCCTGAATTAAATCTTAAGAACTTATTTTGTTATGAAAGAATGATTTGTTTCATGAATAACTGCAATTATATTCATAATTATATTGACTAGGGGATTTGAATTGTATTTTCATTTATATTAACATAAAAAATAAATTTCTTTTCTATAGTACATAGTGATGATTTGAAAATATGTATAATTAAATCACTCACTCTTTCTTGCTCTTTCTTGAGATTAGCCCATATATATCTCTTTCAACCTATATCCATAAATATAATTTTAAAAATTTAGAACTAAGAACTATAATAAAAAGTAGAGTTACTTTTTTTACAAGATCAATAAAAGTTATACAAGATTTATATATATTTATCTCTTATTTATATAATGAATTTACGAATTGCTAAAAAGGCAGCTGTAGGAGTAAGGTACATAGAGGTAGAGAGGAAGACGAAAAACAAAAAATCCAGCTCTAATTGTAAGTCGACAAATATATTTTTTAACTTTTATCATTAATTAAAAATGATAAAATAACGGATATCTTGTTAAAACTTAAAAGCATTTAAAATGCTCCGTACCTAAAAGTTCATCGATTGAAAATGAAGATGGAAAATTTTCAGGGACTGGTTTAGAACATATTCCAAACCTCTAATTCAAATTGAGAGCTCCCTCCTAAATTTCAATTTTCAAACCCTGCAAATCAATGGCTTCCAACTCAGTGAAACGCAACTGGTCGATTCATGATTTCGAGATCGGAAAACCTCTCGGAAAGGGGAAATTCGGGCGGGTCTACCTCGCCCGTGAAGCAAAGGTAACAAACAACATTTCAGATTAAGCAATTGTAACTGTGATATCGTTTGAATTAGGGTTTGATTTCAACAAATTTGATCTGCGCCTGTTAATGTTACAATTAGAGCAAGTATATAGTCGCCTTGAAAGTGATATTCAAAGAGCAGATTGAAAAGTACCGTCTGCAACACCAGCTGAAGCGAGAGATGGAGATCCAGACCAGCCTTCGTCATCCGCATATTCTCAGGCTTTATGGCTGGTTTCACGATGCAGAAAGGATCTTCTTCATTTTGGAGTATGCTCATGGCGGTGAGCTTTATGGAGAGCTTCGTAGATTGGGTAATCTCTGCGAGAAACAAGCTGCCACTGTAATTTTTCTCTCTTAAACACACACTCACACACTGTATTAGGGTTTACTAGAGTACCTAAGACATCTAGCATTCAATTTAGGGTGTTTTATATGCATTCATTCTGTGTAATTTGATTGATATTATAATCATTGTAGCCAGCTTCTATAATCATCATTTAAAGAACCACTTCAGATATACCATTTACAGCATCAAACCAGATATAGTGACAATTAGGAAGAATGCACACGAGTGATTTGCTGTCCTTTTTTTATGGAAAACCCCTAAGCCATGCACAAGGCGATTGATTAAACGTCTCATGGCGTTGAGGCGGCGCTTCATGTGTACCTGGGCCTAAATTGGTCAATATAAGGGATAGTTGTGTAAAAATGAACAAAACGATGAAAGAGATTATGAATGGTAACATGATGAAGGCTTATATGTAAAGAGACCAGTGATAAGCAGTTTTAGGCTGTATGTAGTGTAACTTCTAGTGTACACAAGGCTCTTGCCTCTTGCCTGAGCTTTCAGGACCTAAATACCTCAAGTGCCTTGTGCCTTTTAAAACCAAGTTTGTCCCATCAAATTAGACATTGAAGCAATTAGAAAGACTGCAGTCTAATGTAACCAACTAAGCCCCAAAATAAATGAAATGGTTCGGTGGTTCCTAGCCCATTCCATCACCCAATCCGTGCACAAACCTGGTACTAAAAATTTTTAATAGCACCTAATAACCAATAAACAAATCAACAGATGTATTTTTGGGCCTATTTGTTATCATACACCTACAGACATATAACATTCTCTATATGAACCCTATAAGCATCAAGCAGTATAGATGCATAGGCCAATGTATAAAATTAGTATTTGATATGAAACTTGTAGCATTAATTTTGGTAATGCCTTTTAATTTATATCCATTTTTCTAAATATGTTCATCGGTGATGATCTCTAGTATATTGCCAGCCTTACCCATGCCTTAGCATACTGTCATGAGAAGCATGTTATTCATCGGGATATCAAGCCAGAGAACTTATTGCTTGATCACGAGGTAAGTTGAGATAACCATTTGTTTAATATGACATATTATCATTTGCTTTCTTGTCTCAATATTTTATAAAACAAATAAATATAAAAGATAAAATTTTGAACAAGTAAAATGACCATTAATTTAAATGGCCATTTGATAGATAATATATGATCGCAGGGTCGATTGAAGATAGCTGATTTTGGGTGGTCTGTTCAGTCAAAAAACAAGAGGCATACTATGTGTGGAACATTAGACTATCTGGCACCAGAAATGGTGGAAAATAAAGCTCATGATTATGCAGTTGATAACTGGACTTTAGGTGTTTTATGTTATGAGTTTCTCTATGGTGTCCCTCCTTTTGAGGCAGACAGCCAAGCAGATACATTTCGACGGTAAGCAATCTTAATCGACCTGTTTGACCCGTTTAATGTAAACCAAACCCAAATCCCAATTCATAAGAGGAAACGGGTTTAAATTGCCACTTTCACCTTAATGACGTAATTTTGTTATCTTCGTAGGATTATGAAGATCGACCTCGCCTTTCCTTCTACCCCTCAAGTTTCTGATGAAGCTAAAGTCCTCATTACACAAGTAAGTTTATATTTACCGATGAATGATCTATGTCAACGAGTAGGAAGTTTCAAGATCAATATTTTATTTCTACTTTTTCTTTTATAATAAAATATGATTGGAACAAATGCAGCTTTTGGTGAAAGACTCTTCGAAAAGGCTGCCCCTTGAAAAGATTTTGAAGCATCCTTGGATCATCATGAATGCTGATCCCAATGGTACTTTCTCTAAATATGTCTAGTTACATACATTTGTGTCTATGAATAACCACCACAATTGAACTTTAGCTCAAATGTGTCTGAATTTGGTAGCCAATAGCTGCTTCTTTTGTTGCACTTATTTAGAAAATGTATGAATATTGTTCTGTATATCTTTCCCTATATTAACTTTATTAATATTACAATTAGTATGCTACCAATTTACATGGAAAAATGTCAACATAATGCTCAAACCATTGTTGTGAAACTTCATGAGTACTCAGAGAGTGGCCTGCTGATTAGGTCAAGCACTCCTTATTTCTAGTCAACCCACCTAGTAACGCCTTGCGAATCTTGCAAAGAATGGGGCACTTGCTAATATCAGTTTCTTTAAAAAGCTTGGCATACGATGGTATTAATTTGATTAATATAACTTTGTTATCGTAAATGTGACAACAGTATAGTTTATATTTATTATCATACTACTTTTAGATTTTATTGGTTTGTCATTGTATTAATTAATGATTCCTTCTCAAACTCGAAAGACTGGTTTGCTGGATTCAAACATGGTGGTTAATTAATATCCTTACGTGGATTTAATCTTCCTTTACATACAACCAATAATATATTTGTATAATTTAAAAAATTAATTTTTCTTTTCGTCTAAAGTTTGGCTGAATTTGCAACTTTGGTATAAAATCTGAAATCTTGTTTGTGATACTTTGTCTTTGGAATTTGTTTTTCGCCAATGTGGTGGTGTGGTCTAATTAACTAGCATTGTTGTTTTTTTTGTTCTAAATCAAGTTAAAGGATATTATGATAAATAAAATCACTTAAAAAATCAATAAAATCACTTAAAAGAATATAATACCCCCTCCCTCCCAATTAATTAAAAAGAGTATAAAATAGTTCACAAATCTTATAAAAAATAAATAAAAACTATCAATTTTATGTAAATTGTTAGAACTATATATAAAACCGTTTTTTTTTTTTTAACAAAAACAATTTACAAAAAAAAAAATTATTATTAAAAAAACAAAATAATTTAAAATTAAAGTTTTTAAACGACATATTTGTAAAAAACCGACATTTGTCAAAAACATTTTCTAAATGAAATGTTTAAACAACAAACTTTTTGTAAATGAAAAGTTAAAAAAATGCATTACTATTTTATTACTTTAAATTCGTCACATATACACATCATATAGTATGAATTCGTATATACAAATATATACAACTATATTTGCAATCTAGAAGTTTTGTAATATAAAACTAAATTTTGTATTATAATTAGAAAATTGCATAAAATCACTTTACTTTGATAATGATCATAAAGAACGAAAATAATCAGAAAAGGAATACACCTTTATAAAAGATTAGGTGTTAGTGTGTGTTACAAGACTATTCTTATGTTCAACTTTTACAAAGATATACGTATTTTTTAAAAAGTTGATTTCCATTTTATAAAATGAACAGAAAAATGAAAAATAATAATAATAAAGATTTCCCAAACATCCAGAAAAACTATTAACCAAAATTTTTCTCCATTTACCTATTCAGAGATCTGCACTTACGACTTTGAATGCAAATACTAAGGATCCCTGATATAAACAAGCAATATGAAATATGGCTGGTGGCATCAATCAAGGAGAAGCTAAAAGCCTAAAACAACACTCATACACGCAGGACTTACCGGACCGAAACAAAACAAAACAAAACACTGTAATCAAGAAACACGTTGCCAATAATCAATGGGACATCTTTCAACAAAAAGACTAGATGTGTGATGCTACAAAAAGTTGGTATATATATTAGGCATTTAGATAATTTTACATGGGAAAATGCAATTTGAGGTGATAACCTACGTATACAGAATTTTCAGTGTTGTGCGTATCCCTGTGCTAAAACCTAGGGTACCAAAACATACCTTTGATGCCCTCCGGGTCGGGTTCAAATCCTAGATTTCTATAAAATTCCACAACTGCAATAGTAAACCAACTTTAGATTAGCTTCATAAACCTACATCCTTTTCCAGTTGAAAAGGCCATGAGGGTGGTGTAACAGGTCAAAACAAGCTCCCTATAAATTATAAATTATAAATTATAAATTATAAATTATAAATTATTATAATAAAACCTATTTAATTTATGCCATGGAAGGACCAAAAAGTCGAATTGTTGGGTCAAAACTGACTAAAAGAGGCAGGAAATTATGTTGAGGGAACTATTTATTTGGGTTTTAGTAAAAATGATAACTTGATGGAAATTAAATTGTTCACTCAGCCAACATTGTGATATCATCTGAAAGTTTTGTAGAAATGTAGAGAGAGAGAGAGACATTAATCTTAGAGAGAGAGGGAGGGAGAAGAACTAAGGAATGATTACTCAAAAGATTTCATAAATTAAGCATCAAACACTGATTTGAATTAGTGTTCAATCCTATAGCAAGTGTTTCTCTAGCAAATTTGACTTAAGATGGGTTTTTATTAAAAATGATGATCAACACGCTACTCATAAATCCTGTTTGGATGAGAATACTATCAAAATTGTGCTTCACGAACTAGAATAATTATTTTCACAATATAGAGAAGGAACTGGGTGATTTTGAGCTTTAGTTTAACTAAAAAGTCAACCTAGCAAGTTATTGGTCAAATTGATTAACTATTGTTTCAGAAAGTTCCTATGTATCTAAACTAATAAATCATAACTTCTTGTATAGAACTTTAATTGGGTGATTAAAACTTTAAAAGCGTTGACAGGTAAACAGGCCAAAGTATGAGAAAAGTATGATCTTTATAAAATAAACAGGCTAAAAGAAGTTCTAACAAGTTCACTGGTAAATTTTTATTTTGGGTAAAAACAGGTTGGTTCAGGATGAGCCAACCTAAAAACACATTATTACCTTTTGTTTATTGAATTTTATAAATAATTACGATATAGTATACATTTTGATTACACTTTGATGACAATCAACCTGTATTCATTTTAATTACTTTTTCTTGCTTTACCCATTTGTCTTTAACCTGTTAGGAAAAACCCTCATCGATCCATTTTCTATAAATGGGTCAAATTTGCCAATGAGTGACCACACACCTTTACTGTCTGCAAATAGTGATATGTTGCCAATGTCCCTCTGGAGTAGAGCTCTAATAAGCTTCTCAATGAGAGCTTTTCCAAGACCTTGTCCCTATCATAATATAAGCCAAAGTCAAAATGTAGTTCCTATCTCTGAAATATAACCAAATCAACTATATCTATAAGAATCATATTTAATTAATGTTAGCCAACGTAGATTTTATATGATTCAATTTTATTGCATAAGGATACTTGTTGAATTTAAAATCTGACCGTAGTCTAGTTTTTTGGTTACCATTTATAGGCTTAAATGCTTTACATGTCTCTCTAGTTGACTTGTTGCAAGACTAGGTTTAAAGATCTTAAAACGATTATGCAACCAGGATTCTTGAATGGTCAAACAACCAGAAGTTAGCTGTCCCTTTATATTGTAAATCAAAATACTCACTAGAAAATTCAGATAATCGTATTACCACTAAAACACAATGATTGTTTGTTAATCAATATATATGCATATGGTCACACTTTGACATAGAAATATGAATGTGATGCAAATGATATATATAATTATGCATATGTTCAAACACTATATTCTTGAATCATTACAAAGAATGTCTAAAAGATCAAGAAGCAAACCAAATTAATCAAGAAAATAAGAAATATTGGAAAGCATACATAGGATACAAGTTCGACTGGTCTGATCAAGCAAGGTCTGATCATATTTAGACAATCAAAAACAGAAGAATCATGGTCGATGGAAAAGTGCATATCATACAAGTTGAAACTCAACTTCCCAATATATGTACGAGCCTACATCATTGGATACACAAGGTGCATCATTTAAGGATACGTGATGCTTGATTCAATTGAGCTTAAAATCCATCCAAATTTAAACACAATGATTGTTTTTTTGGTGATATACATATATATAAAAGATTCCTTAATCAATCTAAAAGTTTTTACAAAATAATTTCGGTCATACAAAGAGTTAAAAAAAATTGTCAAGAAATTAAAAATAACTTTTTCACCCCCATAGGTTCTTACTGTATCAATTAAAATAATGAGTTAAATGCCATTTTAGTCCTTGTGGTTTGACAATTTTTGCCATTTTAGTACCTGTGGTTTGAATTTTGCCATTTTGGTCACTATGGTTTCATTTTATTGCCATTTTCATCCCTATGGTTTCCATTTTATTGACATTTTAGTCCAATTAAATTTAAAATTTTGGACTAAAATGGCAAAATTTATCAAACTATAGGGATGAAAGTGGCAATAAAATGAAACCATAGTGACCAAAATGGCAAAATTCAAACCACAGGGACGAAAATGGCAAAAGTTATCAAACCATAAGGACTTAAATGGCATTTAACTCTAAAATAATTATACCTGGTAGCTAGGATCTACAAGGACATCCCATATCGTTGCATTGAATGCATGATCTGATGTGGCACGAGCCATGCCAATGAGCTTCTTTTCATTAATGGGTTCTGTTAATTCTGTGAAGTAACTTCCCAAAATACGCCAACATTTGTCATTAAACTTAATTAATAAAATAAAGAAAAACTCAGGTGCAAATGTTCAATCTGTTTCAAGCAAATTTCAAGGAAAATATACCTTCTTTGGCAGATTTCTTTATGGAATGCAACGTTGCTACCATGTAGCTATTTCTCAGTGCAGCAGCCAGCTTTGATAATGGTCTTCTAGGCCAACCGACCTTTTTATTTTTGATAATTGAATAAAGCAATTTAGGAAATTGAATGCTTTAAATTACAGTTTGGGTGACTCTCAACCCGTTTCTTTATCAGTTCATGTTTGTGATTTGGTAAGCTTTACCTATTATAAAAAAATAAAACTCATATTGACCCATACAGCAGTAAACGAGTTGAAATTGCCACCTCAAAATATTGAAAACTGTACATTCATTTATATTTTTTTCAGTTACACAAAGTTGAACCTGAAGAATACTTACCACACAAAGCTTGGAGATCATTTATATTGAAAACGAGCAATTTGTGTACGCAAAATAATTACCTTATCACACAAAGCTTGGAGATCATATACATCGACTTCTGCACCGGAAGAAAATATAATTTGTTCAATGGTTCCATCTGGTAGTGTTTTTTCAACAAGTACAAATTCCTCTAGAATAGGCTCTTCATCTTCTTGGATACTAGAAGATGGCTCTATGACCTGTGTAGAGTTGTTCTTTATTAACCTGTGATGATTCAATGAAGTTGATCGGGATACATTATTAGGGTTTATGTACATATGCAGAGCCAGAGCAAGCCTGATAATTTAATGAAAAAGTGAAGGAAAGAAGATATAAGGAACAAGAGATGCAATAACAATATTCTTTTCTAAAGAACATTATAGAACTAGAGGTTTGTACACGGCTAAAACTTGAAATTTTGTACGTACAGTAACATATTTGGAACATTGCATGAAACTATTTCTGCATAAAAGACATGTTTTTTGAAACTTTTTATGAGAAACAGGTTCTCATATAAAGACAAAGTTCAACTTTCAAGATTAGAATTCATCATGGTTATAAAGTTTAGGTTATCACTATATTGTCAAAGGCGCTTAGGCGAGGTGAGGCACAAAGGAATCGCATTTCATGCATCCAAGCACTCAGGCAAGGATTTTGGAATAATCCAGGAAAAAATCGGTCAGAAACAGCCAAAAACTAATCTGAAACAACTAATAATGGCCAGTAACCGGCATAAAACATGTCTAAAACTCCTAAAGATGTGTATCTATATTTTTATTGTACCTTTCTTAAAAAAGCTCTATGCGCCCGGGCCCAAGGATCCCCCTTAGCGCCCTTGAACATGTGACTAGATAAGTAGATAGGGTTGTTAAATTAGCTCTATAGTCAACAAGTGATCGATCTCAAATGATTGGTGATACAAGCATGATAATCATGTTTCTGTTTCGACACATGTTTCAATTCAAGTTTGTCTAACTGATTTTGAATTAAGATTATTCATTTACCTTAGTTGCCTCATAAGATAACATCTAACAGCTAACTTCACTGAAAAGAAAGAGAGAGAGTTGCACTTACCCAGATCTAATGGATTCCCAAAACCCAGCCTGCAGCCTAGAAAGCTTGAGCTTTCTGCTCCCTGTAAGAATTTACACATTATAATCATGACCAGAAACCAAATTACTGTTTCAACTTAAATAAAAGCTGACTCACAAATATAATCAACTACGTGAAGTTCCAGATAAAATTCAACTCAACAAGCAGCAAAACTCTAACTTACAATGATCCTAGGGTTTATCCGAGACCCCAAATTCCATCAATTGGTATGCGAATTTGATTTAATACGATATTTTTCATTTAACATTGGAGACTAAGGCATTAGGCTACTAGATATGAGCACGAACCTGTGGGTAACCCCAAATTGAAACCGGAAGGGTACGGCAGCTGATGTGAACAATTGAAGATGCAATCTACAGGAACGATACGACATCTGAAACACCAACAATCGAGAAGATGAAGATGTAATTCTGAAGTGTAGGGAAGAAATTACTACTTACAATGCGGGAGATGATGAAGTCTGCATTTCCCCTTATCTGCTTGGAGGGAAGAAATGTAGATAACGTTGTTGAGGTTTGCAACTGGTTCGAGAATGTTGTGGTGAGGGAGTCATTTGGGCCACAACACCCCTAACCTACTCTTTCAATACCACTTAAAAACAGAATTGAGATTAGCGGGTTTTTTTTTTTTTTTTTTTTTGAACGGCTAAGCTTACTCCACCTAAATTACATCATATTTACATCTTGTATGGGATAAAACCCATGACCTCCCATCCTAAGAGGCAAGCCTCTACCAAGTGGGCTAGTCCCACATTGGCGAGATTAGCGTTCTAACACCACATGAATACGTATCCTGAATAGTTAGAATAAAGTTTGATTGTTTATTTGTTTGTTTATCTATAATATAATTCATTTAAAAAACATACAGCGTTCAGGCTGATGCTTTTATAAAACAAAGCTAAGTTCGGATTGATTTGTTTTAGTATTTAAAATTATTATTTTTATTTTTTTAATTAACATATACTTAATTGTTTTCTCTTTCACTATTTAGCATAATTTAATTGACTGGTTAATAAAACTTTTATTTATTTCATTTATAAAAATGACCTTTATTTCTTTTCACTTAACTATACAAATAAATTTGATTTTATATTTTCTACTTCATAATTTTAATTTAAGTAATTGGATGGTTATTTATAATAATATTAATCATTACACAATTTAAACATCACACCTCGTAAATTCGTTTAGTTAATATTAATAAACTAGATAAACGGATCATTTTTGGGTTGACCCGAATTTGTGTTAAGATTGAAATTTTTGACATGAATAAATATATGGGTCCGATTCAGGTTGTAAAATTCAATTCAGTAACCCACAACATATTAACTTGTCAAAATGATACGATTAATAGTTTAACACCCATAATTCAGTTACTAAATGTCAATATTAGTTGCAACTCGTAAAGTCGTTAGATTTATGGTGTTATTTCCTTAACATTAATAGATCAAGTTATAGGGGTGTTCATGGTCGGATAATGAGTTATTCGGGTTTTTTGAATCGGGTTATTCGGATTTGAAATTTTTTTTTGGTCCATCCAAAACCCTACCTGACCCGAATCTCAAAATATATTATCCGAAAAACCCGAATTCTTACATCTGAATAACCCGAACAAGCCGGCTTTTATTCGGGTTATTTGGATATCCAACCCAAAAAAACTAGTTTTTGAATATTCGAAACTCGACCAAACCCGAATCTAAAATCATATTATCCGACCCGAACAACCCAAAATAGATTTCGGACGAGGTTTTTTCGGGTTTTGAATACGATTTGGATTTTGGATTTCGAATTTTTTCGAGTTTCGGATATTTTGAACACCCCTATCAAGTTGTGCCAACTGGTTAACATAAAAAATATGATCAATTACATATTTCTCCTTGCTAAAACCCATTATTACATATTTACATAATCATAAAACTAAATTACATATTTCCCCTTTCTAAACCAAATATATTACATATTTATTAATTTCATTGAAAAAATTTATTTATTTTCTATTTCCCTTAATAAACTAATTAAAAACAATTTACGTATTTCTTCATACTAAAGGGTAATTTTGAAACATGAGGATATTTGTAATTTTAGTTTATCATTAAGGATATATGTAATTTAGATGTTTAATAAGGGGTATATGCAGTGGCGGAGCTTGACAAAAATTGTAGGGGAGGCGAAACTTTGCAACATTTAAATTTTTTTCCCTAACAGGCAAACGCTAACAGTTAAATGTTCGGGTTGGCAATTCGGGTTCAAGTCGGGTCAAAAAAAAGTAACAATAAACAACAATTAAACTATACCAATAATTATGTAAAAAATTTGAAAAAAAATAGGGTTGGCGATTTGGGTTCCATCTCAGACACTAAATTTATACAAATAATTCTGTAAAAAATTTGAAAAAAAATCAAGAACCTAAATGTTTAGATTCACTAACAATTAACAAAGTAACAATAAACAACAATTAAACTACTCAAATACTTAATCAGAACAAGTTACAACAAGTAGAAAGAGGTGAGAGGCCGAATTCGGGGGGGCGAAATAATTTTTTTTGTAAAATTTTGCTCTACGAATCGGGATATGTACACTACTGACCGAAAAAACAGGCGCCCCCTCTTGCCCCAACTAACCTACGCCTCTGGGTATATGATAATATTCCTAAAAAATAACTATAAAATGCTATAATTTTATTTTTATTTATCGAGTATGGTTATGATTTGAGGAATATGGCGCCATTTGTAGTACTTGGTCATTCTAACATTTGTCCAACAATAATATTAAGACTGTGGGGTGTGCCGGGTGAGAGGGGCGTGAACGGGCGTGAACGAAGGGTGGAACACCGCCCCTCCTAGGCGTTGATGGCTTGGGCGTGGCCACAGCCACGTCTCTCCCTTTCTTCTTGACCGTTCCATTTTCGACCGTTGTCCCAAATTCGACTGTTGCCAACCTAAAAATTTTTTATTTTTACCTATATAAACCCATTCAACACACAAAAATACTCCCACTCAAAATTACAAAATACTCCTCTTTTTTTTTAACAAAAAAAGATTTTTCCATGGATTCCAACCAAACACCGAACCAATAATACAACCCGAGCCCCCCACCTAACCGAATTGGTTCATCAACCGTTCTCCAATGAATCCTTTTTTTGATTCAAATTGTTATCGCCCGCATTTTTAATCGAGTCCACAACAAGGGTTTTACACATTCGCTGAATATAGTTCGAGTTAACAAACACACGGGTTTGCTCAACTATCTCAGGATGAAGTTATACCCGAGACTTAACCCTCTACCAATGCCGGTCCAAGCACACAACCAACACAAAGGCGTAAGGCCGTAAACACAAAACAAAAAAAAAAAAAAAAAAAAAAAAAACAAGTTGGGGATACCGAACCCGTTGTGGTAGCTCCAACCCGTCCCGAAAAATGGACACCGGAGGAGGAGTTTGCACTTTCAAAAGCTTAGGTCGATGTGTCGGAAGACCCAATTGTTGGTAATTACTTTCTTTTTATTATTTTAAATATTGTTAATTTATTTGTTTAAAATTGTTAATATTTTTTTAATTATATATTATTTATAGGTCGTAACAAAAAAGGACCGGACTTCTGAAGTAAAGTCCGAAGTCATTTTTTCCAAACCATGGGTTGTGGGGAGTATCGTCCGAAGTCATTTTTTCCAAGCCATGGGTTGTGGGGAGTATCGTCCGAAGTCATTTTTTTATTAATTTGTAATGTTTATTTATAATTTTATGTAATTTTTTAATTTATGATTAATTATTTCTAGTTATTTAATTTAAAAAAATGGCATCATCTTGGGACCATGGGGCATTTTCATCACTTTTGGTGGAGTGGGTGGTTGTGGTGGGTGCCTACGTATCGCATACGTGAAGTGGTTGGACCAAGAGGCATACCCCATGGTCTAACAACTTATATAGTTGTATATTATATAGAGTTATGTCATATATGTGCGTTTCTTTAGTTATCAACCAAAGTAAATGTGGTGGGAATGATTGGACCTTTGGTGTTAGCAACAGAAGTGTTGAGTTTCAAATTTGGGATGCAACTTTATTTTTCTTTTACTTTATTTATACTTTTTTCGTTATTTGTTTTTTTTTTAACTCAGGTTTTAAAATTTACGGTTTATCTCCTATAATATGTATTATATATGATCAAGTTTTCTTGATACTTTGTTTTGTTAATTTAATATACATATGTGTGTGTATAATCGTACATTACAGCAACCAATAATGGCTTGTTATTGTTAAAAATATACCAACACAAACACAATAATATTGCCGTTGAATAATTGTTTTTTATATATGTTTTGATCTTCAAATCAAGTCACCGTAACTTTATACATTTCTTTTATATACCTAAGACGCAATTTACATAATTAACTTCATAAACACACAGTATATCTCGCTTTTAATTTTTCTTGAACCTTTTTCTGTTAAATTATTAATGTAGAACTCATAGTTTCGTACATAGTAACATATCTGACAAAATGATACTTGTCTATCTACGTTTTAATATTTATAACAATCTATCGTAATTTCATATGTTCTTTTAATCGTACCACCAAATCACAACACACAAGTTTTAATCACATCGCCTAACCGTAATGGGTATCTTATCTAGTTTAAACTATTTTTCATAAGTTCTTTTTTTCAAACTATTTTTTCTTGCATTTTTCTTCTTTATTATTATTTTGTAATAAATTAATCAAGTAAATGAGTTTATCATCAAGCTTCATGTTTTCCAACGATTCATTTGTCGAATGTAACAAGCTTGGTATTTATCAACTTCTTCACCACAATTGACCGTTAGTTTTATATATTGTTATTGAATAAATTCTAATGCATTGCAATCTACTAATTTTTAAAATTTAATAGAGTGTCTCCAAACTCAGCAAACCAGAGTGCCTTAAGACCTCTCATTGCCTTAAAATCTATCATTGCTAGCAATTTTTAGTAAGGCACCTACTCTTCTACTCAAGAGTAAACTCACCTCCTATGCTATTGTAACAACCCATTTTGATGAAATACTATAAATAAAACATAATTGGTGTATGATTGTGTTTATTTAATAAAAAAAAAGGTGTTTTGTATGATTTAATTATCTTAAATATTATTTGGTGGGAGTTTTAATAAATAATTGATTTAAAATATAATCATATGGTGGTGTTAACTAATCTAACTAAGTTAGTCATAAGTTAGTTAGTTTTAACTAGTAATAGAGGGGCTAGTTACGCAAATAGCTGAAAGTTGAATTAAAAGGGAGGGTTTTATAAAATAGGGGCTGGTCAAAATTGGTCATAAGACCATCCCTTTGGCTGGAAACGTGAAAGAGAGAAAGAGAACCAAGGGAAACCTCAAAAATTCTAAGGATTGATCAAATTGGTTGCTGATTATCAATCTGATTTTGAATGCAAGTTGAAATTGGACTTCTCCTTGTATCAAACTACATCTAGGTAAGTTTTTTTGATGTTTTTGTTGGGGTTTTCGTGGGTTTCTCAAAAGGGTGTGAGTTTGATGGGTCAAATCCGAAATTAGAAGTGTAGATGGTGTTATATGTTGTTAACTATCATGATAATCATCAAAGAAACAACATTTTGTTCATTTCTTGCATGATGATGTATTTTGATAAAAATGGAGTTTTGGGGTTGTTCATGGTGATGATGAACTAAGAGGTTTAAATGGGTGATTAGATGATAGCTTTATGACATACAACATATGAAATTTGTGTTACCATGGTGATTGTTGAATTTGGTTGATTATAAACCAACATGGGAGATTGTTGGAGTTTTAGAAACAAATTGAAATGTGTTGGTGAAATCCCTGCACACAAGTTGTTTGATGAAAAGTCAACAACTTGATTTTTATCTAACAAAGTGTTTAAAGGGATGGGTGTGGTTAATTAGTTGTTATAATCATAAAAGGTGTAATTTTATGATTTATGGGTCGTTTGGATGTAATCTAAATATAGTTGATGAAAGGGTGTCAAATTGGTGTAATTTGACTAATTATGGTCAACACTTGTATTGAAACACATAAGTATGATATAGGAGGCAATAGCGAAAGTGGTAGTGGAACTAAAAGACCCGGAAAGGAAATTGTGATAGAGGATAACTCATTGGAACAAGGTAAGTCACCCAATCTTCTATTTGTTATGTGTAAATGGTGTTATGCATGAATGAATATGTTGTGGAAGATTGACTTTATGGTGAATAGATGATATTGGTGCTTGTTGATAGACAATAATAAGCAATAGGTGATATATATTGCTTGATTTTTGTTGGTATGGTGTTTTTATGCTAGTTCATGATTGACTTGGTGTTAATTTGTATGTGTGTTGAATGATTTTAATTATTTCACAAGGTGTGTGAATTGTAATTGAAATCAACTCTAATTGGTGTTTTGAATCACAAGTGGTGTGATCATGACATTGGATTATTCACATGGTGTGTGAATGTCGTTTGTTGGGTGTAGTCAAGTTAGTAAAACACAAGTGGTGTGGTTTACTTAACTTGAGAAATCTTGTGCAATAAGATTTCAAAGGAGTTTTGGGTGCAAACGACCCGTTAGTAAATCGTTTGATATTATGACCATGATGGTCATAAATTGGTGAATTATGGTGTTCAATATGATTATATGGTGTTATATAATGTTTATGGGGGTATTGGAATGGTCGGAATCGAGTGGAATGGGTCGAGATGGCGTAAAACAGAAAAATTGGTCGTTCAGGTGGTGCTGGAGTATCATACGCCAGTGGATACGCCAACCACACAAATTTTCTGTGATATGCCCCAGATACGCCAAACTCATACGCCAAGGGTTGAATTTGACCAAAATTGAGTATTTTGGTCATGTAAGCTCGTGTGGGCGGGCATGGTGATCTTACTTAGTTCTAATGAACTAATAGTGACTTAATTATGGTGTTTTCAGGTGAACGAAAGGGTTGAACGCGGTCGTGATCGGATTGCCTTGCAAGGATTCGGATCAAACATATTTTGGGGTTTATTCTTTGTTTGTTTAAAACAAAGGCTTTTGGTGAATAACTCAAATGAAATTTTTGTTATTGAATGTTTAAATAACATCAAATATTTTGTAAATTCGCATGTAAGTGGGATGTTTAAGGTGTTAATTACATTTGATGGTTTGAAAAATCTGGAACCTATTTTGATTTGTCGTTTAAACACACATGTCATGTGTTGGTAGGTTTGGGGCTTACAGCTATGTATTTAAAAAAACCTTCTATTCATCTAGAAACAATTGTTTACTCAGAAACTAAAACCGAATACCACGTATAAAATAAGCGAAGGGGATACTGTTAGACAAAAAGCCCTTTAATTGCAAAGTTTTGTAAGCGTGGAATAGTAAGTAATAACTAAACTTGTTAATACAATAACAAGATAACATTTTGAATTTACTAACACAAATAATATATTGTTTTTAGATCTCATCATGTTTTAAACTAAAAAAACAAAGAACAAAAATAATATATTACATTGATGCAATTGGAAATAATGCAATAACCAAAGAAAGTTTGCTTGCTTGAAATAACAATGTTTGCTAACGGACCGGTGGGTCTTGATGAAGAAACAAAAGGGTATTTGACAAATGTAAATGTAATTTCAGAAACTAGTTCATTCTTTAAACTGCCATTCGCGACGGCACATGGGGCAATGAGCCTGAGAGGTCTGCGAATTCACCCATTTCAGAATGCAATGAAGATGGAAGGCGTGATTGCAAGCGCCCCATACTGCATCAAATCCAAACAACAACAAACTATTAATTAATATCTTTCAACATTCAAGATAATAATGTCGCAGTCTAGCAAGGTCGGATCATCTCAAGCTTAAACAAAGCTGAGCTTAAATGAGACTAAGGCTCACGAGTTAGAAAACGAGCTCAGACCCAAGCTTTACATGTCAAGCTTGATTAATGAGACTGTTGTTTACATAGTTTTTTTGTTGGATATACTAATACACACACGTGTAATTGTTATCATTATATTTACATTTTTTATAAATATAATTAAATGATATATATTATACACAAAAATAGAATTATAAATGCAAACGTAATATATACATATAATAATAATATGAAAAGTAAGTCAAACTTGAGTTTTAAACGAGCAGACACAAGCGCTCTGAAGTTAAAAAAGACAAGACACGTTTACTTATGAATGGGTCAAGTTTGAACTTGAAAATAAAGCTCTAAACGAACAAAACTCAAGCATTCTGAAGTTAAACACCACAAGCCACCTTTACTTGTGTGTGTTTTGTTAACCTTTAAAGGGGTAAGAGGGGTGAGGTGGGGTGGTGGGGTGGGGGGGACCCAACAAAAAATGGCAAAAACTTGTCCTTTTAACAGCTTATCACTAGGTAGATGATATATCAAGCATTCAACCAACCATATTCTTAATGGTATGAGAGCAGCACCCTCCCTAATTTACCAAAACCCTAGCGGCTGCTCACTTATCCAATCGTCACTCCTTCAAGCCGATCAAAGCTCTCTGTTTTCTTTTTTTTTCCCCCTGATCGCACCATCATATCCATCTTTTCCAAACCTCTTATATCTCATTTTCATGGAAAAACTTCACCCTGCTATCACTGTGACCAACATACTGGGCATAACTCCTTAACCTTATCAGTCGTTCGAAGTAATCGTACATGTCCTTCCCAACATACCATCATCTTCTTCTTGTACCCAAAACAGCAAACAAAGATGGAGACAGAGAATAGAGCCGAAAAAACAGTTGATGAGAAGCTATGGAACCGCATCAACATGATTGTGCTACAAAGGATTTATAGCATGATCTCGAATGATCTTTTCCATACTATCCTTAAACCTGATTCCACTGCCACCAACGTCTGTCAAGCACTTGCCAATATCTTTCAAGATAATCACAACTTGCGGGCAGTTTACTTGGAACATCAGTTTCACAATACTCAACTTGATAACTTCTCTAACATCACCTCATACCATCAAGCACCCAAGGTATTATCTGATCACTTGCTAATGTTGGCTTCCCCGTCTCCAAAGACCACCTTGTTTTACACTTATCTCAGGCTTCAATAATGAGTTCGATAGGGTAGTAATGCTCTTTCAACAAACTGTTCCCTTGCCTGATTTTATGAGGTCCGTTCCAAACTAATCCTTAAAGAAACTTGAAAGGCAAACCAACCACACCTGCTGCTGCCCTCATACTACCACCACTATAAACTGCTGATGCTCTCTATAAAACCCGCTTGGAAATCGGTGATAGATGGATTTAATGTCCTTGTCAATAATAAGACGAGGGAACTTGTCCCGCATAGGCCCGATATGAACATCATTCGTTGTATGTGGATATATAAACAAAAGACTAATATTGATAGGTCCCTTGAATGTTACAAGGCCCGTCTTGTTTGTGAGGGCAGGCCTTAAAAGGAGGGGATCAACTATGGTGAGACTTTTTGCTCAATGGGCAAACCAGTAAACATCAAAACAGTTCTAAGCATTCATGGTTCTAACTTCTAACTCCATGGCCTATTCATCAACTCAAAGTCAAATAATGCTTTCCTTCATGGTCAAATATCCAAGACCGTCTTTATGTATCAGCCAGCTGGTTTTCATGATGTCAGGTCTCCCGATCATGTATGTCATCTTAAGAGGTCTCTCTATATGTTAAAACATGCACCCTGAGCATGGTAACAAAGGTTTACTAACTTTGTTCTCACTATGGGAAATAGTAGGTCTTATCATTCGCTATTTATCTACCACAACGTGAAAGACACAGCTTACATATTATTGTAAGTTGATGATATTTTTTCGCTACTTCAACCGAATCCCTTTGCCACTGGATATTTTGCTCAGCTTGCAAACTTATTGCCATGAAAGATCTCGACCCACTTATTTATTTTCACAACATCTCAGTCTCCAAAACCACTTTTGGTTTGCCCTTATCTCAACAAACGTATGCCATTGAGATCTTCAAATGGGTCAGAATGTCAAAGTGTAAACTGTAAACCAGGGGCACTCCTGTTTAATGCCAATGATGAACCTCTACTTAACAATCCGACCTCTTATAGAAGTTTGGCAAGGCCGCAACGGCCTTGTAGTACTTACTTTCACTGGGTCACATTTGACATATGTTGGTCGAAAATTTTGCATGTACATGAATGCTCAAACATCTCACCAGAATGCTCATAATCATATACTACGGCTAGCAGGGGTGTTCATCGAGTTAGATTAGGGGTTATTCGGTTTATTCAAATCGGGTTATTCGGTTTATTTTTAAGCGAGTTATTAGCAACATTTTCTTAAGTCTTAACAACTTATTCAAATCAACATCGGCGCACAAAACACATAGATCTCAACATACATTTTAAGAAACGTGCGCCTCACTGGGCTGAGACGGTATAGATGGGCTTGAGGTGGTTCGGTAATTAGAGGCGCCTCACAACATTCCAAAGTCTTTTTGTTTTTTTATAGACTTTGTCCTTTTTATGTTTATCGAATTTGATGTTGAAATTAGTTATAAAAGTTCTTGAATTGATGTTTAGTATTTTTTTAATTGATATATTATAAAAAATTTATTTAATTACTTCCACCTCGGACTTAAGCCTCATTTTGCCTTGAGGCGTATGCCTCGTGAGGCAGAGGGAAAAAGCCTCAAGGGGCGATTCCGTTCTTTTAAACCTTGATTACTACCAGATTAATAACATTTCCAATTTTGCCCAAGTAACTATGCATAATCCCCAATTATATACGTTTAGGTAATTTTATTTAGCATGCTAATTGTTTATGATGAAAATTTTATAGGATTTATGAGAAAAAACAAGAGTTGTGCCAACCCAATACCATCTTAACTAGTATCAAAATGACATGTTTTAGCAAATTACCCACCCCATTCATTATGGGTCATCTAATTTATGCATCAAATATTTCAAAAGAATAAAATCAGCAAATTGATAGTATGACATATCATCACTGTCATTCTGTCAAGATATCATAGGAAGGGGAAAAAGATAAAAAAAGAAAGAGAGAAAGAGATCGAGACTTACTTAGTGGGCAGTCATCACCAGGAAGTTTACAGTCAGTACAACAACCATCAAAAGCCATCCTACATATCCCACATGTTTCATCATGAGCATCCCATGTCCATGAAGCTACCGCATGCCATCTATACATTACAACAACAAGGTGAGTTCCAATACATTACAATATTACACGCTTAAATTAAGCTAAAACGGATGACAAGAAACTTACTCTGTATTGTAGGTCCGCCAGAATTTCATAGACAATTGGTTAAGAAAGAGCAGAAACAATTGCGAAAAATTAATTCATTGAATCTGCTTCATGATTTGTTAGGGGCAATACCAAGATGTAAAGGTAGCCCTAAATTAGACTGTACATGAAACAACATGCATGTATAAATTTTGTAACATTCATGGTCTATGGCTTCGTTTTAAAAAGCATAGGAAAGACGTGTTGCTCTATGTACAACTAAATAAGCTTTGTGTATGATCAGACGTCACGTGTCTCTTATCTTCTTTACATATCAGCCTTCTTCATCAAGTAGCCATTCATAATCTCTTCATCTTTATCATCATTTATACATATCAACCTTATCCATACCTTAACTTTAACCAGTTTTGAATTACATGTGCATGAAGCACCACCTCAAGGCCCTACGGTGTTTTTCCAAATCACACCGTGACTTAGACGCGCCACGTTTTTTAAAACCAAGGTCCATTATGTAGGAAATCTATTACTGATTTGTTCATTTTATTCAGCCCAGAAAAGATGTTACTATTTATAACAATATGGTCATATAGATTCTTTATGTACGTTGATAACCAAAAGTGATAAAATTTGGTGTGGACTGTGGAAGAAAGAATAGAATCATGGTAGATCTATAGGCCAAGCCACCACCAAAATTTTGTGAAGTCCAGAAAGAAAACAAAAGAAATGAAAAGTTTTGGCAATAAAGAATTATACAATTATTTATATTGTATAATTCTGGCAATAACACATGATAGAATTAACAATATTGAAACGTACAATATAATAAAGAGAAGATAATTTTCAGCTTTCATGTAACTTAATAAGGATACGCAAAAGCTTAACCTTCATGTTTCCTCAGCAACTGCAGACTGCCAAAGAATATGTAGTAATAAAGAGAATAATTTTCAGCTCCCACTATATTAAAAGAATTTCCAAATTTCAAGCAAGGTTAATTGATTTGAGAATCTCTAACTAACAAGTGGTAATTTGTGAATTTTATCATTTACCACTTGTTACTAACAAGTGAGGTGTTTTCAAGACTCAGGAGGACCGAGGCGTATGCCTTGAAACAATGTTGAAAAATAATTGAAATAACATTTACATTTCATAGAAGTCACAATTTAAAGTGAAAAAAAAAGTATCACGATTTAAAACCAAAATACTTCAAAAAGCAAATTGAACAACAATATAATTTTATGCAAGATTTAAAAGGTGGCAATAGCTTATAATCGAACAACAATATGAGATTTGATTGTATAACGAAATTAAGTACAACCCGAAGCTAATCAAATCCAAGTTTGCAGCTCAAATTTGGTAGCTTATAATCAAATAGACAAAAGCGACGAATCCATTGGGTATAATCGAAAAAGAAGAGCAGAGGAACCTGAAACGAACCTTGGGAGCAATGAGCAGAACTCCGACGACCAACGACCTGACCGACGAGCAGAACCCGAGTCAAATCTGAGCGATGATCGACGAGCAGAGCTAACCCGAATTCATATGGGAATAGTTGTCGTCCGCGTGCTTCAGTTCATTAGGGTTTCTTATTGATGGGTAAAAAAAAATTCAAAACGGGTCAAATAACAGTACAAAATAAACATGTCTTATCTTAAGCTTCGGGACGCCTCGGCGGAGACGTAGACGTGAGGCGCGGCTCGGACCGTTTTTTTAAAGCATGATTCACTAATGAAGCGTTTAAGGTCATATGTTGTGTCAGAAGATTAGGCCTCTGGGGAAACCAAACGAACACGAACATGGCATGTTTCTGTTTGTTTGTTTAACTTTGACCGAACAAACGATTGAACACGAACATCTAAACGAACGGGGGTTTCTTGTTTGTGTTCGTTCGTTAAGAAACTTAGTGTGTTCGTGTTCATTCATTAATTGTATAAACGAACAGTTCACGAACATAACCGAACATAAGTAAACAAACATAGCTAAAAAAACAAAAACATACATAATTGAACACAAATAATTACACAAACATGAACGAACACGTGGGTTCTAAACTTGCATTGATATTAGCCCATTTCAGTTAATAAATTCTAAATTTTGGTTAATTAAAAATGACACAGGCATGCAAATTTATAAATAAGACAAATATATCAATAAGTTATTAAAATAAATAAATTGATTTATCAATAAAAATAAACGAATGAACTTAAATGAACAAAGATGAACGAACATAAGCGAATGATTATCTATTAAATGAACGAATGAGGCGCGTGTTCACGTTTGTACGTTTAGTTAAATGAACAAAAAAATTTGTTCATGCTCGTTTATTAATTATATAAACGAACATCTTACTATACGATCAACGATTCACTAAACATTCTGATCATTTACAAGAACATGGCATGTATTTTGTTTTATTTGACTGGTCTAAACTTAAAAGAAAAATATCCAAATAAATATATTTTTCAGCAATGAAGCGTTTAAGCTATGTGTTATGCATCACCCCCCATCACTCCACGTAGACGTCACGTAGGCGACACATAATCAACCAATACCATCACTCACTTATCATTCCACATCATCTTTACATATGTTATCATCACTCTCCTATCACTTCCCTGTCACTCTACGTCATCACCACTTTTATTCAATATTTTATTATTTTATTTTATTTTTTTAATTATAAAATAAATTAAAAAAGACACCACACAGCCCCTCACTCGTGACCACCATCACGCAGCCACTCACCACGCCCTGGTCACGCCCCTATGTAGTGGGGGGAGGGCGGCAAGGGGGCGTGACAGGCCCCTCTCACGCCCCCCTCACCCACGATAACACATAGCCTTAAGGTCATATGTTGCCGTTGTCTAGGGGTGTTCATCGGGTCGGATAACGAGTTATTCGGGTTTTTCGGGTTTGAAATTTTTTTTGGTCCATCCAAAACCCGGTCCGAATTTCAAAATATATCATCCGACCCGAATAACCCTTTTTTCGGGTTATTCAGATATCCGACCCGGAAAAATAGTTTTTGCATATACGAACCCGACCCGACCCGGATCTAAAATCATATTATCTGACCCGAAAAACTCGGAATAGATTTCGGATAAGGTTTTTTCGTGTTTCAGATACGATTTGGATTTCGAATTTTTTCAAGTTTCGGATATTTTTAACACCCTTATCACTGTCCTCATAGGCTCGTAGAATCGGTACCGGCCAATCTGGACCATCTGGTCTTGGCCTCTCTTTCCCTACAACTTTCTTTGCCCCTTTTTCTCTCACTATGCACAACCTTCTCTCAGAGAGAAAAAATAGTAGCCGGTTCGGTGCAAGAAATGGAGTTATCCTAATTGTACTTCGTAAGAGAGTAGTAATTATATAAAAATGAAAGTGTCAAAACTTAATCCATCGTAACACTTCAGCCATGATATCAAGATTGCATACAAACCAGGAGACAACTAATATATCGATTTCTAATTTTCAGATCATTCCATTCATACAAATTAATATCAAATTAAAACATACGAACACACAATGAAAGAAACCCTAAAAAAGAACATAAAATCAGAAGTGAAGAAACCTGATTAGCAGCACACAGTTGAGCGAAGATTTGGAATCGGCGATTGACGAACGAAGATGATTCGGTAATTGCTCAAAATTTTAAAATCTGGGAGTTAGAGAGGATGTTATTGGGCGTAGGGGTGTTCATCGAATCGAATTTCGAATAACTCGAATATTTCGAATCGAATGATTTCGAATTTTGAATTTTTTAAGAGCATTCGAATTCGTTTTCAAAGTCGAAATTCGATTATATTCGAATTCGGAATTCGAATTCGATCCGAATTTGATTCGAATTCGATTAGAATCGAATTGATTTTATTTGAATTGAATTAAAAAATTGTTTATACTTCCTATATTTGTGTATTCAAAATATCAAATAATCAAAACATTAAACATTCAAATATCAAAATAACCAACATCTAAGTTGTAATATTAGAGATATCATTTAAACTAGTACAAGAATAAAAATTTAATATATAATGTCAGTGATAACATACGAAATAAAATAATGTAATAAGTAATCAAAATATTAGAAATTAACAACTAAAATGATCAATTTTCGAGCTTCATGATTTACGCTTTTATTGTGAATGTTTAAGTTTAGCGTATTTAAAAGTGTTAATATTATGGATATTTTATAATTAAATTGTCATTTGTCTAATAGTATTTTTGTTTTTATAAACTAAACCACCTAATTAAAAAGCCTAATTTTTAAAGATAGTAATTACTTGTGCATATAAAATAAAAATATATAAATAATTTAAATTCGAATTTCAAATCGAATCGAATTAAAAATATGAAATTCGAAATTCGATTCGAAATTATACTACGAATCGAATTCGAATATGAAAATTCGAATCGAATTTCGACTTAGTGTTTTTCGAATTGAAATCGAATCGAATTTCGATTTTTTCGAGTCATATTCGAAAACTGAACACCCCTAATTGGGCGACGATGATGTATGATGAGAATCGCTAATTTTGAAATATTCGGCTTGGGGGGGACATAGGACATTAGCGAACCCATTCTTTTATTTTCCATCGTAAAGTTATTCACAGCCCAAATTGTTTTTACAGGCCACACGGCCCATAAATTGAGTGTTTGGGGCTTGGCCCCTTGGGTGTTCAAGAGTTCCGTTTTCGGTTTATTCAGTTCAATTTAAATAGTTTTGAATTTTTTTACTCAACCAAAAATTGAACTGAACCATATTGAAAATTAGGTCATCCAAACCGAATTCAATTCGGTTTGGTTTCGGTTAAAACCGAATTCAGTTGATATGTGGCAACCCAACTCTCATAACATAACATTTAACAAATTTGCGGAATTTACAAAAAAAAAAAAAAAAGGTCCCAGATTCATCAGTTTAAAACCTTTACAATTGAACCAAAAACATTTAACGCCTTAACATGACAAACTGGACTTAGTATTTGCAAAACACTACTACGCGTTAAAAGAGTGGTTTTCAGAATTACAACCCATTCACTTAATCTTTACAAAAACATGGTTTGATCCCATTAACCGTCCGATCACTCCGAATTGTAGCCGATCCTACTTTCTGACCTGTAAACACCACCAAATAATCAAGTGTTAGTCCAAAAGGACTAAGTAAGATGACCCCGTACACCTTACGAAACAAAATCCGACAAGGAATTGAAATTTGGCATTGAAAACAACGATCCCGCGTATTTTACTCCATCTGGCGTATTATACGCCCCTGCCCTGGCGTAAACAGAAAGGTTCGGCATAAAATACTCCACAACCGATGTAAAATACTCCCAAACCTGACAATTTCACCATTTTCAAATGCCAAGCTATGTCCGACCATTTTCGATCGTTTTCGCTTAATCCTTTACCTCTAAGTCCATTCCATGACACTGTTTTAATATATGTTTAAGTCCCAAACCTATCTTGGTGACTTACAACATGTAATTACCACAATATTGCTTAACGGGTCGTTTGACCAAATTTTCTACCTATCTCCATTTTCTTTTACACGAATGTGGATCATTCTCAAATGCCATTCATTAGTGGTCATACAAAAACTTCCATACGAATGTGGATCATCTTCTTTGCCATACGGGTATGGACTTACACATTCTTCCACACGAATGTGGATCATCACACCATTGCCACAAAGTTGTGGTCTTACTTCATATTCCACACAAATGTGAATCATCCACCCCAATAGTTTGTCAATTAGCATCTAACAAACATTTACACAAACTTAAGTTATGCATACACAACAAACACCATTTCATTACAAGGGACTACATCAAGTAGTGCAATTAAGTCAACCATTTAACAAAATTATGATTATGTCTTATGGTTGCATAATCATGTGTAGGTTTACTCACTTTGGTCCTTAATGCCACTTTGTTCAATCTTCTCCTTACCTAGACTTTGATTTAGGTTTCCTCCTCCTAATTCATAAAATTTTACAAACACATTCAATCAAATGACAAGTAATCAAGTTATCCCCTTCCACCCATTTGACCCGTTATCAACATATTTGACTTTACTATAGTCAAATTTTCCTAATTCACTAATTCACATTCCAATTTCATACAATCTATGAAATTAGTCTGCACTTCACTATTAAATCATTTAATTAAGTTTGTGAACCATTTCCCCCAGGTTCACCAACACTCTTATTCATTTATGAATTTTTAAGTTGTTTGCAGCATTTCCTCAAACACCTTATGTGCAGATTTTATAATACCTCAAACATCAACATTCTAAAGTATCATTATTTCCATTCAAATTATGTAAACCATAAACCCTCATTTTATGTATCCTCATCAATTCATTTCACATATAATAACAAAACAACATTCCTTCCTCAAACATTTCCTCAAACACCTTATGTGCAGATTTTATAATACCTCAAACATCAACATTCTAAAGTATCATTATTTCCATTCAAATTATGTAAACCATAAACCCTCATTTTATGTATCCTCATCAATTCATTTCACATATAATAACAAAACAACATTCCTTCCTCAAATTCAATACTTACTTCATGAGTTTATAGAGTTATAAAACCCATGAAATCCCCAAAACTCTAACTCTAGATTTTTTTTAATCTATTTTACATACAAGAGGATAATTTAGTTGTTTTCTAACATTACTAACATCATCTCATGATTTGGATTACACCAACCCAAAATTTGAGTTTCATCATCATCTAACCATCCCCACATGAAGACCCACGAAAATTCACCCACATATATGAAATCACATACCTAGAGTTGAGAAATTTGAAGAGGAATTCAAATCCAAGCTTGCATTCAAGATCAAAACAAGTCAAAGTGTTGAATTTGATCAAATTTTAGGTTTTTCTTGCTTGTTCTTCTCTCTGGTCGTCGCCCCTTCTATCCTCCAAGACAAATGCTGATTTTGACCAGCATTGACCCACATATAAACCCCCTTTTAAGTTATCTTTCAACTATTGGCAATTTTAGCCCCTCATCTTTCTAATTACCCCTTTTGACATTTATTAACATTTACAAATGAATAAATATTTAACCTACTAATCAACACATAACAACACAATTTAACTTAAAATTAAATCACATATCGATTATTTTAACAATAAGTTAAATCTGGTCGTTACATAATCAATCATGGCTCCAACCGTTTACAAATAGTTTTATACGCGTTATGTGGCTGGTTATTAAATTCATAATAGCATATGTATTTTTATTAGAACTATAAATAAAAACATTGTTTTATAACAGAATGAAAAAAATAACAAATGTTCTAGAATTTAAACGAGTATTCACATTTTACAATTTATCGAAGGAAAACCCATTTTTATTGCGAAGTTAAAAGAAAAGGTTTCTAATAAAAAGAATTAGATGTGGTGAAAACATATTGTATGTTAAAACTTTTGCTTTGTATTTATACATCATTTTTATAATCTGAACAACATACATTTATCAAATCAGTCACATCATATACAATATTTTTACCTATACATTTTTTAGATTTAATATAAAAAACACATAACAATAGTTTATTAGTACAAACCCTTTTACATAAGACTTTGGATAATTTATATAATTGTATGTTTAAGAATATGTTATATGCTTAAGAAGATGATTAATAGAGATAATTACAATTAATTTTATCAACGATCTATATAGAAAAAGATGCGTGTGTATATATGACCTATGTGGCTATGTCTGTATGACACTATGACAAATACACAATTAAACATTATTAATTAATTAGTTATCTATACTATCGATCATATTATAATACATATTGAAATGATATAATAGTCATTTGACCAACTCTCTTAAGATTAAGAGTTTTACAACTTTTTAACATATAGTACAACTTACAAAAGCTTTGAAAACTATAAATTAAAGTTTTTTAATTTTTTAGTTTTTCCAGATGCCTTTAAAAAATAAAGTAAGATAGAATAGCTATAAAAAAAGTTTCTCAAATCAAATTAATCACTTTTTGACTATTTTGTCATATTTGACATATTTAGCTTTAGAAATTGGGAATTTGGAACTTTTACCCTAATAGTCATTTTTAGTTAAATATTCAAATGAAATTAAAAAGAGTAGTTTTAATGAATTACGAGCTGACTTGAGATTTTTACGAGCGAAATTAGAATTTAAGTGTTTCATTTTCAGCTAAATCACTTGGGCTCCTTACTAGTATGTATATGTGTGTGTAATATTTAAAAAAAACTCGAGTCTTTTTGCTTGTTCTATGGTTGCTCTGTGAATTTATAAAATAGTCAAATTAATATTTATATATTAGATTTGTTAAAATTATAATATTGAATAGGCTAATGTATTAACTTTTGTCAAAATGTATTAAAAAAAACAAGAAAGCAAACTTAATCACTAAATAAATTTATGATGAAAAAAGTGGTTGTGGTTGTTACAACCATCACATATATACATTTACTATAATCTACATTAATAATTATTTTTTCAAACTTTCATCTTTTAATAAGTTTTTTAAAAAGTTGGATTAGTTATTCAATAGAGTTTTATTTAAATTTTTACTTATAGATGGTAAAAGTTTATAATGTGTGTCTTTATATAGGAAAAATAAATTGGAAACTCATTTTAGCCGAAAAAACATGAAAACCTATGAAATAATAAAATTTATTTTTAGGTACTTAATATGTGGTATTATAAGAAAATAAAAAAAAAGTATTTGTTTCGCACATGTTACAATTTAGTTTTTATTATTACGCATTGTAAAAACATAATTTTTTAACATATGAATCCAAATGATGTTTTAAGAATATGTAATAAGTAGTTATAATTTTTTAATAACATACATCATACCAACAAAAATGACTGCTATACCGGATTTTTACCAATTTTCTCAACTACTATATATATAATAGGTGAAATATTCCCGGTATTATGCATGTAAGTTTAAATGGTAGGTTAGCTCCTCCTAGATACCCATGTATACATACATACATATATGTTCATACAATATATCTTTTGTTTGTCAATACACTAAATGCAAAATATAATAACGGTCACTATTATCAACATAACATAAAACGAACACAATTTATAATCAAACGTCAGCAAAACATAATTGATGTGTAGGGTTGATAAATTTCAAAATTGAACAAAATATATAAACAACTACACATCAACTTCATCAATATATTTTGAGTACACATTTAATTTTTTATTATATATAGATCTTTGGTTACATAAAACAAAGTTAATCAACAAATAAACTCAATGATTTATAACTATAGTTCATGCTTTATAACTTGGTGATTGTCAAGGAAGTGAGTGAAGAAGAAACAGCTAGAGGATGTGAGGGGACAACCATTGAAAGTATTTAGTATTTATGTAGATTTTACTATTGAAGCATTTATTAGTAAAGACATATTGGTTCCTTTATAATCTAATAGGATTGCTAAATGTCTTTTGTAAATTAACATAAATTTAAATTTTTATAAAGAGTAGATAAAGTTAATTTTAGAAAAAATAGATTAAAAAGTTTACATTTAATAATAGTAACAACTTATAACAATATTAATACAATGTAAATATTGCATTTAATATTAACCAAAAGCTTATGTAATGTGATGGGACACTTTAAGAAGGGTCACATGTCACTAAAGAGAAAAATAAAGTCACGAAGAAATTGCCCATAAACTGCACTCTTTCATTGCCTTCGTCATGCTCCTACACTTGCACTGTTTGCTGTTACACACACACACACACACTCATGGCGTGAATCATGGTGCGTGTATCCTCATCCTAATGGTGTAAATTGCTGAATCAACATGAATCGGTGTTCTTCTAAACACTCATTAATCGGTCGACATGTCCACACTAATGGTAGATGTAATGCTCCAGCGGCCGGATTATCATCTCACCGGCGAATCATGAGTTTTACCGCCACCACCGAAGATTTTATCAGTAGTAACAACAAGTTAGATCTCTTTTCACGTAATCGTCGTACTCTCTCAGTCGCATCTTCTGAGGAATCCGACTGTATGATCTCCGTTACGAGTATCTCTAGTTTTTTGAATTGTTAATGCTTGAATTACTAATTAGAATTGAATTACTTGTTCTATGATCTTAAATATGGATTTATGTTTGGATAGGCGTTGTTTAGGCTAATTTAGATATCTTGTCACGTAATCTTCGTAGTCTCACAATCGCATCTTCGACGAATCCGATAGTATGATTTCCGTTACGTGCATTTCTGATTTTGTAAACTGTTAATGTTTAAATTACTAATTAGATTTGTATTATGTGCTATATGATGTTAAATATGGATTTTGATGGATTCATGTTTGAAGAGGCGTTGTTTCCGCCAATTTTTCGGAACAAAATTCGTATTTCTGAAACTTGAATTTTTTGATCATTTAAAAAGCGTTTACCGGATTTCTTTAACGTTAAGTCGTTAATTATTAGTTTTTTTTTTTTTTTTTTTTTTTTTTTTTTTTTTTGCAGAGGGTTAATTGCTAGTTTTGATCAAAATATGTTAATTAATCTGATTCTTAATGTTTATTCTATGTTAATCAGTGCAGGTGAAGTTGGACAGGCTTTCTGCTGGATCAACGAAATCTGCAAAAAGCATATTAGATGATTTACTTTCATCTAATGTAGGGGAAAATCATGACTATGACTGGTAATGTTGTCTAGAAAGATTTCTTTTCAAATTAATTGTAAAGCTATATCTATCTAACTTATCTTCCAGCAAAACAACATGTATTTGATAGAGGTTATATGATTTTGGATATCGATTGTGACCACTAACCACTGTCCCTATACACGACCATCTGCAATGTGTCCTTCCCTTTGTCCGATATAAATTGAACACTAGAATGAAATCCCCTTGGATAGTAATGGAATTTGCCTGCACATGCAAACGCTTGAGTGCTTCTAGGCATCTAGCACATGTCTCAGGTTTGAATCTAACTCCTATTGGTTTTCTGCCTTTTAACCCCATGAAGGTCATCTTCTAGTTTAATCAGTTTTTTATCTTATCCTATTAGTTAGCATGGTATTGGTGGGCCCTATAAGTTTATTTTATTTATTTATTATTATTGTTATTATTTTTTTCTGACCAGCGCCCTACAAATTTTTAAGCAGTGTAGCACATTAATGTAAGCTTTTTACTAATTTCTGGTCGCAGGCTCTTGACTCCTCCAGAAACTGCTTTACTTCCATCTTCAAATGGAAAAGAAACTCAGCCAAAATCAGTTGCCACAAGAAGAAATTTTTTAGTTAGATCAGGCTCTACAAACAGAACCTCAAAGGTGGTCCCCCCCCCCCCCCCCCCCAACATATTTTCTACCAAATGTAATTACGAACTGTTGATTTAGGAGCTCATAATTCTCTGGTTCTCTATCAATTGTAGCTTTCTGTTTCTCAATCTGTGGGTAACCATCTAGCAACACCAGCAAGAAGCAGTTCAGTAAGTCGTCCATCAGTCTCTACAGCCCAAAACACCAGCTCTGCTTCTGTCTCTTCTCACAGAAGACCTTCCACCCCAACTAACCGTTCACCATCAGCCGCCAGACCATCCATCGCTTCTTCTCGTCCAACACCTTCTAAAAGCCGCACATCCTCCAACACCACCATTAGACCATCAACTCTTACTCCCCATCCTCAATCACATACTGTTCAGCCAGCTTCTAGGCCATCAACTCCAACTCATAGCAACCCTACATCTTTTAAGAACCGAAGTGTGGGATCCACGCCAAACTCTTCTGTCTCACGGGCCAGGGGCCCACCACAAGCCTTCAATCTTCTTGATTTCCCAAATGAAACGCCACCAAATCTCAGGACAAGTATGCCAGAAAGGCCTGTTTCTGCTGGTAGGTTCAGGCCAAGTGCTGCCATGACTGTGAAGGGAAATGTGGAGTATACTAACATGAGGAAACAGTCATCACCCATTGTCACTAGGGGACGACTTGCAGAACCATCTGGACGGGTGCGGTTACATGCTAACGTGCATTTGGTTGAATCAATTACAAGAAAACCAATAAAAGTGTTAAATTCAGAGAATGTTACAGGGTTTAGGATGAGTACATCAAAGAAATCATTTGACATGGCCATAAAACATATGGTATTCATATCTTTTCACATCATCATCTTTTCTTATTTGTTCCACTACAATCTCGAGTTAATTACACAGATGGTCCTGATGGTTTGGGTAAAGTAATAGGCTTAGGTACTAAGCAAAAAATGTAACAAGTTTGAGACTTGTACCACAAGTTTTATAAAGAGTTTGAATATATGACTAACTTCTGTTAATTTAGGATGAAATGACCAAAATACCTCTTGACTTTTTGAGTAGTCGAAGCCAAAAATATTTTGGTCATTTCAACCTATTTAATTTAACTAAAAAGCTAACAATCAACTTTAATACTTAAACTCATTACATAAACTGAATGCTTAAACTTTTTACTTATAAACCTTAGTGCCCAAACCACATGAACTACAATTTATTCATATTTATAGATCAGCTAGTATTAAGTTATTTTTATTTTATTATTACCTATAAACAATCCCAGACCCCACTCTAAGTGGGATTCTACTGGGTACGCTTGTTGTTTTATTACCTATAAACAATGCTCAAACCATTATATCTATCAATTAAACTAGTTCATCATCCAAAATTGATCTCAAATAACCTCTCTGTGGGTTGCAGGATATAAGAACCAGAGGTGCGCGTCCACTTCCTGGGTCAACACGCTTTCCTGAAAGCATTCGATCGAGCCATGGTTCAAGTGCAAGCAACAATCTTAACTCTAATTATGGCAATTTCAAAAACGGCTATTCGATGAAACCCGTAAGCATAGATTATAAAAGTCCATGTCATTCTAAACTAACACAAGTAGACGTATACGAGAGCTTGAGGTATGACTCGATTTTACTAAAAGAAGATTTGAAGAACACAAGTTGGCTGCACAGTGCAGATGAAAATAGTGATCAAAGTCCATTGTTTGATCATGGATTCGAGTCACTCCCTGAACCTTTTGCCCCCTTGTGACATGTTTTCTTCATATTCATTTTTGGATACATTTAAATGAAAATCAGTAAATTGTTAAGAATAAAAGAAGCCATACATAATCATATCCTTTAAGGGCATTAAAAGAATTTTCTTCTACTTTAATTTTAAAATAAAAAAACTTATGATTAAATAGTTGTTTTGATTCTTAACTAATATTGATTTTCAATTGCATATCGCTCTATTCACAGATTATGTACTTATACCTCATGGTGCATCTCTTAAATAGTTGAAATGTCTCTATAATTAATTTAATTTAAGTTATATACAGATCCATGTAGTTAATATGATTTACATTCTTATGTCCTTACTTACAATGCCTCATTTGTGGTGCATGTAATGTATGTATATGTGGGCCCTTAATAGACAAAAGTAAAATTGCACTAATTTTAACGTTATTTTACTTATTTTTGTGAAATTAACGTTAATAATGATGAGATGATTAACTTCAAACGTTAGCTTTGAGCCGGGACTCTTTCGGAGCAGCCTTTCTATCTCAACTGGAATAGGAGTAAAGTTTATCTTAATTCTTTTCCCCAGACCCTACTGAATAGTAAAATATACTGGGTATGTTTGTTTGTTTTTCCTTACATGCAACTTTTTGACTCATTTTATTAAAGATAAAAAGATTTTAACTTTACACGCTAGATTTATTAAATATAAAATTTAATTTAAATTGATATATTTGGTAATAAAGGGATTAAACTTATCACCTTAAGTTGTTTTATAATATAAATAAATAAATAGATGTGTAACAAACATTTGGGCATGGACAAAACAAGATGGGTTTAGAGAGGCTTTTGATGGTTAATTCTCCGGTCGGTTTAATTTTGACGCCTTACCAAAATTTATTCCGAGCCTGTCTAGAAAGTTTTGGTTATGTAGTCTTATAACACAAATATAAAAAAGTAAACAAAAATAATCCACAGTTACATATAATCAGTGTTTTCAAACCCGGACCGGACCGGCCGGTCGGACCGGGATTCGGAGAGTAGAGCGGCCCGGTTCTAGGTTCAAAACCGTTTTTGGGCGACCCGGCCGGTCGGACCGGAAAACCGGTGGTCGGACCGGTGATTGAACCGGTTTTTTTAATTTTTTTAATTTTTTATAATTTTTTTTAATATTTTTTTGATTTTATATATATATATTTATAAAATGTTTATAAAATCATCCGGTTCTCAAATCCGGTCCGACCGGTTCGACCGGTCCGACCTCTGACCGGTAAGGAGACCGGTTCGACGTCCGGTTCGGTTATGAAAACATTGCATATAATCTACATGTAAAATAATCCACAACTAGGTTATACCCCGCTGCGCGTTGCGGCGGGTTATCACAGTGCGCTCCCTATAATGGATATTATATATTATTTGCAAAAGCATAAATTACATACAAAAATCAAATCTTTTATCACAAACACAATATACTAAATTTTTGTTAAAACATAAAATTATACAAAATCCATACAAATTTGTTACGAAAATAATAGAAAAAAAATACTCACAAAATCCTTATTATCGGCAACCAATTGGTTGAATTAAAAAAAAAACTCAAATTTGTAAGCAAACATCAATATGAGAACAAATAAATCACTGCTACCTTCTCCAAATACCACCGAAACCCCAGAAAAAACACGTTTTTTCACTATATGTGTGTGTGTTTGTATATATATTCATTATTCATACTATTTAATATAATATACATACTTATACTATTCAATTAGGTTGCATTTTAATATATATATTAATTGCATATAATCTACATTATGTCTGGCAAAATAGGTGGGTTGTGTTGGGTAATGGGTTATGATGGATGCGGGTTAGGATGAGTATTAAGTAAAATCAGTTTGGGTCTAAATGAGTTGTTTTTAAAAACATCAACTTATTTTAAGTTAAAATGAGTTGTAATGAAACAAATAATTTATTTTAGTACTTTTTCATGATTTTCACAAAAAATATATTATTAATCATTTTTACTCGTTTGAATCAATTATATTCGCATGGATCTTAAGTTACCCATCTTGATCCGTATTGTGTTAAGGTACTACCCATCTCAACCCATTCAATGTCATATTGCTACCCATTTTAACCCAAAGTACATTAATTGTTTACCAACATCTACCCATTTATTTTGCTACGAGTCAAGATTGTCAGGTCTAACATACATGTATACATTTATGTTTGTGGTGTCTTCTTAACTTTGTTTTTTCGCTTCATCATCATATTAAATGAGATGATAGATTTTGTTAGTTGGTGTGTTTTTATTTTGTTACTTGTCTATCTTATTAAATAATAACGATATTAAATAAATTTAATTGTTATATACCTTAATCGGTAAAGTCGGTGAAGAAGCTTCTATTTTCTTTCATTTTTTCCAATTTTGTTTCGCCTTAATCGGTAAAGACGGTGAAAAAGCTTCTATTTTCTTTCATTTTTTCCAATTTTGTCTCATTATAAATGCCTTTTATTTCGAATGTAAACACACGAAATATGCTTGGTGGAGTTGGTTTCTTAATAGGAGTTATGAGTTTCAGTACATGGGTTTCGCATGCTTAGCTTATTTTACTTTAGTCTTTTTCTGTTTTAACTTTTAAGTCATGAGAACTTTTGGATTTCAACAATTTCACAATGACAACCAATTTTGTATCAAGTTTTGCCAATTTCGGTCCCCTTACCTATGATATATTTTACTCTTTTTGAATACGCATTCGTAATTCCAATTTTAACGACATAGTATTTCAGCTATATTTTATTTGTTTAAGTTTTTTCTTAACATTTATTGCAACTATTTAACTTATTAATGGTTTTCAAATATATCGACGCAATGTGTTTATTAAAATATAGAGTTTACATTATATATAATTTAATTTCTCACAATCATTTTCTTTTGTTAATTTAATATATATATGTGTGTGTATTATATCGACTGACTATGGCGTATTGTTGGTGAAAATTAGACCGACACCGACTTAATAACATATCACCGTTATATAGCTGTTTTTTTATATATATTTTGTTCTTCTGGATTTGAGTCACTGTAACTTTATACATCTGTTTTATGTACATAAAACACAACATACATAATAAAATTTATAAACACGTCGCACCACACGACTTAGCTTTTTTTCTTCTATTTTTTTCCTGTTTGTATTTTTCTAAGTCATGTAACACAGCGTATAAGGAACAATAATGTTGTCTATTTACGTTTTAATCTTCATAATCGATCAAATTAGACTTCACATATATTTTAATCGTATCACCACATTGCAATGCACAAATCTTAATCGTATCGCCCGTCGCAACGCGTGTGTAACTTTTCTAGTTATAAATAATTATTAATATTTACAAATTAATATTTAGTTTTAATTTATTGATTCAAGTAATACATATTTTCAAAGCTAATATTATAATATGTGTTGGGTTGTAAAATAGAAAAAGCGAAAGATGATTGTTCATGTCATTTATTTATTGCCATATTTTTTCACCGCTTCATGTGAAAGCAATAATACAAACGAACGCTCGCACATAATGGTTGACGCAAATGTTATGAGAGAAAAATAAGGGCAATTTGACAGTGAATTTTTTTTTTTTTTTTGTTTAACATGTAATTTAAATTTTCTAATAATTCTATCTATCTATACCTAATAATTAACTAGCTAATAACGTTATTTGTCACAATTTTCTGTATTTAAGATTTGAATTCCCTCCCTTTATTTCACTTTTTGTATTATATTTCGTCCTTATGAATTATATAAATTTTCTTTGTAAACCTTTTATTTTCTTACGTCAACCTTCACTATTTAATATTTTTGTATTTAACCCGTGTAATACATAAGTTTTCAATAATATATAATGTGTCTAAAATGTTGTTTGTTCAAGTTATTTGGTCTATATTTTAATATGAATCAGATCACAATTTGAATAATATAAGAATAAATTTCTAATGTTGAGATATACTTTTATTTACATTGATTAGAAGTAGATCTCCGCTTCATTTTATATTTTAAATTTTATAAGAAAACAAAGATAGAAAGATTAATGAAAAAAGTCTCTTATTTTATTTTGAATGTTATTAGTAAAAACCTAGATAGATTAGTTAAAAAGTGTGTCAGAAATGGTTGTAAAATGTTAAGATGTTATATTAATAAGTTTTCAATTATACGATCTTATGTCAATTTATGTCTAGATATATTATATTTTATGTAATATATGTTTCAATATGCAAAAAACATTAGGTCAGTATTTGTGCGACTTAAATAAAAAATATTAATTTATTATTACAGATTTAGAAATCACAAAATATTTAAAAAATATTAATTTACAAAGTTTGTATTTTTTGAAACTTGTCTTAAAAAAATATTTAAAAAATATCTTTCTTTTTTACAAAAATGTAAGCTACCACTTGCGTATTACACAAACTAAATAAAAAAATATTAAATATTTAGTAATGAGTATTTAGGGATATTAAAATGATATTTAGATATAAAAATTGATTAAATTACATTTAAGTTAATAATTTAAGAAATATAAGCTACTATCACGTGTATTGGAAGAATTAAATAAAAAAATATTTAATAGTTATTATAAAATTTTAATTGAAAATACGTAAGCAAGTAATTTAAATAATAAAATCATAATAGTAATTTTTAAAAAATTTCTTTTAAAAAAATTGTTTTAAACATTTATTTTTTAAAATATTTTGAAAAAAAATGTCGTTTTAAAAATATCTCATAAAAGGTTTTTTTTTTGCCATCATTAATCTTCTTGAAATATAACAAAAATAATAAGTCGACAGATATCGGATCTAACATTAAGAACTTTGGCCCCCAGTTAATTGGGCCAAACCATCTGTTATCGTTCTATTTCTTCATATCCAAAATCGAAATTCTAAAGTTTCATGTAACCGAGACATACGTGGTATTTTTAAGAAAAATAATAAATATAATGTAGCAACAATATGTTTATTCAATAAATATTCAGTAAAAGCAGTCATTTATTCCAAATGGATATATTTAAAAACACTAGTAAAGAAAAGAAAACTGTGTCCACTGTAGTTTATCAAATTCTCACTTTTATCTGTTAATTTGGTATATGGCTACAACTCCCCACTCATCCTACTATCAAAAAGGATGTTAAGTTCTCACAATTCTCCTACTTGTTTGCTACAATCATATAAAACCATCATCATTGTTGGTTTATAGATTAAAACTACACTTACTTCTGAACCAAGTCGGCCCCACTCACGTATCTGGCAACAAACGATATCAACCTGAACGGAGCGCCAATAAGAGGAGCGTCTGTGAGAGGCACCGGGTCGAATTTATCACCAGTTGTCGCCTCGTTCTCATTTAGTGAAATCTGTACAATGTCTCCAGACTCCATGCTTGCCCGAGAAATTTGATTCACAAGTTTATCTGATGGCATTCCATCTTTGGATCCTGATACGTTGCTGATTGTGTCTAGTTCTTCAGCTGATGATGGCGTTTGATCAGTTTCAGTAGTTGAAGTTTCATCCATGTCAGCAGCTTTTGGATTTTGGACTATTGGATCATAGGTTTTGATAGGTGAAGATGGTTGGGTTGTTGCAGTCTTGTGGTCACGCTCAGTTTCTAAGATGTTGACCTGGAATTGCATATACTCACACGAAGCTTTAGTTAATGGATCATTAATTTTAGCTAATTACACAGATGGTAGCCTATGGTTTGCGCAATAACATGCTTGGATCTTAAGGGTTTAACATGCTTGGATCTTAAGGGTTTGCGCAATAACATGCTTTTGATAACTTTTCCATTAAATATGGGTGAAATGACCAAAATACCCTTTGACTTTTGACTATTCAAAAAAGCAGCATAGTATTTTGGTCATTTCACCCAAATTTTATAGTTAGTCTTAATACACAAACTCGTTACAAAATTGAAAGAATAAAACCTAAACTTGATACTCAAAATGCTTGGTACTCAAACCTGTTACTTTCCGCAAACCACAGGACCTATCTATTTAATTAACTCCAAATGTTATGTGTAGGATAGTATGTGCTAATATTAATTACCTTCTCAACTAATTTCTCCTTTTCAGAAATCAATTTTGCAACAAGTGCTTGTGCAGATTCCAATTGTAGATTCATGTCCTCGTGTTCCGCAACATGCTACACCCAAAAAAATATATATATTGTCCACAGAACAGGGTATGTAAGCAGCACATGCTAAAAGCCTAAAATTAAAATGAAATAATTTACAGACATTAGTCTTTACAGAAGATAAGCATGTAGCCACAGAAATTTCAAGATCTTGAATCTTTGATTGCTGATCCGAAACATGTTCTAACAGCTGCTGATTTTGATGGGAAATGTTATTTATAGACGTTTCCAGCTCAATCACCTGCAAGGCTTTTATTTTATTTCTGTAGTATCAGATTATATGAAACATGTGTTTTATAATGTAAATATGTGTTTGTACCTGCGCTCGTAATTTTGCATTGTCCTTGTTCAAAGATGCAATGGTTTCTGCTGCAGAGCTCTGAACCAAAAAAAAAAAAAGCAAGAAAAAAATTTAGACGAAAAAAGAGACCATCTAGTTGCTAAAGCACTAAACCACAATGAGAGAGAGATTGGAAAAAAGAGGTTACATACTTTTTAATTTTGTTTGGCACTGTAATTATCAATAATAAAAAAAATAATAATTGCACAAAAAGCAATGTGGGTCAACCCAACCCAATTCTACCTGCATAAAATTATTACCCCTCATGACCCAAACTTTTAGGGTCTGTTTGAGTGTTTGGTATGAAGGAATACAATGGACGAGAGAATGAAATGGACAAGGGAAAGAAATTGATCATTACCATTCCATTGTCCTGTTTGGTTATGGGTCGGATCATAGTTCGAATCATGGTTCGCGTCATGGCTAAGGTCATGGGCCGCATCATGGTTCAAGTCATGGTTTGGTTCATGGGTCAGGTACAGAGTCGGGTCATGGTTTTGGTCATAAGTCGGATCATTCCTTCAAGAGAAGGAATGAAAAAAAAACACCACTGTTCCAAGGAATGAAAATCTCAAAAGTGAAGGAATCACATTCATTATGGAATTATACATTACATTCTGCCATTCATTTATGCATACCAAACACTACCTTATTTTTATGTTTCCAGACCCTATAAGTGAGTATTGAAGTTTAGAGTGAAATTTCATATAATAAAAATACACAAGATATCGTTAGTGATGCTCGCCTCTCTTTGTGCCAAGTTAACCTTTTCAGTTTCTATTTGGATACGTTTTTCTTCAAAGCATGCCTACAAAAAAATTAGAAAAAAAATACACATTTAGCTTAGGAACTATACAAACAAACTTACCCAGTATATTCCCACTTTTCAGTAGATTCTGGGTGGAAGGATGGACAAAAACCTTACCCCTATCCCAGTTGGGATAGAGAGGCTGCTCTGAAGGAGTCCCAGGCTCAAAGTTATCGTTTGAAGTTGATCATCCCAACATTTTTAACGTTATTTTAACAAAATAAGTAAAATAACGTTAAAATTAGTGCAATTTTACTTTGGCCCCTTGAGGGCCCACACATATATACATTAAATGTGTGCACCGCAAATGGGCCCACATATTAGCTTAGGAACCATGTCTGCCTTAAAGACCCTTTAGATGTTCAAGCTTGAAGTTGAAAATAAATTGTATGTTTAAAAATTGTAATTATAAACTGATAAAGGCTGAAGGAAAACAACCATTACTCCCCTATAATGCATATGTGAATGTTTATTCCTCACAGGCAGACTAAACATACACTCGTGTCAAACAAAATTATTCTGGGAAATATTTTTTAGTGCTAAAAGTCCAGAAAAAACATATAAGTTATGGTGAATGATGAGGTCATTTGAAGATAACTTATGAAACATAAGCTTACAATTTATTAATCCCAAGTCTCAACTCACCTCTTTTTGAACCCATGAGTCCTTTTCTGTTTGTAATTCTGAAATTATTGCCTCAAGCTCAGTCTGGTGATCAAAATTCAAAACACAAGTTTCATCATAAGTGCTTGATTTTCCAACAGAAGATGAAAAACAGAAAATAATCAAAAGAATGCAGCAGAAAGTACAAAAAAAAATTCTGGGTTGGACGTTCATCATTTCTGACACCACTACCGGCAGAGAAGATGGCGGGCCGTGATAAAGGAGGTAGGGGTGCAGAGACAGCCAGGAGGTTTGCCTAGAAGCAGCCACCCTTGAAAGAGTGCGTAATAGCTCACTGATCGAGCGCTCTTGCGCCGAAGATGAACGGGGCTAAGCGATCTGCCGAAGCTGTGGGATGTAAAAATACATCGGTAGGGGAGCGTTCCGCCTTAGAGTGAAGCACCCGCGCGAGCGGTTACAAAAAAAAATTATCTAAAAATACAGCTAAAGACTTTCTTTACAATGATTTAAGCTTATAAATTCACCTCTTTATGATGCCATACACTTCTTTCTTTCTGTGATTGTGAAATAATTCTCTCAAGATCAGCCTGTAAACGCATAACAACCAAAACACACAAAGATTCAAAAGCAAGTTGAAAATAATAATAAGCATATGAACCTTTTAAACAATCAAATAAATTTCAAAAGAATCGGTCATTACCTCCCTTTGTATGTGCATGTCCAATTGCTCTTGCAATGCTTTGATTTTTTGTTCTAGGGAAGTCTGTGAACAAATGTTGTAAAAAATATCAAAAATATAAATTGCTGCTAATCACATTTCAGGAACATGTTAATAAAATGCGCAGAGTTTAAAAAGTTTTAACCTCTCGGTTTAACCAATAGGACTTCTCAGCCTCGACTAAGCGTGACTGTATGGCCAAAATTTCAAAGCAAGAATATATTAGGATTTAGGCTTTAGATAATAAACATAATAAAGGCGTACAAAATAATGTGCATACCCTGAAATGTGTGTGTGTGTATCAAAAGAGTACCACTAAATTACAAGAATCACTAGCCATCGGAATCGATGGAGGGTGAATACACCATCTTTGAAGTCATCAGGAACTAATGCATTAACTAATAAATACTTGTATTAATTGGAAATGCATTATATTCACTTGTGAATCTGTGTAAACACCTATGAGTAAAAAGGTTCCTGATAATTAGTGGTTCATAGTGGTTCCTAAACATCTAATTGCACACTTGCGCTATAAACAAAACATACTGTTTCAGCTCCACTGACGGACTCTCTATCTGAATCTACAACTGTTTGCTGCAGACCCCTTTTCGAGACATCTGAACTATCAGAATTTAAATTTTGATGATTCTGATTTGTAACATTTGCATTGTTATTAATTTCTGAAGTTAATTCCCCAACATCAGCAGATGCACTTGTACCCTGTTTGTTCTTTTTCTTGTGTCTCTTCTTCTTTTCATTCTCCATAACTTCAAATTTAAGGACCAAAGCTAAAAAGCAGGATTACAATCTACAAAAATATGTGCTAACCTGCATACAGCACAAACCACTAAGTATAAATTACATCATAGTTGAACAGGTTCCTAACTCTTATCAAGAAACAATATAAAATACAGAGTAGTAAATGCTACATTAATTTCATATCATCAAATTAACAGATAGAACACATGTTTCTTACTCTCTGTAGCCAATATAAATCAGTCAAATCACTTCATGGTATATATGCGTTATATGATCATGATAACTTCCAATCAAATCAAGTTAGCGTTCATCGCAAAGTGAATTCAAGTAAGCAATCAAACAGATTCATAAACTGAAACTAACAACCCCAAATTTCTAACTTGACAGGCATTTAAACGTAGACAAAAAGCTGATAACGACCAAACAGATCAATATAGCAGTTTCTTCAATGTATTACAAATTGAAGATCACACATTGCGTTTTTCAAATTGTGAAATCTCGAAATCGAAATCAGAAAAACATGAAGGGAAAAAAATTATATACATAACACCGACGGGCATCCACAAAGGGACGATGCGTGAATCGAGTTGAAATGAATCCAATTGCATATGAAAACAAAAGAATGAAAATTAGGTATACCTACGTGCAGATCTGTAAAGGAGATTTGAAAAATATATGGTTTTATATTAGGGTTCTTGGAAGATGATTATGAATTCAATTGTTTAACGAAGATACGCCCTTTCGGCTGTCCATTTTGTCAGATGGTTTTCTTTTCGTAATCGTGCTTCTTACCATAGACCGTTTCTTGAAATGGGGCGTTTTATTGGTAGTTTTTTTCGGGTTTTCAAGCTGACCCGACCTCACCTAGACTTGTGTTGATGCTTCTAATACATCGAGAAACGGTCAAATCGTATTTAAAAACCGAATAACGTTATAAATATTATAATAGTTTGCGTATGTAAAATTAAATAAATTGGAATTCAGTTTAACTAGTCCTTTTCACTGGTCCTATCAGCCGGTCTATCGATTAACCTGAAAAGTGTTACAAATAAGTCAATTGGATCGTTCTATGACCAGCCCCAATCGAACCGGTTCTATCAATCGGACTGATTCGATTATAAAAACACTATTAAAACCAAAAAACCTAATAAATCGTTATTAGTTAAATACTTGATAAAAAGTATTTATCAATAGTTGAGATCTATCCCACGTCATCAAATTAAAGAAAAATTATAGAGTTCCTTAATCTATCTATACTAATAAATCAAAATAATTGTGAACACTTGTTATCATTCTAAACAACTTACTTTTTTGTTTTTCCGCTTCTATTTCCTATTTAATAATTTATATTTTAAAATTTTAGTCAAGATTAAGGATAATTACTATAACATGTATAATGTTTAATATATCTATCAATTCTAATAAATAAATGTTTATAAAGACACATGTCATGTTCCTAAAGCACCTCAATTATGTATTAACATCTCTCTCCTATTAAATGTATTTTATATTAAATAATAATATTATATATTAAATATATTTTTATACATTTTAAATTGATTAATATTAAAAAACATATTTTTTTAAAAAACCAAATTATTATAAAATATATAATTTGTAAAAAAGAATTTAAAACATATTATTTGAAGAAACAAACTTTAAAAAAATTAGTGTCTAAAAATAATATAATTATTTTATTATTTAATGTATGAAATTATATATAATCATATTTTATATTAAAAAAATGATCTTATATTATTTAAATTTTCTTTGATAACTATTAATTAATAATATGTTTTTTATTCATCCCGTGTAATATACAAGGTACTAACCTAGTATTATAACAAAGAGATGTAATGTAAATCCAGTATAATTGTATAGTAAGTTTAATAGTTGGTCAATTTTGAATCTAAGATTAATGTTTAATAGGTTAAATGGTTAGCTAAAATTAATCATACTTGGTTTGTAAACTATCTATGTTTGTGTGAGTGTTTTATGTTTCTGTTATATCATGTGAGTACGGAGTACCCCTCTAATTTATTTAAATTCTTATTAAATAAAGTGGTTATGGGGTTTAATTTAGTCATTAAAAAATTAATAACTCAAATTTTAACGTGAAAAAAAAAACAGAGTATAAAGTTTAGGTGAATTATTTTGACTTAAACTTGCCAATAGAACACTAGACTTGTGAAGCTTGAATTAAAGCAAGATAAATGAGTTGATATAAATACGCAAATATTGTATTTTATGTTAAAATGGGTAGCATCATAACAAAGAATGATTGAAATGTGCAACACCTTAACACAATATGGGTCAAGATAGATAGAATATAAGTTATAAGAATATAATGAATTCAAGAGTAAAATTAATTACCAAAGATTACACAAATAAACTATTTGTTTACTAACAACTCATTTTAACTTAAACGAAATGAATGTTATTTAAAAATGACATATTTAAACCCAACTGATTTTGCTTAAAATTTATACAGACTTGCGCTCATCCTAACCCTAACATGTTTTGACATGTTATCAATCCAACTCAACCTACAAATTTTACCACGCTTAAGAAACACAAACAAGAATATACAAAAATAGTTACGTGTAGGTGTTTGCCTGCGTTGAGAGTGTTCGATAAATTATGTTAATGTTAGGCATGTCATTATCTAAACTTTGACTATACAATATAAATTGTCTCCAGCATTTATTTATTGAAAGTAACTATAAATATTAATAACAAAAAAGTGTTATTATGATTTTTTCTGGGTAAATTATAATTTTAGCACATGTGCTTTAAGTATTTTAAACTATCTAACACAAAACAAAATTTCTAATAACAAAGCCACTATCATCTAAACAATTAATGGTTTTGACCCTTTTAGTTTAATTTTTTTATTGTTTTCCTTCCGATTTTATTTAACACTTTCAATTATAGGTAGGGGCCAAAACCGTAAATTTATTAAACGACAGTTCCTTCGTTGCTAAGAGATTTTGTTCAGGGTTAAATAAGCCTTGATAGACTACATAACCTAGCTCTAACTAAACTATGCTAGTTTGGGTAATTATTTTTTGGCTTTGTTTTTTAATTAAATGTTCGAACTTCAGATGCAATATGAGATATGGCAAGTGTTACTCATATCTCATTAATGGTTGTTTTGATGTATAGTATACAACTATACATGCTAGTTGTCATACGAACTCGGCTTAGATGTATGAGAATAACACTAAACATGGTTTTGGTGAATAAGCTTTATGATGACATGTTTAAAGCAAGCTTGGGATGTTTGTGTCTCCAAAAGATGTTGTTATGGTCTCATGGAATCGTGTCATTAAACTTACCAAAAATTTTGGTGTATTCCATTCAGGGGCGGCCCTGAGAATTTAAGTGTCCCCGACGTAGTAAGAAAAAAAGGCCCATAATGAATTATAAATTTGTGTTTTTTTCAGTTTTGTATTTGGAGATATAAGTAAATATATATAATTTAAAAACGATTTTTAAAATTTTTGTGCCTTTGCGATAAATGAGCCCTGAACGGAGGTCGGGTTTGTCTCTTCCTAGGGCATCCCATGATTCCATCTATGTTACCATGAGCAAGGATTACGAACTAGTCAATTGATTGGTGTATATTTAGTGATAACAAACGATTAAACTTAGATGTTCTGCTTAAATATTATTATCATTAAAGGTGTCTATGTTAGGTTATAAGTTTTATGATCACTCTAACAATAAAAAAAAGATTCAAGAGTTGTTGCTTTTCAGAAAAGAATATAATGTTCATTTTTGTTGATGAAGTATCAAAATCTTAAGATTTAATAATAGAAAAATCAGAACATAATTTCCACTAAAATGATTAAAAAAATTAAGGGTTATTACTCAATTTAACTTTTCAAATTCATTTCAAAATCAACAAAAGCTAATCAATTTAACTGCATGAATAGAATGTAAAGGAGTTAAGCCAATTGCCAACCTCGTCTTATTTTAATTGAAGAGAACTAGAGTTTGAACTCGACTTGTTTAAAGATTTTCAAGCTTGAGACTCATTTATTATTAATTAATTAATTAATTTTTTTATATTAATTTTATATATATTTATGACTATATTTTTCATATTGTATATATATATATATAGATATATTATTTTTCATAATTTAATATACAAAAGCAATTATTTAGATAAAAATATACTTCTTTACTTAAATAAAAAATAATTAAAAACTCATTTAGGCTCGTAAAGATACTCGAGTTCAACATGTAAAGCTCGAACTCAAGTTTGATGACTAAGCGATTCATAGGTAAGCTCAGGCTCAGCCACATTTAAGCTTGACATATTTGACGTTTTTACCGATCTAATATTTAGTTTCTCACAAAGCAGCTTGATTCGCTTAACCTTTTGAATGATCAAATGATTTTAAACGTCAATGTGGGACTAACCCACTTGGTAGAGGCTTTGCCTCTTAGAATGGAAGGTTATGGGTTCTAATCCATACAATGGTGTAATTATTGTGGAGTAGTTTAAGAGGAGATAACATTTGCCGTTAAAAAAAAAAAAGATTTTAAACACAGTACACAAACCAATAAACAAATATAAACAATTCTTCTAGAATGAATTATTAGACGATAATTGAGCTGTCAAAAGCGGTCCTACGTTTTCTGTCGCATACCTTAAACAACAAAACAAAGAGACACACAACTTCTAGAATTAAAAACTGACACCATATAAACGTTTTATTAAATTTGTCAAAAAAGGTCCCTACATACTTTTTCTTTCTACGTTCTACCCTTTGACATAACTTTGAAATTTCCACATGGAGGCTTTTCGAAACCAAACCAGTATTTATACGAAGAAAGAAAAGGTATATTCTACCAAATTTACAGATCAGTTGCTTTCAGCTTTTCTCTGTCATTCATTTCTAACTAATATACCCAAATTACTTTACGCTTGTGATTTAGCAGGAGCAACTGATTTCAATCTTCGTCGGAAACGTCAAATTTCAGGTATAGATCTATTTTTTCCCAATTTTTTTGGATTTTTTTGTTCCAAATGCACATGTCTGTGAAGAATTTGGTGTAATCGGAATTTTTTGAGCTTAATTTAAGGTAATTGGTTGGTAATTTGATGTTCATTAGGTTTTAGCTGTTTACGTTCATGCTCGTACATCAGTTCATGACTTCATGTGGTTTTGGTCTAGCTTAAATCGCTGAAGTTGTGTGTTGTGTTATTGGATCATTGTTATGTGGTGTTTTTGTTTGCTGATGGTTTTCAGTTTGGCGTAGTGTTCAAATCGTTTGTCAAATGAATTAGTTGCAAGTTGCTATCAACAATCTCCACGTAACTGAGCCAATTTCGAGTGCGAGCATTTTGTGATCATTCCATTTGCGTTGACATGGTGTGAATAATGTAAAAGGAGATAAGGGGTAGATGATTATGATTTAAAGGCTGTTTATTAAGAGGCTAACTCTTAATGGTTCATAGTCTCTTAATGATTAAGAAAAATGATTAAGAGATAACCTTAAGTTTTAATGGCTAAGAGACGACGTTAAGTGGTATCCTCTTAACCATCCATACTTAAGCTTACCTCTTAATCATTTAGAGGCTATGAACCATTAAGAGTGGCTCTTAATGATAATTAAGAGGTTACACCATAATCATCAGCTTGTGTCTTCAATTTGTGTCTTTAGACTGCTTTTAGGCTATAAATATCTGTTATTAGGCTGTGTTCTGCTTAAATTATGTATCAGTTCACTCTAGTATGTTGTGCTAATTGTTGGATTAATCTTGATTAGTCGATCGGGTTAAGTTGGATGAGTCAAGCCAGATGGGCACGTGTCTAGTATTTGGGTTATGTTTTTATTTAAGTTATGCATGTAGTTTTTGATTTTGAATGAGTCTTAGTAGTAGAATCATGGTGTAGATAGTTGGTCAATTTATTCCTTGTTTCACATTTGCATTTGAAGTCTATTTCTTGTTTCACATTTGCATTTGAAGTCTATTTCTTGGGTCTGTGAGTATGAGTTCATCAAGCTAATTGTTTTGTTTTGTTTTGTTTATAAGGTTAAACCCGTTGCAGTTTCTTTTTTAACCATCTAAATGGGACTTTGCTTCTCAAAGGTGAGTTTCCTTGTAACCAAGAATTTGGACATGTTTCTCAACAGTTTTGTGTCATTTCACTTCATCATGAGCATAGATGTGGTTTATAGTCCCATGTAACTAACGTCACATTAGCTCTGCTATGTGTGAGATCTTACTGGTATGAAACAAGATCTAATATGAGACCCACAAAAAGAATATTGCAGGAAAGTCATAGCCAGATATGTGCTTTGTGTTTTAATTGACCATGTAATTGGGTGCATCTAGGTTCCTGCTGATGAAGATGAGCCCGAAAATCATCCTCAGTTTGCGGGAGGTAATGTGACTCTCATCACTACCAAGAATGCTTGGGACCAAAAACTATCTGAAGCAAAGACTCAAGGCAAAGTAGTAAGTCATCAAACGATGTCTTAATTATTTATTTTAGTATATGTTGAATGAATTATATTTTGCTGACAGGTAATTGCCAACTTCAGTGCAACCTGGTGTGGTCCATGCAAATCAATTGCATCTTACTACATTGAGCTATCTGAGAAATATCCTTCTCTTATGTTTCTGACCATAGACGTTGATGAATTAACGGTAAGAGGTACATTTGTGTACAGTGGGTTGAATTCATATGAAAACCATTAAATAATGAGGAACAAAAGGAACCATTAAATGGTAAAGAAGTGGACACGCTTGATTCATGAAGTAGAATAGACATAGCAGCCAAAATTAGGGTGTAAACGAGTCAAGCTGGCTCACGAGCTGAAACTTTTTATTGAAGCTCGATGATGAACATGCCCGAGCCCAAGTTGGATCAGGACTTCAGGAGCCTAAACAAGCCTGCATTTTTATATATTTTTTATTTAATATATCATATTAAATAACACCTTTTATTGTGAAAACCCAGCAAACCGCTGTATAAAACATACGTAACACAACTAAAAAACGAAAATTTGTAAAACATACGTAAAAACGTACAGCGTTTACGTCAGATGTGACTCAGTGTTACGCATGTTTTACAACGTAAAAAAAAACTTATAAAATATTTTTTTTAAAAATATTTCTTCGGCGCTTTTTTTATTTTTTTTTATAAAAATGTGTTAAATAATGTTACAAACCTGTAAAAAAAATTTCAAAAAAAAATACATTCGTTTTACATGAGTTTTCATGGTTTTCTCACTAAAACAAGGTTTTCATTTTATTAATCCCCTATATATATATATATATATATACACACACACACACACATAGTAATTTATATTAATTATCAAATTATGATAAAAATAACCACACACCCCTAAAAAAATGGGAATGGAGGAACTATTGGTTTCTCATGCAAAAAACTCGTTTTCTCATGTAAAAAAACTCATTTTGACATTATTTCTTTGGAGATTTTACATGTAAACACGTGTAGAAAATGTTCTAGTGGAAAAATCATTTCTGAAAAAATAAATTAATATGTATTTTTTAGCATTTTTCTAATCCTTTTTAATTTTTTTAAAGTTTTTTGTAAAATGGCTTTTGCACGTGCTTGTATGCAAAAACTCCAAAAAAAAAATTACATTAAAATGAGTTTTTTTCACATGAGAAAAACAAGTTTTTTTATTTGTTTTTCACATGATGGTTCATTTGTTCCTAATTTTTTTGAGGTTTCCTGAAGAACACTCCCCAATCGGTATATGATGAAAGTAATGAAGTTAATTTGGATGCAGGATTTTAGCACACAAATGGATGTAAAAGCTACTCCCACATTTTTCTTCTTTAGAGATGGTAAGCAAATTGATAAACTTGTGGGAGCCAACAAGCCTGAATTGCAGAAGAAGATAACCACCATGGTTGATTCACAAGCCCCCACTGCTCACAAGTAACCATAATGCCTTGTGTTTTGTGATTCATGGTGCATACATTTTATCAAAAACATATTTCTTGGATTGAATGTTGTATGTCTAGATCTGGACTCAGCTCCTATTTTGGTGTGCGTTCATTATATAAAAAATCTCTTAATTTAATCTAGGCCGTTTAAATTGATCCACAAAACATGAACTTTAGATGATCTTTGCCATTTAAAAGACTTCCAACCAAATCTCTACCATTTATTGTTCACCCAGAAAATTTCATTATGTACAATTTATTAGATACACTGCACAAGAATGTATATAGAACGGTACAACTCTAATTCAACCCAGTGAACCCATCCCAAAACGACAACTATTCTGGTCATCTTTTAAAAACAAAAGATGAAATTTTTTACGCCGACCAGAAACCTACCTAAGGTCCTTAAACTAGAATCACGCAATCATCGTATACACACTACTGAATCTCCTATTTTTAAATAATTGCCTTTTTATTTTCTCTATTGTTGGTCTTGGTGGAAGCAATGTGAAGACCAAATTGAGTTGGGTGAGGAACCCTCCTCTCTTGCACATTCTACCTGTTTAACTAGACTTGCACAAACCGGTTCGGGTTCAAAACCGGTCCGGTTTGGATAGTGTAAGGGTGAAACCGGTTCGGGATGAAACCGGGTTGGTTTGGAAACCGGTTTGAGAAAAGGGGATGCAAAACCTATAGGAACTGGTTTGGAGGGGTTGAAACTGGTTTGAAGGGGTTAAACCGGTTTGGGGGGTTTAAAACCGGTTTGGGTCGGTTTGAAGCAGGTTTTTTAAAGGCAATATCCCGAACCTATGCCAAACCAGCGGTTTGAACCGGTTTGGGGGCTATTGAATACCGGTTTGTAAACCGGCTTTTTGAACCGAACCGGTTTATGGGTGCACCTCTATGTTTAAGCGAATACCCAAAGGTTCAGCCCAAAGGACTTACAAACTAGGCTTTTGTCTAAGGCCCTTGTTTTAAAAATCAAAAGGTATATATTTGAACTTGTTATTTGGACTATGGGCTTGTTATGGGAGAGACAGATAGCCATTAGCAAGATACGTGCCTTAGTAGATAGCAAATTAAGGTTTCATTTTCAAATTAGGTGAGTGGGAGAAGGGAACCGAGAGGGAGATGAAGCGGTGGGAGACGAAATGTCATGCCTGACTCTTCAGTCGATTCCTCTTTAGTCGAAGCAGTTGTGCCCCTCGATTCCTCACTCGCTAATCCCACACCCATAACTCCTCAAAGCACATGTGCACTCCGTCGCTCGCTCACAGTTATTGATAGCGAATAGCGGGCAATAGCGATAGGCCACATATACGCTACGTAGCGATACCCGCTATTTCATATTTAGCGATAAGATAGTAGAATGTTATTTAAATGTTTTACATTCAAGTAGTCAACAAAAATATCAATTATAATCAATAAATAAACATTCATGCCACCAAAATAGCAATTATAATCAATAAACACCACTAAACTAGCTAAAAGTTAAGAAAAAATCGCTATAGGGCGCTATTTGGTCGCTAAAACCATTTAGCGGTAAGGTGGCACTACGCTTCGCTATTCGCTATAGCGGGCGCTATACTCGCTATTGATAACTATGCGCTCGCTTACTCGGTCACACACTAGCACAACGCCACAACACAGCTGCACAAGGTTGTCGGATGGCTGGACGAGTCTTTGTTGTTGACTTGCTCACTTACTCTTAGGTTTGAATGTTTGATTTACAAGAATTTGAATAGGTTTAACAATTTGATTTTTCTAATTTGAAGATATTAGATTACTGATTCCTTTGGTTTATGTGATTATGTTATTCTTGATTCTAACTTCATCCTTTTGGGTTATTAGTTTGATTAATTCATTAGGGTTTTCTTGAACTAGCAATTTAGTAGTTAGTAATTTAGTTGCCGATTCCAAGCCTGGATAAAAGATGAGGCTTTAACATTAACTATTAGGTGTTAGAAAAGAGTCTCGAATTTAAATTCCGTCTAAGACCCAGAAACATTTGAGATGGCCTGATTCTGTGTTAATGCTTAATTTATGCAAATTAACCATTGTTTTACATAAAATTAGGTTATAGTGTACATTTGTAATTATATGGTATTAATATGTGATAGAGGTGGCAATTGTTACCCATGTCAAAGAAAATGGGTTGGTTTGGGTAAACAATTGTAGTATAATGAGTTGAAATGGGTAACATCATTACATTGGATGGGTTGAGATGGGTAGCACTTGAACACAATGCGGGACAAGACGGGTAACCAAAAAAGTATGTAAATTCAATGGAGTCAAACATTTAAGAATGATTAAATACATATTTGATGAAAAAAACACTAAAAATTATCCAAATGGACTATTTGTTTACTTATAACACATCTAAAGTTAAATTAAATTGATGTTTTTTAACAACAATCCATTTAGACCCGAACTTATTTTGCTTAAAACCCGTTCTGACCCGCACCCATCCTGACACGTACCCGTTCTAACCAGTTACCCAACCCGCCCATTTTGCTAGGCATAATATGTGATGAAAAGAGTCGTATCCGTGTCAAGTTTCATATCTATAGTTGTAACGAGGGGCGAGGGCTATATGCTTGATAGATTAATAGTTTAGTGCTTTCATATCATGTTTATTATTGTGATCGAGTTCTACATCTAACACATCTAATAACCACCAAACAATTGATTTTCGTATATTTATTGCGTCACCCTTTCAACATTATTGTATATACTAACATCAAACCAATATATATAAAAACTTTTTTTTTACTTTTTGTTATAAATTTTTAAATACTAAACTTTTGGTTGTCCTATTTTTAACATATAAGTTTGACTATGTTAATTTTGAACAAAAATTTAAAAGTAAGCTTTTGGGTTTTTTTTTATATTTGTCACAAAAGTTTGAAAAGTAATTTTTTATTTTTAATTTTAGCAGTATTCTAGTTTTAGAATGGTGAGCGTCACCATTAGGCGTCCCTCACCGACCGGTCCCACGGCCAACATGAGGGATGTAAATCGCGTGACCCAGGAAAAATTGGGTGGTGCCGGGCTTTGAACCCTAGACCTCCATTATAAATTTCCAACCCCTTAACACTAGGCCACCATCACAGGGACAATTTTCTTACAAACTTTTTTTTTTTTAATATTTTGGTTTTAGTTTTTTCTTTTTATTTACGTTATGTAGTTATGTGCTTATGCTTATCGTCTGTCTATATTTGTATTCTGGCTTTTCAATACTTACTTTTACGGGGCCTGTTAGGGAGACACCCGAATGGATCATCGGACACCTTCAATACGGCCCGTAAAGCCCTTTACGGGTCGTATTGAAACGAATATTTCTGACAAAAGCTGACACGTCAAATCATAGGGCTGACGCAGGCTGACACGCAGTACATACGGCCCGTAAAGCCCTATACGGGCCGTATTGAACGCCAATAATTTGACCAGCGCCAATTATTTGAGTTAACGTAATAGATGCATGCGTAAAATAAACGATAGATATATATCTTCAACAATTGAATAAAAAAAAAACGCAACAACTTCGGTTTGATTTTCCAAACAAACAGGTTTTGAGGTTTTTTAACAAGTTCAAACTCGTAAAGGTTTAACAATGTCGATGGGAGGCAACAACTTCGGTGATGAATATATGTGTGTCTATGAAACTGATCAGGTAACAAACTTATTCGTTTAACGGTTGTTAGTTTAAAAAAATTTATACATTTTTTTTATTTTCAGGTTTTTGCCGGTGTTGATGAACTTGTTGATTGGGCGATTGCTAGAGGGCGTGAAAATGGTTATGTGCTAGTTAGACGACGAAGCAAAACTAATGCAACCGGTGTAGTTATAAAAGTGTGGCTTAAATGCGATCGCGGTGGCGTGTATCACGGTGAACCAAAAGCTAGACGTACTGGTTCGAAGAAGACTGGGTGTGAATTTGAGCTGATTGGTAGATACGAGAGAAGTTGTGGTGGTTGGAAGTTGCGTGTGGTCAATAATGAACACAACCACCTAGCGGCTGAACAACTAGGCGGTCATCCATATGCGATGAGATTAAATGAAAATGAAACCCGTCTTGTTGAGCAACTGTCAAACCAAAACATGTTGCCCCGTGATATACTTGCAGCTGTAAAGGACCAAAACCCCGAAAATGTTTCCAACCTCAGAAATATTTACAATGCGCGACGGAAGTTACGTATTGGACAAAACACGGGGGAAACTCCAATTCAGGTCCTTTTTAGTACATTGCAAAGAAATAATTTTATTTACCAAACGCAAGATGATGCGTCGACAGATGTCGTGGAACAGATTTTTTTTATCCACCAGACATCTTATAATATTTGGCGAGCATTTCCTCATGTCTTGTTAATTGACACAACTTATAAAACGAACAAATACAACATGCCATTTGTTCAAATAGTTGGTGTCACATCAACGCACAAGACCTTTAGTGTTGCACATGCGTTTATAAGTAAGGAACGTGAAGAGAATTTTGTCTGGGTGTTACAAAACCTAAAAGATACACTTCAACAGTGTATGGAACCACGCGTTATTGTAACCGATAGAGAATTGGCTCTTATAAACGCATGTAGAAGAATATTTCCTAGTGCTGCCCAATTACTATGCAGGTGGCACATTTTTGAAAACATATCCAAACACTGCAGGCCTAGTTTTTCGCAATCAGACTGGCAAAAGTTTGGATATATGTGGTCGGTTGTGATTGAATCTGCAACTCCCGATATCTACGAGTATAATTATAGCCGACTACATGAATGGTTATGGACATCTCATCAGAGTAATGTTCTATTTCTCATTTTTAAATGTTTTTGAGTTGTATGAAACGTATTAATATGTGTTTGTTTTTTAGGGGTTATCGGATATTTGCAAGTAACATGGTTGCAAAAATACAAGGAAATGTTTGTGTCTGCGTGGATAGATAAAAACCGGAATTTTGGTCAACGAACCACCAACAGAGTTGAAAGTCAACATTCTCTATTAAAGAAAAGTCTCCATGCAACCAACAACACGTTAGACAACATTGTTGGGCATGTAATTCAAATTGTTAAATCGCAAGCAGAAGCTATAAACGAAAGCTTTGAAAGAAGCAAAATATTTCGTATGGCACATCACAACGATGATCAATTTGAATTGTTAAAAGGGAATATATCTCATGTAGCTTTAGATCTGTTGGTTGGTGAGAAGGCAAAAATTCAGATGTTGATAGCATCAAATTCATCTTGCGGTTGCCATCTCTTCACGAGCTGTGGATTGCCATGTGCTTGTCGTCTATTGAAAAGTATGAATTAATTAAATTTAATTATATATTTACCTATTATTTATGTATAATCATAATTATTATTTTATTCTTTTAAAACAGATGCTAAAGTTACACTGGATGAGGTAGACTTGTTTTGGCGTAAGCTTGATTTAAACCCGTCGTTAGTTAACGAGGATGAAGGTGCTGATATTGATGCGCAATTGGATCGGGTCATACAACATATCAAGCTTCAACCAAATCCAGTTAAAAAGAGTATGATGTCAAAGGTTTTTAGTGCGGTTTTCCCATTTAAATCAATGAAAAAAGAACCCGTCGTGCAAACTAACACTCGAGGGCGACCAAGTTTAAAGACACAACAACAAAAACAAGAGCCTGCCCGACATAGTTCATTCACAAAGCCAAAGAAAAACAAGCAGGATGAATCAACGGTCACTCACGATAGTCAATTGCAGCGTGCTAAGTCGTATTCTTCAACGACAAGAATGCACGATTTTTCCGGGTTTTCTCAACCACAAGACGGGTTTTCGCAACCAACTTATGGGTTATCGCAACCAGCATTTGACAACCCGGTAAATTTAACTGATAATAAGCTTTACAATTTTAACCGGTTTAAGGATCACATTCCTGACATCTTCCACCCATACATATCAAGAATACAAGACGTTGTTCCAGACGGAAACTGTGGCTTTCGATCTGTGGCTGTTGCATTAGGACTTCCGGAAACAGAATGGTTAACTATTCGTCATGCACTCCTGACTGAGAGTATCCAAAATGCAAACGTGTACATTAACGTCCTCCTTGGTGTTTTTGACGAAATTCAAGAATCCTTGAAATGGTCAAAACCTGAATTTGCTCCAAGGCGTTATTGGATGCAAATGCCGGAGACCGGACTTTTGATTGCAAATGCGTTTGGTGTGACTGTGGTTTTTATAAGCTTAGGCGCTTCTGTAACGATTTTCCCGCTATGGACGTCGCCTGAATTTCTCCAACCACATCGTATTGTGTCATTCGTATTTGTTAACGATAACCACTATGTAATGGTTGAACTTACCGGAGATTATCCAATTCCGACACCAAGTTGGTATTGGTCAAGATTCAGAAGTCATGACGCCGCAGCTTGGGAAATGTGGTACAAGCAACGCCTTGATTTGTATACCAATTGGTTGGAAAGCCGTCGAAAACCACCGGGTTTTGTAGATTTAGACAATTACGGATTGTAACTCGCAAATATATGTATTTAATCATTTTGTTGTTCTTTATAATAATAATAATAATAATAATAATAATAATAATAATAATAATAATAATAATAATAATAATAATAATAATAATAAATATTACTAAATTTTAATAAATAATAATAAATAATAATAATAATAATAATAATAATAATAATAACAAATAATAATAATAATAATAATAATAATAAAAAGAATAATAATAATAATAATAACAATAATAAAACCAATAATAAATAATAATAATAATAATTAGTAATAAATATTAATAAATAATAATAAATAATAATAATAATAATAATAATAATAATAATAATAATAATAATAACAATAATAATAATAATAATAAAAATAATAATAATAAACAATAATAATAATAATAATAATAAGAATAATAATAATAATAATAATAATAATAATAATAATAATAATAATAATAAAAATAATAATAATAATAATAATAATAACAATAATAAAACCAATAATAATAATAATAATAATAATTAGTAATAAATATTAATAAATAATAATAAATATTAATAATAATAATAATAATTAGTAATAATACTGAAAAATACTGAATTTTTATATTTATTTAAAAAACAATACGACTCGTATCCAGCTTTACGAGTCGTATAGGGTTTGACTATATAAACATACAACCGCTCACAACTCGTATTTCTTACCACACAACTCGTAAAGCTCGGATTCGCAACCCTCTCGACGATCACCACGCTTTCCAGGACCGGGACATCATCAGGATCCGCAGGATCCTGGTGGTCATGCTTAGTTATTTTTTTTTATTTTGTCTTTTCTTTTTTGGATTTTGATGTATGGACACTACTTTAGCATTCGATGTATGTATTTTTATTTTGTATATATGTTGTGTATGGCGTGATTGTTTGTTTTATCTTTTATTATATAATTAAAAAATGTGCGTGATTGTGAAATATATAATAGATAGTTAACAATTTTTCTTAAAACCGTTTAACGTTATTTATATTCTGATAACTATTGTTTTAAAATCATTAAACACGATTACGTTAAAATAATTTTCAAACAAAACATTTAAAATTACGAAAATCATAACTAATTATGTTAAAAAAAATTGTTATTTATATTTAAACGTCACGATGTTAAAATATTTTTCAAACAAAACAAGTAGGCAAAATAATTAAACAATAACGTTAAAATACTTATTATTTTACAACAAAACGATTAAAAATGGTTACGTTTTTTTTCGAACAATTAAACGATATTATAAGTTACTTAAACACGTACCGTACGTGTTGCATTTAACAAATACCGGATTTCAAAACAAAGTACGATTATACGCTATTATAAACAGATATTATTTATAACTTAAAAATTAAATAACTAGACGATATGATATAACAATTAATGTTAAACGCGTACGTATACCGGAATTCAACAACGTGAGGATTTTATAACACGTATATATAATAATATATATATCATATGTTTAATATATAACGTTAATAATGTACGTATAGCGATTAAATATAATTACGTTAAAATATATGTTTTAACCATTTAAAACAGTTATACAATTACAATGTTACAAATAAGTTAAACACGTACGTATATCGGGTAGAAAAACAAAACTTAAAAATTTTCATTTTTAAAAACGAGTCGTATAGGCCTTTACGGCTCGTATTAGGTCTTCAGCCGCCAGACATCTCACTGACATCTTCTGACACAGTCCGACTTCTTTACGGCCCGTAAAGGGCTTTACGGCCCGTATAGAGTAGGCAGGTGTTGACTGCACGGTAGGGGGTGTCCAAATAACGCGCCCCTACTTTTACACTTGATACACTTTAAGTTTTATAGTAGGGTGATGATTATTTTCAATTAAGAATCATTATGTTCAATTAATAATCATTGTTACTTGAAGATTAAATGAATTATTTATAGCTACAAGTTTAAAGAGTATAATAGTAGTATCTTCTGTTTACAGGAAAACAACTTTTATATATATATATATTTATAAAATTCACAAATATTAGTAGTTAATTATGAGAATAAGAAGAATAACAATTTAAATAAAGTTACGTTTGAGGTCAGATTGATGATATGGAAAAAGATTAAATGATTCTTTCAACTTTTACAAGTCTTAAAAAAATATTACTGTTTTGTGATTTCGAAGTTCAAACTTTTAAGATAAAAAATAATGTAAATCATTGTAAGGTAAGAAATCTTATCAGTAATTGTTTGTAAATTTGTAATGGTTTGTGATTCATAAAAATTCAATTAAACTAAAGTGAAAACCATTTTAATTTAATGGTTTGAAATGGTTAGTGTTTAAACCAATAACTTAAAGGTTAAAACGTTTTCTAAATGACAACTTAAAACATACAAAAACTTAGAATAATATGAACATACCAAAACAAAAATATGTTATTTTATTTTTTATATTTTAACGTAATATGGATGCAAAAAAATCTTAAAAAGTATTCAGAGATATAGAGTGTATGCTCGTTTAAGGTTTATGTGCTTCTGACCAAGCGGGAGTCAACGGAGTTTGTTTTATAACTATCATTTCCTTCTTGGTGATATATGAAAGAAACAAATTTTGACATAAGATATACGAAATCATATTTGATCACAGATTATCCCAAATCAAATTTCTTGATACTCGCAAGAATTAAAATATTAATTTTGTAAAGTGATTTTAGCATCATAATATAGAAATCCAAGATTTAATTATCGAGAATTTCCAACATTTTTGTTGATAAAAAAAGTACTTAATTAAGTAAAAGTAAAGACGTTAACAAATCGATCAACCGTAAACACGAACACATAAATATTAATTAAAGTTTGCTTCATCGTCAAAACTACTTTTTTTTATTCAAACTTTAAATTCTATTACTTTTTATAGATAATGACCTAAATATAGTATGCGTTTAAGATAAGATATGCCTTGCATCTTTTTAGTATTTCAATTGACTTCAAGTTCCATATGAAAATTTTCTTCTCCATGACAAGATGATGATTTCATAGCAGACATGATAAAACATTTAATGTAAATTGATACATAAACACATACATATATTATATATCACATAGTTCTCAAAATCAACCATCTTCTATCCCTATCACGAAGAAGAAGACAACAATGGATTTGTTAGATAGTACTATACTCAGGTAAAATCATCTAGTAATATAATAACTAAAGTTTTATGTTATAAATGTCATGTTTTATTATGTTTTATACGTTTTCAATACTATATTATCATTTTTGTTACTTCAAACTATGTATTATCCATGCGTTAGGTGTTGCTTTAAAAGAAATTTGATGTGATGATATGATGTGATATATTTAGAAGCCAACTATTAATGAAAAACATAAGATTATATGTAGATTAAATAACGGTGTGATTTTAGTTTATAATTTTACATATTTGTGCAACATTAGATAATATTTTGATTAAAAATAATTTATCAATTTAGTTCATTGATCAGTTCACAAGTTAGACCAGTAAAACTGAATTTAAAAATAATTTATTATTTTAGTTCATTGATCACTCATCTTTTCCCAAGTTAATAAGAAAAGGCAACACATAAATTTCTTTTTTACAAATTAGAGACCTAGAATACTTTAACTAACAAAAAAATCTAAATGATTTTAAATGAACAAATATAAATAAACTTAAATGAACAAATATAAACAAACGAGACATGTGTTTATATTCGTTTATTTAGCTAAATGAACAAAAAAAATTGTTGAATGAATGTTCGGTTTATTTAGAGGCTTGGTTTCATCTAACGATTAATAAATCAAATCATGATTTGTATGGTGAATTATCATTTTTATATCTTTAAATTAAAATACAACCGCTAGAAAATTAAATGGATCATATGTATTTTTTCCTAATTTTTCCAGCAAATTAGTTTTAATGTTGAGTTTATCATGTGTTGTAAGCTACGAGTGTGGAAGCTTGAAACCTTAAGGACTACATAACATTTTAACATAAATTAGTTTTAATGTTGAGAACGCATTTGTGGGGAGCTAATTCATGTGGGAGACAACAGTGAAACTCACGGTCATTCATTTTATGGACCAATAATGATACATTTTTGTAAACATTTTGGATCACCGGTGTAGTTTCTTGAAATTATATATCATTGGCACAAATCAACATACTACATTAACCATTTATGTAGTTTACTCATTTAAATATGTTTTTACTTTTCATAGATGGTATTTTACTTTTAACAATAATAACAATATAATTATTATAAATGACAAATATGAGTCTATTCATATAATATAAACCAATTTTTTCATTGATGCTTGAAATGTAAACCACTTATGTAGGTTTTGCGTAGAATATATTTATTTTATTTTCTCTAGGTGTTTTCTTTTTCGCTTGTTTATTTTTTTTTGAACTGCAACCGTTGTACTCCTAAATTACACCTAAATATACACTGCTTGGATTTGAACCCAAGACCTCCTTTCTAAGAGGCAATGCCTCTACCAAGTAGGCTAGTCACACATTGGCTTTTCGCTTGTCTGTTTAATGTGTGCTTTTCGTGTAGATTAAAAAATTTGAATGTTTGCCTTTTTCATTAAACATGGTAGGTGTTGGTGGTTTCTAGATATATAAGACCATGATTCACATTTAATTAGTCACAAAACACTTCTTTTTTCCCCTCTACTAAATAAATCTAAAAACAAATACTCGAGTTAATAATGGTAATCAACTAATCATAGATACCAAAGAGACATTGTCTCAATGGTACCCCAAGATTCTTCCAAATGGGAAGCATTGGGTTAAAATCCCTCCTCCCGCAACGAAAAATGGGTCTGTGAGGGTCAGGGGTTTTCCCAGTGGAGTTTCCTCCTGGGTGGTTGTGGTGGCGGCTCATGAGAGGTCCAAGTAGCTAGACCCTGGAAACATGGCCTGGAAACAGTGGGTTCACGCGATTGAGACATTCGCCGTTCAAAAAAAAACTAATCATAGATCGTTATTAAATGTAAACATATTCAATATTTAATAAATTTATAGCATTTATATTTTTTTTGCTAATAAATAATTGTTGGATTTATGGTGTCTTGACACAGCGTACGGGATCGATTTTTTTTATATCACAATATCACACGTCTTTGAGACGTCTTACACTTTTAAATAGATTCTATTGAATATTTAACCATCTAATTTTTAAATCAAACGAGAAAGCTTCTTCTTCTTTTTTATTTTAATTTTGAATATCTTGTGAATAACTTTTAATCCAACAATGACTCTTTTTATCTACGGATTTTATTATAAACTAAGCTATACAGATTTTTTATTGCTTCAACAAACCTAATACAACGTTGTGCATGTCTACTACTATGCAAGTGTCAGGTCATATAAAAGTATAAAACATCATTATTATTATAACTTTTATACCCAAGGGACAAAATTATTTAGAGATGCCCGAATATTATTTGAAACTCTTGCATTCTATATAGTGTTTATCTCTTTATTAAATTAATTCCCTCTTCTATTATATTCTCTCTTCTATATATAGTGTATGATATAATCTCTGTATTATCTCTTTAATTATACATATGTAGATCAAATAATTATAGCAAACCTACTTATGTATAAGTACACATAAATTTACACGTATTAATTCAAAAATATATACACAATAATATACTTTTTAATAGTTATATTATGAAAATAATAATAATAACTGAATGATTTGATTATGCTGAAACTCTACCCACATACTTCATACCTAGTGAGTTTTGGCAGTGTTAGTATAACTCTTCTGTTACTGTCTTGTTTCTCTAAATGAATTGACAAAGATGTGTAACCATAATCTTTTATGCTTAATTTACATTACAAATCTTGCTTAAAAAAGGTGAATCAAAAGTAAGTGTGTGAGAGAGAGAGAGAGAGTACCAACCTATACACCATCTTAGCTTTGAAGGTAGCAGAATGGTTTCCTCTCAGGCACTTTTCTTGAGTGTCAAAGCAATGATGACATCATCCCAGTTACATGAAACAATCTTGTTATATATACATTTGATGCTAAACAAACATTCAGAATCTAAACCAAATGGATATCCATAAAACAATCTTGTTACTGTGTTTCTTGTTAATTCACAATCTGCACACCAGCAGTTTGATACTTGGTCTCAATGAAGATCTACATAGGTAACATTTAACGAAAAAATTGAGAAAATTTATCATCATTGAAATATCATTGCAGTTATTCAATTTGGTCACTTGTGTTGCAGGTTTGAGGAAATGGGTCAGATGGAAGATGAACCATGGACCCTAGTGCAGAAAAATGGGAACCAGTTTGTGGTGGATGACCAACCGTTTTATGTTAACGGGTTCAACACTTACTGGCTGATGGTGTTTGCTGTGGATGCATCAACAAGAGGGAAAGTCACTGAGCTGTTTCAACAAGCATCTGGTGTGGGAATGACTGTGTGTCGAACATGGGCTTTCAATGATGGTCAGTGGCGTGCTCTACAGAAGAAACCGTCTGTTTATGATGAAGATGTTTTCAAGGTTCTTTCTTTCAATGATTTTGTATTATGCATGCATGTATAGAAATATACATACATACATACATATATATATATATATATAATATTCAACTTTATTTTCTTGTTTTTGGCTGATGATTGAAAGGACAGGCCTTAGATTTTGTGGTGAGTGAAGCAAAGAGATTCAAGATTAGACTTATACTGTCATTGACCAATAATTGGGATTCTTATGGTGGCAAACCTCAATATGTGAGATGGGGGAAAGAAGCTGGCTTAAATTTGACCAATGATGATGATTTCTTCTCTCACCAAACTCTTAGAAATTACTACAAGGATCATGTTAAGGCAAGTTTTTGAACTTTTAGGCATTCACTTGATCATGAATATGCCTGGCAAAATGGGCGGGGCGGGGCGGGTTGGGTAACGGGTCAGGATGGATGCGAGTCAGAATGAGTTTTAAGCAAAATTAGTTCAGGTCTAAATAGATTATTCTTAAAAAACATCAATTTAGTTTAATTTAAGATGCGTTATAACCAAACAAATAGTCTATTCTAATAATTTTAGTGATTTTCTCATCAAATATGTTATTAATCATTCTTAAATGTTTGAATCCATTGCATTACATACTTTTTTGGTTACCCGTCTTGACCCGCATTGTGTTTAAGTGCTACCCATCTCAACCCATTCAATATTATGATGTTATCCATTTCAACCCATTGTACTACAATTGTTTGCCCAAACCAACCCATTTCCTTTGACATGGGTAAAAATTGCCACCTCTAATCATGAATGATGAATGTTATTGTAATTCTTAAAAAAAAAAGTATGTATTCATGAATATGTACACATGTTTTTGTGTGTATGTAGACGGTGTTGAATAGAGTGAATACCATAACCAACATGACATACAAAGATGATCCAACTATATTTGCTTGGGAATTGATTAATGAGCCCAGATGTCCTTCAGATCCTTCAGGAGACAAACTACAGGTATTGATGGGCTAGATTGACCTGAAACACTTCATTTTTTTTAGAAATTTTAATTTTTAAAAACTAAATATGTGATAATCTAGGAGTGGATAGAAGAAATGGCCTTTTATGTGAAAACTATTGATCCAAAGCATTTGGTGGAGATTGGTCTTGAAGGATTTTATGGTCCTTCAACACCTAACAAGGTTCCATCCAATCCAAATACCTATTGTCAACAAGTGGGAACTGATTTTATTAGGAACCATCAAGTTCTTGGTGTTGACTTTGCTTCAGTTCATATTTATGCAGACTCATGGTGAGTCAACTCAAAAGTTAAATTTTCAAGAATACAAACAAGCTAGAAGTTATAATTATATATAATATATATTTTATGCCCATATGAAGGATTTCACCACCAATATCTGATGCGCATATCGCATTCACCAAGTCATGGATGCAATCACACATTGATGATGCAGAGAAATACCTTGGAATGCCAGTGATTTTCAGTGAGTTTGGTGTATCAGCAAAAGACCCAGGCTACAATACATCATGTAGGGACAACTTGATAAGCACAGTGTACAGCACCCTATTGGATTCAGCAAGAAAAGGAGGGAGTGGCAGTGGGAGCCTTGTATGGCAAGTATTCCCTGATGGAACAGAATATATGGATGATGGGTATGCAATTATTCTTTCAAAATCACCATCAACTTCAAATATCATATCACGACACTCAACAAGGCTTACCCTTTTCAATTCCTTGTGTAAATGGAAATGCCATTGGGGTTGCAAGAAGAGACATGAACTTGATGAGTCCCACTACCATGATGAGCTTTAAACAATGGTAATCACTCTGTACTAAATTAAAGAAGTATCTGTAAATGAACATCAATATAGAGAAAGAAGCCAAGGAATCAGCTTGCAGTTATATGTATATATATAGTTATATACATGTATATGCTACTTTGTGGATGATATTACATATAAATAATAATGTGTTTTCATTAAGTTTCATGAAAGTTGCATATGTTCATACCGGTATGAAATTTATAGGTTTTTGGAAATTCAATGACCAAACAAAGGACTTGTATAGTCGTGTACAAATATTGGTACATTGGACTTCCATCCTTTACCCATTTTACTGTAAACATATAAACAAATAAACAAACGTACTCATCTAATTCTACTCATACAATAGGTTCCCGTCCCAAGGGGGGCTTGTTGAGAACTTGAGATGGTGGCAAACCTTACATTTATCACATACGATAAAGAGGTTGCTTGGCTACTATCAGAGACTTCATATTACTATCAACCGAATATGACTACATTTTAATATTGGTTTATTATAGAGCCTAAACACAAAAGAAATAAAGTAGCAACTAAATACATTAAAATCTGATATCCATAACCAAACACATCAAGAAAGTGATGTACAAGATAAAAAGTAAACAGTATGATAATAATATAAAGCAGAGTTTAACAATTAGAAACCATAAAATCAAGGAAGATTAGCAGGCTGGGCTGTTTCTCCTGAGAAAAGAGGCTGCAGGCTTGACATAAGTAAATCCTTGAAAGAGGTTTGCAGAAGCATCTGGGCTGGATGCAGGAGAGTCCAACAGGGGCATATCTGTCCAACGTTTTTCAAAATTAGCAATACATTGGGTTCCTGCAACTTCGGGCCGAAAGCTGGGCTGGATTTCTCGTGCATCTAATTTTTTCCAGTTGATGGGCTTGAACCACTTGTGGTGCTTTATTTCATCACTTCCCATTAGCCCATTTCCAAGCCTCTTGCTTGGATCCTTTTGCAGCAACTATAGAGAGTGATATTTTAGCTTTAGTGGTCAAACTATTTAAAAGCTTAAAAAAATTTAACCACCAATGTAACTGGTGAAATAGAAGGGGTAAAAAAAGATTTAAGTATACGGACCCCTTTCAGCAGGCAGTGTGCTTCACTTGTCAAAAATGCAGGTAGCTTTAATTTATCCTTCACTATCTTCTTCTGGACTTTATCTCGATTACCTCCATGAAATGGTGGCTATTCAAGAAGAAACATCATTTAATAAGAAAGAAAACAGACTCATCAATGTGATTGAACAAAGAATAATGAGAATTACTACGAGAAATTTAGATTAAAAGAACACAAATCATGGCAAAAAACTGACAAATGATTACTTTTCCTTTTGTCCCATGTACATTGCCACAATTTTCAATATTTGGAATTCCTTTTGGGGGAACTGTTCAAGCTATCATTTACAAATCACAGGTGATATTAATTTAATCACATTGATGAGTCTACAAGGTCACCTTCTTTATCATTATTTGAAAGATCTTTAGGACACTTGACTACTAATCAAACAATTCCCTATGACCCTATGTTGACCTACGTTTTTGGGCATGATTGACTTTAGTCGGGTGGTTGGCCAAACCACTCTGATATTGCCAGATATGAAAATGCGAACAGAAAACTTTGATTGTTTCAATAATAATCTAAATTTTATGAGAAAAAAGTATTTAGGATGTTTTATAGACTAAAAAGACTCTTTGGGTTCTTTTCAACATGTTCTACCCTTTTTCTTTTAAAAATCCTTTTTATTTTGCCTGTTTGACTGTTAGAAATCAGCATAATAGGTTGAAATTGCTACAATTATTGCAGTAATGTAAATAAATTAAAATAGTATGTTCACCTGTCCAGTAAGCATCTCAAACAACAAAATTCCAACACTCCACCAATCTGCAGCCTTATCATGGCCCTTGCCAAGAATTATTTCAGGTGACATATATTCTACAGTCCCACATAACGAATTTGATCTTGCATTTTCGTCGAATTCCTTTGCTAACCCAAAGTCGGTAAGCAAAGCCTGAAATTAAATACACACACATGTAATAACTCATGATTATACACATCATAATATAATAAGAATATGTTTGTGAGAGTACATACATGGCCATCCACATCAAGTAGAATATTCTCAGGTTTTAGATCCCTATGCATTATGCCATTTGCATGAAGGTGAGAAACAGCTGAAACAATTTCTGCAGTATAAATACGAGCCAGCTCCTCTCTGAAAGCATCAGCAATGCAAACCATAATTAGTTTACATCTCCAAAATTTTAATGATTTTTTTAAAGAATAGACGGATATTTAATAACCCACCGAAAGAGCCCATGGTGATAGAGCTGGAAAAAGAGATGCCCTCCATTCACAAAGTCCAATACAAGGTAAAGTCTGTATTTAGTCTGGAAATCCAAAGTTAAAAACATGGTTAGAGCTCTCTTACAAAGGTTGAGGAGGAAAATTTGTGTCTTGGTTTTCTTTATATGTTGTTAGTTTACAAAGAGACTGAAGGATGTTTGGATGCACATGTGATTATGTTGATAATGGATGATCAAAATCACATAATCAACTAAAGAAAAGCTTCTCATAGGGTTAATAACGAACCGTGAGAACCCATTATTAGAAAACTCATAAGACCAAAACAATACCCTGCTATAAACCTCCAAGGAAGTGGTGTAGTGGTTAAAGTGGATGAGAGACAACCTAGTGGTCTCAAGTTCAATCCCACTTGGGACGATTTTCCTTAGAGGCAACCACCGACCCGGTTGGTTGCAGCCGCGTTTTACCTGTTCTTTCCAGTTAGTCAGTATTGGAGGGGCCCGGAGGTTTGCCAAGTAAGTGGGTTCCCACGGTCATTAAAAAAAAAGGATTAAGTCAAATGTTGTGCTAGGCAGATGCCAGGAAGCAGTTATGTGGGTTAAACTGGACGTTGAATTCGAACCTCAAATCTCTGACAGAGAGGCTCAATAGCTTACCAACGCCCCACCCTTGAAGGTAATAAAGCATGTCGCAGGAGATATTATCTGGGTGTGCTTTTTGTAGTTTGAAGTTGTAACAATGAAACAGTCCATTGTTTGGCAAGTTATCGTAACATATAGATAAAAGATCAAAAAATACACATTCTTATACATTGTTGAAATATTTGAACTTAAAAAACAGTTTACTGGTAAAATAAATAATAATAATAATAATAATAATAATAATAATAATTAAAAATAATACTAATAATAATAGTATATACCATAGTTGTCAAAGGCGTTAGGCGCACTTAAGGCGCATTGTTGTCGCCCAGGGCCTAGGCGATAGGCGCAAAAAAAGCGCTAGCCTGAGGAAAAAAAAGCGCACATATAATAAGAAAAATAAAATTATATAACACATTTATACTTTTAAATTAATCCTCTTCCACAAATATAAAATTAGAATCTACTAATATACTTTCAATCAAAATTCCAATTCATAATACTAATATTAAATAATATCAAATGTTTAAAACTAATAAAGATACAGGGGTCAGATGTTAAAATGTTAAAATATCAAAGTATATAAACCCTAATGCTTGCCATCGTTCTATCTAAGGATCACGTGCAGTCTTCTTCTCCACTTTCTTCTTCTAAAGACGACCTAACCATACCCTAGGTCTAATTCAACCAATTTGATCGATCAATTCATCATTCAAGGTTGTAATCGCAGCCCAGCTTCTCTGCGACCTCATGGATGTCCTCAATTTAGTCAAGTTCGAAGCAAGGAAGACAAATCTTGGCACAATTAACGTTCGTTACAGGTTAGATGTACCAAAATTGGTTGGTATGGGACTCGAATTAAAGCAAAACGCAATTTGATTTGCCATTTAAACGGTTTGAAATGATGATCAGGAACGTCAATTTCATAAAAAGCGCTTTTTTTTTTTTGGACCACCGATTGATTGCGCTGCGCCTAAGGAGAAAACCACCGCCTTAGACAAAATCCTCCCCAGGCTGCGCCTCCCTCTGCCACAGGCGCTAACCTTGCGCTGGGCCTTTTTTTTGCGCCTAGGCGCATAGGCGAGCGCTTTTGACAACATAGGTATATACATATATATATATATATATATATATAAAAAGAAAAAAAAAGGCGTTTTGCATGAGCCGGGGGTCTCTTCTGAAGCAGCCTCTCTACCCTTTGGGGGTAGGGGTAAGGTTTGTGTTCATCTCTCCCCCCCCCCCCCCCCCCAAGACCCTACTTTTAAGTGGGATTTTACTGGGTATGTTATGTTTACTGGTAAAATAAAAACATGCGTTTTGTGATTCCAACATTTATTATTTTCCCTAATAGTATGACCAACAATAAGAAAGGAGGTGAACTGTTCCAAAATAGGGTAAAAATGTGGGGTAAAATGGTTAACAAGTAACTTCAATTTTGTCTTGAATATGCAGTCTACAGTTGGCATGAAACTAATACCCAAAATTAATCATTTAACATTTAACACATAAATGACCTAAAAAGGAAATGAAAACCATTATATTTAAAGTCTAAACACTAGAAATTTATTGTTAAAATAAACATGGGTAGCTTAGAATAATTACCTGGAAAGAGTATCTGAGTTGGACTATAAAAGGATGATCAATTTTTGTCAAAATATCCCTCTCAGCTTTCATATATTCAGCATGATTTTTCTCCAAAATCTTATCTTTCCTCACAACCTTCATTGCATATATTTCCTTATTATCTCTCTTTCTAACTTGATACACTTTCCCAAATGCCCCCTGGCCCACAACTGTCATAACCTCAAAATTTTCAATCCCAATACTCTCCACCTTCACACACTTATCCCCATCCTTCTCACAGCTTTCCTCAACTCCTTCAACTGCCACATCATTAAAATCCTCTAACTCCTCTGTTTCACATATGGTTAGCTTTTTTAGATTCAGCAAGTGGCTAACACGTGGTGTGGGACCCACTAAAGAATGTGATCGGTTGCAAATGACCACCGGGTCATCATATATAATTTCATTTGAAATTTCAGAATGTCCATGAGCCGGCAGAGGACCAAATGTATCAGAAAAATCGAGTTCAATGTTATCTGATGTGGCATCAGGAGGGTTTAAAGGGAAGTTCAAATAGTTCTTGGATGGTTTGAATGTTTTGTCTTCCATTAAAGCGGTTAATTGAGAGAAAACCATGATGGAAGACAGCAAGTTGGTTTTATTTAATTACTTGCTTAAAAAGGTATGTTATTATGGATGGAAAGAGACTAAGATTCGGGCTGATGAAAGGCTTCTACCAATGGCTTTAATTAGAAGAAAGTTTAGGTAAACAGTTGGATTCTTGAAGAAATTTAAGAAACTGCAAACAAATGGAGAGTAAGTTGAGTTGTTCTTGTTTCCCGAGTTACAGGAAACGTTGGATGCCACACTGGTTCTTGAATTCATGAAGATCTGTCGTCAGTTCTGTTTTACAAAAAGATATGACAATTTGTTATACCTTTGAAGATAATCAAATGACAAAATTTATGTTGTAAAAGACGCCCAAGCAAGGCGTAGCCTTGCATGCAGCAAGGTGCATAGGTGCAAAAAACTTGGAAAAAACAGACCTGATATCTAGAAAACTTGCCTGAACCAGCTTAGACAAGTCTACAACAGTCTAAACAAGCCAACAAACAGCCTAAACTATTCTATAACAGCCAAAACAAGCCTAGAAATTGCCTAAAATAGCTTAAATTAACCGTTTATGTTGTGCACTTTGCTTAAAAAGACCCTCGCAGCCTAAATGAGCTTAAAACAGTTAAAAATGACATGTTTATACCGTGTGCCTTGCTTAAGAAAGTTCTTACCTTTATCAACTTGTACCTACACGGCTACACTCAAGGCTCCCCCTTTATGCCACATATGAGCCTCGCAGATTCGACTACCTAGACCAAAATCTCTTTTGGATGATTATTCTCATCAACATTTAAGAACAAGCAAACAAAGAACGAACTATTTTGTGTACAATTTCTGTTACAGTTAACTTATTCAGCAAGTTATCAACATTCAACAGAAATAAAAAGATCTAAGAACACGGTGAACAGATCATCAACCCAGACAAAGACAAAACTAATACCATATTTACGAGGCCATAATAAAGGCAAGCCGACCATCTATTAATCAAATCTAGTAACTTGGCTTAGAGCAAGAGATCCAATTTTGACTTTGGTGGTCGGAATTGACAATTTTGACAAATCAATACTAACATGAATCTAACACCAACCTCAAAGAAACACAAATGTTGCAGTCGAATACTAAGTTTTTAACGAATATGCAATTTGTTTCGATTCAATTTTTTTAAAATGAGATTTATCCTAAAATCTTACGATATTCCAATCCAATTTTTTTATTACAATAACCGGATTAGAACCAACGAGATCTTAGATCTTACAGGCAAAAGGCTTAAATTATCACAATATTCAACAAGGGAAGCCTAATTTTCCAGTTCCATGAACCAATTCAGCATTAGATTATGTTTTTACCAAACGAAAAAAACGGTAGATCGGGTTTTCTGCCGGTCAATTTGCGGAATTTTATACACCAAATACTACGAATTCAAGAACAGAATTCCTCATATGAACATCAGATCTTAATGTAACAACAAACTATAAAACAAACACAGATTAAAGAAGAAGAATTAGGTACCTTTGAAGGGCTTCAGAGATGGTTTTAGGAGGGGAAATTTTAGGGGTAGTTGTTAAAGATGTTGAAAAACGAAATTTTCGGCCGCCAGTTTAAAATATGGACGATGATAATTTCGTGGGCTGTGTTGTTTACCACGTGTCGGTTTTTAATTGGCTGCAGTTGTATTGCCGATCAAAATCCTTTCATCTTTCTTGCGGGATTAGTTTAATATAAATAAATAAATGAAGAAATTACGAAAAATTATTTTTTAGATTTATATTTTTTTTTAAATAAAATTATTTAAAACATCGTTTTTTTCTTTATTTTAGTTCAAGTTTTATACGAAAAAAAGTTGTTATTCAAAGAAAATCTAAAACATCGTTTATATCGAGAAGAGTTACGTGGATTAGGTGTATATCATGTGCGTTAGATTTGTTTATTAAGGAGAGTCATGTGGATTGGATGTACACATCAATTTGTAACCCAAATAATTATATGTGTAGTTTATTTAAGTATTAAAAATTAAAAAAAAAAAAAAACTCTCCTTCTTTTCACATTAATATTATTTTATTAAAATTAATCAAGCTAATACACCACCATCGGTCCATCATGACACTACTCCACCCTTGTCTTCTACATCGCTATAGCAAGCTCCTCTAATAAACGACTCCACCGCCACCGCATTACTTCTTTGTTCTCCACACCTCCTCACTCGACCACTTCATCATTTTCACTCACGTGAACACAAGGCATATCAAAATGTTTCTACGCTATTCTCATCCAATCTTTACATATTTTATTCAAATCACTTTAATGGTCTATTTTTTCTTGAAAACGCCTAAAAAACACACAAATTTTAATTTCTATTTTTTATAGTTTAAAATCTTTGTTTTTAGATGACAATAACAGGATAACAATTCTCAAAACCCCTCAATGTATGAATCTGAATTTGCCTTCCTCAAGCTCCATAGGATAACATTTGGTGGTTTTTTTGTTAGCAGATTTCGTCTGTTTATGGATCGAATAAAGCGTCGAAGGCCTTCAGTGACTTTTTTTCATTGTTTATAGTTGTGTCCTCATGTAAAGTGTGCATAGTTGCACTAAACAAACAAAACAAACAAATGTTTCACAACTTAAGCAATATTCAACAACAAAGGAGAACATAAAAGATGATTTAGGTGTTTTTTGAATATAAAAGATAAAATATGCAATGTTTATAAAATTTAAATGAGATTTTTGTAATTTTCTCTAATATGCTTATTCAGCCTCAAAAAAAAGTTAATTTAATATAATTATATACATCTCTTTAAACAATAAAAGCATTATATAACTCCCCAAACACACCTTATAGCAGGTTGCCAAAAAAGATACAACACTATATAAAAAGAACACATTAGTTACAAAGAAAAACACCAATTTTCCAATCTAGATTCACCTATAAAAGTAGTTTTTTACCCATGTGTACACCCATGTTTAGATGTCTTAAAAAGACTCTTGCAATCTGGGCTCCCAATATGATAAATTTCAATCCATGTATCTAACCAAAACCACACATCATGGAAGAACCAAGGTTGACATTAAATTTATGCAAATCCACATCACCTTTGTCCTTTGATATAGCTTTTTACTTTCCAAAAGGCTAACATGGGAATGAATTGTAAATCTATTTATAATAATAAATCAAAATAATTGTGGACACTTGTCATCATTATAAACAATTTTTTTTTGTTTTCCCGCTTTTCTCTCCTATTTAATGATTTATATTTTTAAAATTTAGTCAAAAATTAAGGATAATAATATAACATGTGTAAATAAATCTATATATTCTAATAAATAAATGTTATAGGGACACATTTCATTTTTCTAAAGCACCTCAATTATGTATTATCGTCTCTCTCTCCAATTAAATTATCTTATATTAAATAATAATATTAAATATTAAATATAGTTTTTATACATTTTTGAATTGACTAATATTAAAAAACACACTTTATAAAAAAAATTATTATTAAATATAAAATTTGTAAAAAAAAAGAATTTATTATGTAATATTTGAAGAAACAAACTTTGAAAAAATTAGTATCTAAAAAATAATATAATTATATATTATATTAAAAAATCATCTTATATTGTTCAAATTTTCTTTGATAAATATTAATTATTAATATGTTTTTATTCATTCCGTGTAATACACGGGATACTAACCTAGTACAATAATATAAAGAACAAATATCCCACCAATGTTTGTCTATAGCCATCGATGAGTGTGTAAGTGCATTCAAATAAGAACAAATATGTTGGTGAGAGCAAAAAATAATTATTCATAAGTAACTTTCCTACACTTTAATTTAAAAATTAAAATAAATTAAACTAATGGCTAGAAATAATTATTTTAGATTTTAACTACTGATTTTTAATTAAACATCCATTCATGTATATATCACAAGAATGGGGGAGGGCGAATACCCATTACAACATTTTAAAAATAAACATTTACGTAATTATCACGCCATGGTATTGTGTTAATATGCCACACAATTCAAGTAAAATGCATTCCTATCACCAGTTTCATAAGCCAAGAAAAACTCATAGCATTAACAATGTTATATTGATTATTTAGCATCATATCAGTCAATTAATCAACATATTGTTTTAAGATAAAAATTATCATTTTATTTCATTTAATGTTTCATGTCACATTCGACATATTGTTAAAGCATGCATGCACAATTGTCTAAAGTTTTTAACTTATTTAAAAGCAAGCACATAAATATCCAGGTAACAACCAACCATCCAAATAGAAACCTTAATAAAGATTTGTCTCATAACCAATAATAAATAATTTGTAGATCTCCCGATATACAAGTCTTTGATAGTCATGAATCCAAGCATCTCACGATCATTACCTGAAAACATGCTCGAAAAGTTATGTTAAAGTTTGCGAAGTTGCAGGTTTTTGACTCAATAAAATAACATATATTAGGCGCCATTGTAGCGCTAAATATACTATGTAGATTGTAACGACCCGTTTTTAATTAAATGAATACGTTTGAAATAATCATAAGTTTGAGATAATCATTAATAAAATGATTGTGATTATTACAAATTGAAAATATGTGAGAAATGATGAACGTAAGAGAAAACCGAGCGCGAAACGGAGTTCCGGAATCGCGAAACGAAGATAAAATACAAAAATATCAAGATTTTGGGATGCTAGGCAGTACGCCTAGACCCAAGCAACCACGATAGGCGTTACGCGCGGATGGGGGCAAAAATATATGAGACTTGGGTCTCGCGCGGTACGCCTAGTACCAGCCCTCCACGCGGGGCGATGCGCCTGGCGGCTATGGCGGCTGCAGATTGCTTATTTTCGAAGATTTGCACCAGAAAACTTATTTTTCTTCATTTCTCGATCCTTTTCACCATAAACACACACATATACGAATTTTAAGCTACCAACATCAATTTTGAAGCTATCCAGACGTTCGGGTTGAGTTGTGGATCATTTCTACACGTCCAGATCGTTGTATTTCAATCAGAAATCCGTTTGAAGGGTAACGATTCATTTTATCCCATTTATTTTGATAATAAACGGATTAAATTGAGTCTTGAGCATTATATATTGATTGTGGATAAGTAGAAACGAGTGACTAGATGTTTTAACGGTGAAATCTTGATTTTGATCCGTTATAATGTCTGGTTGTCAAGAAACTCATATTATTGAGTATGATAACTAGTGGTATGATTAGATAATGTTTATGGTGGTTTTAGAACATCCTTTGGAAGGGTAACCCAATTCCAAGGTTGATTAAATGTTGAAAAATGAGACTGTGATTATTTAAATATGATTAAGAACATGTGTGAATTAATTTCTACACATGAGATGTTGATAAAAGCCTCAACGAGGTTTGACTGAAAATAAAGAATGAAACAGGTCAAATGAGTTAGATTACATAAATAACACAAGTTGTGTGTTCATGTTGTTAAATTCTGTTATATGTGAATATATAATAGGAAGAGGAGGTGAATCTAGTTCTAGAAGGCCTGGGAAAGAGTTGGAAACTGTTGATAACTCTTCAAATTAATGTAAGTTACCTAATTGATTGAACTTGTAGTTAAAGGACTTGGTGAGTCCGCACTACAAGTAATTGTGCATTTAGCATATGTACATGATTCGTTGAGTTGGTTGATATGAATATAAATGAAGTTGGTTGTTGTTGTTGCATGTTTTGATTCACAAGGTGTGTGAACATAAGACTTGCAATTCCAATGTAATTGATTCATAAGGTGTGTGAACAAACGATGGATTGGTAATGTGCATGTTTTGATTCACAAGGTGTGTGAACTTAAGACTTGAAATTCCAATGTAATTGATTCACAAGGTGTGTGAACAAACGATGGATTGGTAATGTGTATGTTTTGATTCACAAGGTGTGTGAACAATAGATGACCTATAAGGGTAGACACTTGTAATTCAAGTGTCAATTTGCATATTGTGATTTTTTAAATATGATGCACAATTGGAGTTTGTGTGTCTATATCTGTGTTATATTAAATTATAACGGTTGTGCATGAATGAGAGATATAAAGAGGTTTTGGTTGAAAACGAACCGTTAGTAAATCCTTTTGTAAGTGGTTGAATATTGTCGCCAAATTTTATTTGGAACATTAGTAATGTATCCATGTGGCGTTATGGAATACATTTGGTGAAATGGTGGGGTAATCTTACTTAGTTCTAACGAACTAATGGTGAATTTAAATGTGGTGGTTAAAGGTACAAAGGAGTAGAGTGAGCGGTGATGGTGATCGGGAATCGAACATGGAGGCTCGTATGGTGGTTTAATCTTTAAATAATCAAACTTGTGTGAAGTTTTTGTGTAATAAATGTTTTGGTGAAGTTTGTAAACATACTTAAACTGGTTTTAACAGGTGTTGGTAATAGTATGTTTAATGGTGTGTAAGGCACAAAAGTTGTTTTTAACTGGGACCTAAACGTAATTTATGAAAATATGGTGTAAAATGTCCGGAGGAGACATGTAAGTGACTGGGGTGTCACATAGATGAATGTTATATAATGCATAGACATAACAACACAACTAAACCTGATAACTTGTAGCCCAACACATACGTTAAACATTTGTCAATTGAATAAATTGGACCAAATACTATGTGAGTAAAATCGTCTAATTGTCCAAAAATTAGACATTGATTGGCACAATCAAACCTAGACGAGAGTTATTCGTCCCAAATAGTACTATCCAATATATATCAAATATTTGTCTCACGAGTTAGCTGATTATGATTTATGTAATGAGGACTTATAGGTAATATTTGAGTCAAATAGTAGCCTTCTCGTAAATATTGACATATTAAATAACTAATTCACAACATGTACCACAAAGGCATAAGTTTGTTCAATTTACATACATAACAATGAATGAGACTACGAAACTCATTTAATGTTAAATGAGCATATTGTTTGATCACAAATACAGCACCAAAAAGACCCAACTAAAAAACGCTGCAAATAAAATCAAACATATATCATCATACAAATAATTAACACGTCAAAAATATCGAGAAACATTAAGATAAATATAATAGAAATAGCCTAGAACAAACAATTAAGCATAAACCAACTATACACAAATTGAGACAAGATACAAATATATAGAAACATTAAGATAAATGGAATAGAAATAACCTAGAACAAACAATTAAGCATAAACCAATGATACACGAATTAAGACAAGCTTGTATCTTTAGTATTTAGTCCTTAACTTGTCCACAAGGCTCTTTAACCTTGAAACCTAGTAATCTGAGCCACAAACTGACTTTACGTAGGTAAAAAAAATAGTGTTAGCCACGATGAGGCTTTTTGTTTGCACAGCCAACATAATTATATATAAATATAACAGAAACCTACCTAGCAAGATGCTAAAAAATGCTTACAATACAGAAAATTGAAAGACACGTCATTCCATTCTAAAACCTTATCAAAGAAAGAACATGACATTAACCTATGAACTATTGAGAGAAGAGTGGGGTAGATTCGGGTGAAACCAGTAAGGCAAAGACGACTGAGAGAGATCTTTTCCTAGACCTGGAACTTAAGAAACTCAACCAGGAGATAAAACACATATGAGAAATTGAGAATCCAAAAATAAAAATTCGAGACTATCAAGTGTATATAATGGCCATGAAAAATGATTAAATTAAGTGGCTATTTATGCAAAAATAATTTGTTTTAATGTTTTATAGTTGTTGAAAAAGAGAGAGTGTCTTGCTAAGACTATTCACATCAACTATCCAACTCAACCCAATTTTTCATTAGAAAAATAATTTCTCTCTCTTTCACATGCGTAACTCAACCTAACTTAATTTTTCACACGTATTAACTCAACTCAAGTTTTATTAATATATTTATTATATAAATATGATTTATCATTGTTTTTAAAAGTATTATAAATTAATTTATCTCAAACAAAATACTTATTATTTTTGAAAATATAAAAAAAAAACTTTTTTTGAAAATAACATCGTTTTTAATACAATTTAACATGGGATGCTCAAAAAAATAAATAAACAATAATGAGTGATTAAATGTTTAGAAAGAGTTAAATTATATAATATAAGTTATAAAAAAAAGTATTAAATTAGATGTAAAATTAATTAAAGAAAGTGTGGTTGTGACTTGGGTTGGTAAAAGACAAAATAGTTTGTAAACTTGAGTTGAAATTATTTTTTTTTTAAAAACTAAGCTACCAGCCCAACTTTTGATCACCAATGTACAAGGTCTAAGACCATTCACATTAGCAACCGGTTGGGTACATGGGTAGCTCAAAGGAATTAAAAAAAACTCAGTGAAAACTGAAAAGTGAGGACTCCAAAACAACCTACGGTCTCCATGTTTTTTTTTTAATTAGTTTTCATGTAATTTAGTTTTTATTTAATAACTTATAATATTTAACCTTCTAAAAAAATTTAAATACATTGTCTTATTTAATTTTATTAAAAACGGAGATAGTTCAAAAAGTGTTTTTTTAATATAAAATAAATATAGAAAACTTATCTCTTATCTTGTTACTTGACCGATATGGCACAATTTTAAAATAAAGAAGTTCATAACACTCTAAAAATGATTTAACTGAGCATGTTATGGGAAAAAATTAAGAAGATGAGTGATTATAATTGTATCTTAATTAATTTATTTATCGAGATGAGTGATTATAATTATATTAAGTTTGGTTCGTGAATGTAATTTTTTTTTTCAAAAAAATAATAAGTATTTGTTTCAAGATAAAGCTTTTTATTATATTTTAAAAACAAACATAAATCATATTTATGTAATAAATATATAATAAAATTTAAGCTCGGTTGGATTGTAAATGTATGTTTGAAAAATTATGTTAGGTTGGGTTGTTTCACTGATGTTGATAGTCTAAGCAAGAAGAGGCCGATGACCCATATACTTAGGTTGAAACTGATAACACGAGGTGGTGTGACTGCTGGCTTCCACACCACTTCACTCTCTTTACTCCCCAATGCCACATCCACTCCTTCCGTCGTTCGAGGTAGTTTGTTTAAGGTTTAACCATGATTAAGTATGCGCTAGAAATGACGTGGAAAAACCACACGTTCAGTAATTTATAATCAAAAAGTGCATATTTTCTAAAATTCTATACCCGCGGACATATAGGTAGTTATATATATTAATGTTGGTCTCTGTAATCAACGTCATGATCGATCTTTACTTTCGAATAATCTTAAAATGAGATATGGATCGTTTAAAACATGTGATTTGTTACAGTTATGACGATCAATGATGGTTTTTGATAGATCCAGCAGTTAAATAGTGAACTATAATTGTTATAAGATTATGGTAGTTTCCAATGTTTACATCAGGCAGTTTCCATCGTTCTTTCATTGTAATTGATTTTTTCATTATAATTGATTTGACCTAATTTATGCTTTTGTTTATAAAAATGATTTTTAATACTCAGATTATGTTTTTGACTTTAAAACGTCAAACCAATATTATTTTTTGTTTAGAATGCAGTTCAACAAAAACGAAGAAATTACTATATTATTATACTAGGTTAAAATCATGCGTATTACATAGGTTGACTTAAAATTTATATTAATACATATGACTTGGTTTTTTTTTAATTATTTACTTTTTATTATTTCAATATAGTGTATTTTTTCATTTAAATCATCCAAACATATTAAATGTTTAGAAATTTTAAAATCATTCATATAAAAACAAATAGTATCATTTATGTTTTATTTTTAAATATTTTAAGAAATATAATTTGAATTTATTTAAAAAATTAAATAGAAACTATTAAATAAATATATAGGTTTATTTAAAAGCTTCATAATTAATTTCATTTTAAATGCACATAACTAATAATATATTAATTACTAGGTTATAGACCCTTGTAATACACGTGTTTGTAAATAAAAAATAATGTAATTTTATAATTATGTCTTTATGAATTTACATAATTAAAATTATTTTATTACATCTTTTTAAATTTACATCATTATATTAATACTAATAATATTAGTTATACATTTTTTTACATAGACGTATTAAACATTTACACATGTTAGATATTTGAATTTTAAAATAACATAATACATATTTTTAAAAGATGTTTTATAAAAAATTAAAGAACTGATTCATAATTTAATCGTATTATTTACTAAGTTAAATAAAATTATTAATATTTAATAGAAGGGAGAAGATAAAAAAATCAAAATTTAATAAAAATATGGTATATAAATATTTATTATGAGAGAGGAGGGAAAAAAATCTTTAAGTGACCTACAATGTTGACAAGTGACATATCAAAACATTTATTTATTATATAGTATAGATTATTTCTAATTTTTACTAAATAATAAATATAAATAATTAAAGAGGAGAGAGAAGCGGTAAAACCAAAATTTAGATAGCCTAAAATTATGACAGGTGTCCAAAATCATTTTTATTTATTAGTATTAATAAATCCGCAGTGAGCTTGGGAAAAAAAAAACTTCGAGGGGGCAAAAGATTTTTATGAAGAAAAATGAAGTTGATTAAACTCAATACCTGTAAATTTTTCTGACAAAATACTAATAAATTAACTCTTTTTAGCGGGTAAATGACAGAGGACAAGGCACTCCAAGCTTCCAAATGCTTCGTCCATGAGCATCCGATCACCTTATAAGTATAAAAGTAGTTCTCCTGAAAATCCATCCCAATTATTAGGGCTTTCACCTTCCAATATGGAGGTCGGGGATCGAATCCATCTGTAGGCAAGTTTGAAGGACACCAGATGAATGGTCAGCTTGGGGTATATCCCAGGTTTGATTCCAATGGGGGGGGCGAAGATTTACACATTCAACGGGGTTCCTGCGCATCAAAAGGTATGGGTTCTCACGACGGTTGGAGAAGTCTAACTTTGGACGATCGCCCCCAAAAATCAGAGAACACGTGAGACTACCGCCATTCAAAAAAAAAATTATAAAAGTAGTTTGTTGTTGATATAATAACACAAACTTTTGTATTAACATTAAATTTTACAAAATTTAAGTTGTTCAGTATATACATTTATTATATAATCATTAATGATTGGACATTTTCTCTAGTTTAAAGTATAAGGGGCTGTTTGGTAGCATTTGAATCAATAAATGCTGAATGGTTAAGATATCTGAATGATTAAGAGGGTCTGAATCATTAAGTGTTGAACCAGTTATGACTGTTTGGTTTAACATCTGAACGAAGATAAAAATGACTATTTTACCCTCAACGGTTGTTTTATCATGAACCCCCCTCCTGTGTTGGCTATTATAAATTTTAAACAATTCAGTTGATTTAAGTGAATTAAAACCTGTCAATGCAATCATAATCATGATATTAAGGTTTTCCATATGACACTTCTAAGTTTCTCATATGTTTATGATATATTCTACGTTAAAAAAAAACTCAAATCAACCAAATAAATAGAAACAAGATTGCGCAAAAATTACAAATGCTTGCCGTTGATGTCTTCGAACCACCACCATAACACTTCATTATATCTTGGTAAAATGACGAAAAGGAATAACGAGTCGGATAAGTGCAAATACTTTAAATTATAGACAAGAAAGACTTTTGATAGCAACATATGCATTAAATTAATTTTAAAAATTAAAAAAATATATTTATGCAACAAAATGAAACGAATTTGACTGGTTCAAGAAGGTCTGAAGAGAGGTGATGTGCGGCGGCGAGAGAGTCTGAAGAGAGGTGGTGTGCGGCGGCGACCGAAGCTTCTAAGCTGCGGCGAGATGGAAAGGAGCGGCGACCGAAGCTGCTGAGCGGCAACGATAGGTGCCGCGAACTGTGGGGGAGAGGGCGGCGACCGCAGGGTGGAAAGGAGCGACGACCGGAGGTGGAGAGGATACCGACCGGCAATTTTGGGGTGAAGGAGGCGACGTGAAAGAAGGAGCTAAGGGAGGCGGCGTGGAGAAAATAGGGTTTGAATTGAAAAAGAAAATGAGGGTAAAATGGAACAACCCCTTTTTTCCTCCTTTCACTCCATTCATACTTGTCTTCACATCTGAACCATTCAGACCTTAATTCAGATGTTTTTTTTTCATTCAGACGTCACAAACAAAGGGTTTGAATCTGCCTGAATCTGAATGGTTCAGATTCAGACCCATTCAGATGCTACCAAACAGCCCCTAAGTCATTTGTTTAAATTTTTGCATAAGTAGATATGTTAGGAAACCTTTAATGTGCGTTTTGTTTTTTTTTAGGAAAAGCGTATGTGCAGCCTCTTTTCGCAAACCACACGCGGACATTGGTATCTGCAGACTAGGCCTGTAAACGAACCGAACAGTTGGTTTTAGTTCATGAAACGAATTGTTTCGTGTAAAGTTCGTTTATGTTCGTTTATTTAATAAATGAACGAACATGAACACACCTAATGTTCGTCTATTTATGTTCATTAACTGTACGGTTATGCTCGTTTATTTGTGCTCGTTAACTATATAAGGTTAGTTTATGTTAAGTTAAGTATCTAATTTTTGAATGATATGCATTTACATTTAAAAGACTTGTCGTTTGTGTTCATTTTTTTTTGTTCAATAGTATACATTTATGTTTTTCAATAGTATTCATGTTTTTTGATTATTGTTCAATGATGTTAAATAATGTTCGTTTATTTTGGTTTGTTTGTGTTCATTTATGTTCACAAATAGGTCGTTTAAACTAATGAACACGAACATATTCATTTTCTTAATAAATGAACATGAACACAAAATTTATATTCGTTCGGTTCGTTTCTTGGCCTACTGCAGACTATTTGTTTTTTCGAAGATGTTTCATTAAGAAACGTATCCGCATGCTCTTATTGGTGCAGATGTAGCCCAACCATTTAGAGAATTTATAAAGTATGCAGAGACCACCCACCACCACCACCGGCGGCCACCACCACCACCGTCTGCCATCACCGTCAGCCACCACCGCGACCACCACCAACACCACCGTCGGTCAACCCCACCACCACTGCTGGCCACCATCATCTGCAACCGCCGCCACCATTGTTGGTCACCCCCCACCACGACCATCACCAGCCACCACAATCTGCCCCCACGGCCAGTAACCCCCACCACTGTCGGCCACCACAACCGTCGGCCACCACCATCAACACCGACGGTCACCCCCACCACCACCGGCACCCACCACCATCCGCCACCACCACTATCGTCCATACATCACTGTCAATTTATTTTAACAGTTAATAAACGTTAAAAAATAAATATTATTTTTCTGCAGACATTTTGTGCATCTTTTTTTCTACAGACGTATGCAAACTGCAGAAATTTTACCTTTTAAAAAACAAACATGTATTACCATTTTTTTCGTTATACACAATGAAAATTAAAATATTAAGAATTTAGTGGCCTCATCACAAAAGCTTAAAAAAATTAAAAAAAAAAAACAAAGAGACAAGATAGCCGTTAGTCCCGCTTAGGTTCTTTGAAATTCAAAATCCACCCTTTTAACACCTTTTTATCCCCATTTAGACACTGCTACACACCCACGCTCCAATCATTCACATATCGATAATGTTAACAGTTCAATCTCCGGTCACCGGAAACCACCTCATCCGGCCAAAACCTGGCCGCCGGCCTCTCCAACCCCTCAGATCCCAAACCAATATACCACCTCCACCAGCGCATCAAAACAACCATCAATGCATTGAGATCCCCCAAGATTGCAACAAGGAGAACCCAAATCAGAATCAGAACGAGAAACAAAATCTTAAATCTGACGTTAATCAAAATCGGTCTTTAATCCCCAATGTTGCTGCTATTTCGCTGCAATTTGAAGTCTCACTGGCGGATGAACTGACCGCTATGCGCGAAAAGATGGAGCGATTGAAAGCGGACAAGGAGAAAACAGAGAAGATGCTGAGAGAGAGGGGGCTGATGATGGAGATGAAGATGAAGGAGCTTGATCGGAGAGGTGAGATTCAGAAGGCGCTTGAGATTGAAGTGGATCGGCTTTACAGGCTAAACGAGCTCAAATCATTGTGCAATGTAAGTGTAAAACAAACACAAGTTCAAGAATCAGATTGAAATCTCAGATTGATAACTGTGTGTGTGTTGCAGAGGATACAGCCGATAAGATCTTTGAGAGAAAAGGAACAAGAGAAGATTAAACCGGATAAATCACAGGCAAGAACTGACGATGAATTGGTTCAATTAACTATAATTAATCAAATCAATGATCGATCTATCGATTGATTTGATGATTCTTTTATTGATTTCTAAACGTCTTGAATTTGTTTTTTTACAGGGGAAAAAGGTTGAAGAAGTTGAAGAGAAGAAGGTCAAAGAATCCGTGTGAGTAATCGGGTCGGGTAAATTTTGAATTATTGGTTTGTTTTCTGGTTGATGGGATGGTGTGTATAATGTCTTGTTGTATTCATCAATAGAGATAAAAAATAATAATAGCGTTTGTGTAATTCTGTGAGAATTATAAATTATTGTCTTTTGTCTTGTGGTAAGCTGCCACGCCAATGTGGTAGTAATAAATAAAAATACCTAACACTAGCCTATTTGGTACAGTCTTTGCCTCTTATAATAAGGTCATGAGTTCTAAGTTATAACCCATGCAATGGTGTAATGGTGTAATTATTGTGGAGATAACTTTTGCCGTTAAAAGAAAAAGTAATAAATAAAAATACAATATTTAAGTAAATTATATATAAGGGTTGAGTTATTGTTACACTGACATATAGTATATTTTTTGATATTAAAAATATTTTAAAAAAATAATGTATGAGTAAACCTCAAACTTATCATTAAAATTATATTTAGTTTTTTTTAGCGAGTGGGAAGGAGAGAGAAGAGGCGATGAGGATATGGTAACAATGTTTTTTTTTTTTTTTTCCTTTTTTACGTTCGCATGTGGCCAAAGATGAAAGAGAACAGAAGCACATGGCTCTTTCTTGGGATATTTGTTATAAATTAAAAGTTGGTGATGGTTTTGTAAGGGTTTGGTTATTTTTTAACGGCAGTTAAACTGTTTTGTCGTGCTATTTTTAGTTTTCCTAGCGATTAATAACTAAGATCGATTCCTCGATCTCTGACTTTGAGACACGTCTGCCTCCAGATGCGCAGGAACCTGTTGGAACCCATAAACCCTCACCCCCATTAGGTTCGAACCCGAGATTAAAACCCTGATTCGTTCATTCACCTGTATATCCATTAAATTGCGTCCAACAAGTTTCGAAACCATGACCTCCACATTGGAAGGGTGGGTCTTAACCAGTTGAGGCAATCCTCAGGATAAGGGTTTAGTTATTTAAACACCATCTTTTTTAATATAACACCCAACCGACATTATATATCTTGTATAAGCATATATGAGGAGTATAAATCTCTTTGACACATTAATTCGGCATTTATTTATCTTGTATATGCCTCATATAATAATAATACTTATACGCACACCCATATAGACTTATACGAGACCAATCATTAATGTCTGAAACCAGAGCAGGTTCCAAAAAAATTTCCCGGTTTACCCACCTCGCCCCATCGATCCATGATAGCACAGCCGGTGGGTCCAATATGATTATGGGGGCCCTCATCTAATCGACTGAATTAAGATACGCAAGCTATTCAAACTCTAATGTTTATATTTGGGATTAGTAAGTGGGAGTGCCACAAAACTGTTCTTTTGTATTAATTTGGGAATTGTATTCTAACTATTTGTGATATTAAACGACGAACATAACACGAATATAAAAAATTATATAACGTGGTTAAGTTTTTGTAGTGATCAATGAGCATTTGTGACAGGTGTAAAATGCATAATTCAATTATTGTCTTATAACTTATAAAGTATTAAAACTTAGACTATGAAGAGAATGACTTACATACAAGTATTAAAACTTTGACTATTGAATACTCGTATTACTCTCTCTTTTAAAACCCATCGGATAAATAGTAATGGTTATATTTGCTCCATTTGGTCGCCCGATCCAGCCTCCTTTAACCCCCATATGATCACACGTCTATGCGCTCATACCACCACCTCAAATGGCCTTCACATTAATAATAAACCAAAACAATATAACAATAATAGAAAAAACATAGACAATGAAGATATGAATCCTAAAGACGAGCATGAAAGATATCATACCTTAAAATCACATATAATAATGAAATCGTAAAATATCGGTTGTTTTTACCAGTGTTTTGAAAACCGGACCGGACCGGACCGGCCGGACCGGGAACCGGTCCAAATATAGCATGAGAACCGGCCGGTTCACCGGTATGACCGGGAACCGGTTCACTGGTTGGACCGGATTTTCACTTCTTTTTTTTTAACTAAAATCCAAAGAATGAAACATTAAAATCACACATTGTATTTTTTTAACATGATTAATTTTGTTTGAACATTAATTATGTTTATTTAAATTTGTTTATACTTCTATAATTTTTTGAGAATTTTTTATATATTTATTATGTCATCCGGTTCTTGAATCCGGTCCAACCGGTCCGACCAATAACCTGTAAGACGTCCGGTTCGACGTCCATTGGTTTTTACGTTACGATATGTTTTAAAGGTTTACACGAGAGTCTTACTACGACATTCTTTTTGTTTGCGTATAATTGATTCACATCAAGGGTAATTTTTAATATTGCAGATCATGACAAAATTCTTTTGGTAACATGAAGACACAAATTAGGAGTTTTTTCTTTTTAATTTTTTTACAATTAAGTGTAATTGAAAAAAATATTTACCAAATATATGTGGTTGAAAACTTATTAACCAAAATGAGTGTTTTTCTTTATTACATTACTTTTAACTAGTTTAAAAAGAAAAAAAAATATAAAAAAAACACTTATTTTAGTTTATAAGCTTTTAACTCGATACATATTTTTTTCAACTACACCTTCATCTAGTAAAAAAAGCTCCACAAATTAGTATCATATAAAATACATACAAAAATGGTGAAAAATTCAGATTACGATTAAAATAAGAATCAAAGCGGAAAGGGAAGGGCGGGTATGAAAACCTCTTTAAATTGAAGAAAAAAAGGGAACGAAGATGACGAAAACGGGAAACCGTCGATGCCAATCAATCAATAAAACCCGTGAATTAAAAGCTAAATTGCTTCCATTTGCAGTCATCATATCACTTTATTGTAAAGAGAAGTAAAGAAACGACATTTATGCTCATCCACTCGACTTGCTCTCACATTTATTACTCACGCACCAGTTTCTCTTCCTCCCTCGATCTCCGTGCACTGCCTCCCTTCGATTCACCCTTTTTTCACCTCCGGAAATGCAATTTTTGTGATTTTGACGTTCTGGCCTTGATCATCGGTGTGTAGAAGGGTTAATCTGATCTGGGTTAGTTTTATAATTCATCAATTTTCCTTTTTTTGTTTTGTTTTGTTGTGTGTGTACAAATGGTGATTTATTGGTTATATATGCATACCAAATTGTTGGATTTCCTTAGGTTTTCTGTTTTGTTTGTGTGATCTACATTTTGAACGCAAGGTGTTTGCATAAATGCCACAATGAAAATTATGCTCTTGTATGACAGGTGAAGATACTGCAACTTGACATCAGGGTTTCATATCTTTGAAAATATTATAGCTTTATCTGTTTATGGTCTTCCATTGAACTATTGAAGTGTTAGCAGAGTGAGTTTTTGGACTTGAGATCCTGCAGATATCTGGCGGTCACATGATTATAAATTAAGAACCCTAATAACATATTTGCTTCTATTTGTTTTGGGTATAAAGCTGTGCTAACACAGATCCAATGCATTGAACATGACTTTGTTTGCTACCCAATGAGTATTTCTTGCTGGGGACATGAAATATAATCAAATTCTGAACAGATCGAAGCTCCTATTTAATCTTTATTGGTAAAAAGGGGGAAGAAATATGTTCTGCTTGAATACTAGATAAGTTTAGCCTATATGAGATTCATGTAAAATCATGCAGTTGAATAATAGTGTAGCTCACGATAGTTCTAGGCTTATATACATCAATAACCCTCAAAGAACCAATGAAGAATATGAATTCACAGGGAACAAGATCACCACTAGCAAGTATACGGTTATTAATTTCTTACCCAAGAATCTCTTCATTCAGTTTCATCGGGTGGCGTACATATATTTTTTAGTTATCGCTGCCCTCAATCAGCTTCCACCACTTGCGGTTTTTGGAAGAACTGTATCCCTTTTTCCTCTACTTTTTGTTCTAACTGTAACCGCTATAAAAGATGGTTATGAGGATTGGCGAAGACATAGATCTGACAGAAATGAGAATAATAAAGAGTCACTTGTGCTTCAAATTGGTAAATTTAAGCCAAAAAAATGGAAAGATATCCAGGTAGGCGAGGTGGTCAAGATTAGCGCCGACGAGGCGATCCCGTGTGATATTGTGCTGCTCGGGACCAGTGATCCTAGTGGTGTTGCTTATATTCAAACAATGAATTTAGACGGTGAATCGAATTTAAAAACACGGTATGCTAGACAAGAAACATATTTTATGCCATTTGATGGAGATTTGATATCAGGTTTTATAAGATGTGAACAGCCCAATAGAAATATATATGAATTCACCGCAAACATGGAATTAAATTCTCATAAAATTTCACTTAGCCAATCAAATATTATTTTGCGTGGGTGTCAGGTGAAGAACACTGAATGGGTGGTGGGTGTGGTGGTTTATGCAGGTCAAGAAACAAAAGCAATGCTAAATAGTGCGATTTCCCCGTCTAAAAGAAGCAAATTGGAACAAGCAATGAACAAAGAAACCATTTGGTTATCTGTTTTTCTTTTTGTGTTATGTCTTGTTATAGCCATTGGGATGTGTTTATGGTTGATTCATCATCAGGAGCAAATTGATACATTGCCTTATTACAGGAAGAGCTATTTAGTAAAAGGAAAATTTCCGGGGAAACCGTATAAATATTATGGGATACCTATGGAGACGTTTTTTGTGTTTTTGAGTTCGATTATTGTATTTCAGATAATGATACCAATATCTTTGTATATTACTATGGAGTTGGTGAGGTTAGGACAATCTTATTTCATGATTGAAGATGAACATATGTATGATAGCAGCACCAACTCAAGGTTTCAGTGCAGATCTTTAAATATCAATGAAGATTTGGGTCAAATACGGTATGTATTTTCTGATAAGACGGGCACACTTACTGAGAATAAAATGGAATTCAGGAATGCGTCTGTGTTTGGGAAGAATTATTGTAATTCCATTATGGTGGATGGCACTACACAGGATACAGAGAACACAGGTTTGGCTCTTTACTTGCTTTACCAATGCAACTGTTTTAATGCATTTCTACTTAACCAAGCAAATAAGATATGAAAGGAAAGAATATGTCTATGACAGACAATTTGTATATGCATATATGTACTTTTTTACCCATACACATATGTTCTTATCCACACAGACAAATACATTGAAGTCATAGACAATTAAACATACATGTACATGTGGAAATATAGACACACATCTATATGCATTACCAAAACAAAATATTGAACTGCCATTTGACACTCATTCATGCTGCCACCTAGACACTCATTTACAGTAATGTGATTAAATGAAAAAATTCGGTTATGTTTTCTTATTGATTCATTTCATATTTTCACTTGTTTAGTCAAAGAATTTTTCATATTGACCCATTTCACTTAATTAGTAATTTATAGAAAATGGAGTCACTTTTATATTATCTTAGTAGTGAAATTTTTATCATTAAAAAGTCAATATTAAAATCTCATGTTGTTTTCATTATTTTTAGTCTAATCACGGTTGATTTATTTTTCAAATTAATTGTAAATCAATTACATTAAATTTTATTTGCCACCCTTTCACGAAAAAGTGATTAACAAATTTCTATATTCTATCATCTTCTTTTTACTATTATTTCACATTTATATTATTAATTGGTTTTAGACGATGTCACTTTTGTGCGCTTCTCGCTTTTTAAAACAAAGATGTGTGCCTACATTTATACATGTGTATATTTTGCACACGTGTGTGTGTGTGTGCGTGTGCGTGTGCGTGTGCGTGTGCGTGTGCGTGTGCGTGTGCGTGTGCGTGTGCGTGTGCGTGTGCGTGTTTTCCTGTAAACTTTGGTGTGTATGTCTGTAGTTAGTACATGCTTGTTCATGCATATATATTCATATGCATATCAACATATACATATGAGTACAGACACAAATATATGGATACAGATACATGCATGTATGCAGGATAATATATTATCTTCACAAGTCATGCTACAGGAAGATAATGACCAAATTTTTATCATTCTACAATGGCATGATTAAATGTTTGATCAGAAATATATTTCAGGTGAAGAATATGTATGTGCTCGCTAATTGACTTGAGATCTTCTGTGTCTTGTAAAAGAAATCATAGAGATATTCAAATGACTATGGTGGTTGATTTCCATTTCATACAGAATTCATAATCTTGAAATTGTGCAATAAATTCGGAACTCATAATTTTGATGTTTCTCTGTATACTGTTATCAATGTCATTTCTTTTCTTGATCTGAATTGGTTTCCAGTTTATAACATTATTTATCTGCAGATGCAACCAAACTGGCTCCATTGTCCACAAAAGGAAAGAATGCAAGGTCTGATATCATTGTTGATCCTGGGCTCATGGGATTGCTTCATAAAGGAATTGATGGAATTGAAAAGATATCTGCTCATGAGTTTTTTCTTACACTAGCAGCATGCAACACTGTGATCCCTATTCATAAGCAAACCACTTCCACTGGGATTGAAATTCATCAGGATCTTGATTACCAGGGAGAATCGCCTGATGAACAAGCTCTTGTAGCTGCTGCTTGTGCTTATGGTTATGTTCTTTTTGAGAGGACATCTGGTCATATTGCACTTGACGTCAATGGCGAGAAGCTAAGGTAGAAAACTCTTAGTATAGAGTTTAATCTCTAACATAATTGATTTATAAAAAAGTAGAAGAATAAACTTTTTTTTTTTGGCTATGAAATATAGGTTGGATGTTTTAGGTCTCCATGAGTTTGATAGTGTACGAAAAAGAATGTCAGTTGTTGTCAGATTTCCTGACAATAAAGTGAAAGTGTTGGTAAAAGGAGCAGATACATCAGTTCTCCCCATTTTAAGAAAAGATCACGAAAATGATGATATTACCCTCATAACACAACGCCATTTGACTGAGTACTCCTCACTTGGTCTACGCACACTTGTACTTGCTGCTAAAGATCTTACAACTGAAGAAGTTGAAAACTGGCAGTTGATGTATGAAGATGCAACAACATCATTGACTGATAGGTCTTTAAAATTAAGGGAAACCGCATTATTTGTTGAATCTAATTTACGGTTACTTGGAGCAACTGGGATTGAAGATAAACTTCAAGCGGGCGTGCCTGAAACCATCGAGTGTCTCCGCCAGGCTGGAATTAAGGTCTGGGTTTTGACCGGAGATAAGCAAGAAACTGCAATTTCAATTGCTCTTTCTTGCAAATTATTGACACCAGATATGCATCATATTGTTGTAAATGGAAATTCAGAGAGTGAATGCAAAATGCTTCTATATGAGGCAAAAGCCCAGAGATTAACAGTGGACGGGCCATTAGCACTTATAATTGATGGGAATAGTTTGGTTTACATCTTGGAGAGAGATCTGGAGTCAGAGGCATGCACTCTTTTCTAGTCTTTTTTATTTTTGAATTTAATTTCATGATATTTTTTGTGATGTTTCTTAGACGAGGCAAATTGGGCAGATGGGTAATAGGTCAAAAGGGTAATTTTTTGCGTTGAAAAATGGGTCAGATTGACAATTTACATTTTGTCTAGAAAATTTAATTTAAAATGAATAAATATTTGGTGTGATTGATATGATTATGAAATTTGTATGATTTCCGCAATTTTCTAATTTTTTAAACAAAATAAGTTCAGAGTTCTTATGCAATAAGAATTAGTTGATGCGCCTTTCAGCCCGTTGACATTTGACTTGTCTCTAATTAGGATAATCTTTTTAAGACAGCTTGAGTTTTATTCGCTGATTAGTGTTCGTCTGGACAGTTGTTCGATCTTTCAACTTCATGTAGGGTTGTCTTATGCTGTCGTGTTGCTCCCTTACAAAAGGCAGGAATTGTTGATTTGATAAAGAGTCGAACTGATGATATGACACTGGCAATAGGTGATGGTAAGCTGATTTATGAATAAATGGCAAGAACATTGCTTTTATTTTCAGAGAAATTGCATAAATGGTAATCAATTTAACAAGAAAAACATTTTTAGGTGCTAATGATGTGTCAATGATCCAAATGGCGGATGTTGGTGTTGGCATATGTGGACAGGAAGGGCGCCAAGCTGTCATGGCTTCAGATTTTGCAATGGGACAGTTCAGATTTTTAAAGAGACTACTTTTGGTGCATGGTCATTGGAATTACCAACGCATGGGTTATTTAGTCCTGTACAACTTTTATCGCAATGCTGTCTTTGTCTATATGCTCTTCTGGTAAACACTCATTATAAATCATTCTTAACCTTTAATTAAGCCTGGCAAAATGGGTGGGCTGGATCAGGTAAAACTAATGGGTCAAAACAAGTGTGGGTTAAACATGTCGGTTTTTTTTTAAAAAAAATACCAGTTTGGACATGTTTTGATCTGTTATATTCTTGAATGATACATATCAACCTGTTGAGCAATATTGTTTCAAAACGGGCACGACCGAGGTGTGGGGCTGACGAGGTTTTTTGGGAGACACATATGGGACTTGAGGCAGTGCCTTATGGGTCAAGTTTAAGTTTAGCATTTGTATGAGGCTTAGACGTGAAAAAAACAATTATGACATGCTTATTTAGTAAACATGTTTATATGTAAAAACAAATGAGAGAGATGTAACTTATGGTTGTAAATAAAGCTTATTTTGCTATACATAGAGATCATACCCAAATAAGATGCAACACGAGATGCACACATGTCATGCTTTGTTTTTTGGAGCATCTCGTGCTTTTTTAAACCAAGTTTAGCACACACAAATAATTCAAATTAATCCATTTCTTGAAGAACGAGTCATGATAGCCATGCATACATATTACAGTTATAATAGATGTATGATTTGGACTTGTTATATTGTCTTTAGGTACATATTATGTGCAGCTTTTTCGACAACATCTGCACTAACAGATTGGAGTAGTGTGTTTTACTCGGTAATTTACACTTCTGTTCCTACAATCATAGTTGGAATTCTAGACAAAGACCTAAGTCATAAAACACTACTCCAGTACCCTAAGTTATATGAAACCGGGCATAGACATGAAAGTTACAACAGTTTCCTATTTTGGGTTATGATGGCAGACACAATATGGCAAAGTCTTGTTCTTTTTTGTGTCCCCAGATTTGTGTTTAAGGAAAGCACGATTGATATTTGGAGTATGGGTAGTTTGTGGACGGTTGCTGTTGTGATATTGGTGAATATGCATTTGGCCATGGATATTCAAAGATGGGTGATCTATACTCATATCTCAATTTGGGGTTCAGTAGCGATAACCTTTGCTTGTGTCGTGGTTTTAGACTCGATACCCATTTTTCCAAATTACGGGTTAGTTTTCTCCAACTCAGACACATTTGTTGTTAGATCTTGAAGTTGATAATATTAGTTGTTGTAGGCCCCTAAATGGTCTGTTTCCACTGGTTTTGACGAAATTAAATTCAGGCTGAACTGTTAACTATCGTTTCTAGAAACTAGAAACCCAACCTGTCGGTTTTAGCTTGTTTGATGGTTGGGTTTTGCCGTTTTGGTGGATTGAACTGATTTTTTATGTTGTTTTATTTTACAAAATCGTTAGTTTGTATTAAAATTTTCTAATTATAAATATGGTTAATGCATATAGTACACACACAACTACATATTCCAATAATAGCATCATGGGGACTTAGCGGTGGTAAAGTGGTGTACTCAACCAATTGTTGTGGTTTCAAATTCTGCATGGTGCAGGTTGTGCTGATATTATCTTACAAAATCAGGTGTTGCTTTACAGAAAACATATTCCAATAATAAAAAAAAATAGACAAGGTTAACTTGTATGTTTGCTTTACATGGCTGATTCCAATTCCAAATCGTCACCATTAACCGCCAAACCGTCAAAACTGAACCACATGAATTTCTAACCATCCAAATCAACCAACTTGCTTCAGTTTGGGCGGTTCAGTCAGTTTCAATGGTTTATGAAGACCCCTATTAATCATTAACTAATGTTGTATATAATTTTTATCAGGACAATATACGAATTGGGGAAGCAACCTACATATTGGCTCTCAATTTGGCTTATAATAGTGGTTGCATTACTTCCTCGGTTTATAATCAAATCTCTCCATAGAATGTTTTGGGCTTCGGATATCCAGATAGCTAGAGAAGCCGAGATATTACGGAAAAAGCGGTTATTTCATGGGCCACGGAGATCGAGTTAGCATACTATAACCGTTTCCCATTTACGAAACACCTGATGTTTGTGGTTCCCCCATGATTTACATATCTAGGGGTTAATAGAAAGTTTACCTCTTTGTTTTCATATATGGGTGGTGTTTGGGAATGTGGGAATGGGTATGATTATCCTTATATGGGGGTGTTTGGCTGATAGGAGGTGTGCCTTCAAAATTAGTAGTGGAAGCCACAAGTTTTTGTTTGCTTCAAAGGTATGAAAAACAAATTCCAGCCTACTATCATCAAACGCTGCTAACGGAGAGCATGGAAAACATTAAACCCCAAGAAAGGGGCGTACGGGGAAACAGGCACACGGTGCCTGTAGTGTGACATATGTCGGGGTGGGCAGTGGTCAAGGCAGAAAGGATGAGAACGAGGTATATAACGGTTTATGTAGAGTAGATTTTTTGGACAACCGCTTGTAGTAAATCAAAGGCACTTAGAAAGCTTTTTTACCATGAGCTGGTCACAGGTGACAGATGACTGATGTGATATTTTCAGCAGACTTGCTGAGTCTTTTGTCACCTATGGGAAGGTTATGGTGGTGCCGATCAGTTTGGATCTGAGATGTGGCCACATTGTCGAGTTCTTGGTTTATTTTGGGTATGTTTCTAAATGAATTTATTAACTGTTACATGTATGAGGTCGTTTTCAAACGTTTTACGATGACCAGATAATATGTTTACTGGAACTGAACTGGTTGGATATAGTTTTTATTAAATTTGTAGGAAAACTCGAAAGTTTATTTTGACATTATTCAAATTTTGATTGATATAATTTATCTGATTTTGAGAGTTTTGAATTCATCTTATTCGAATTATTAACAGGTTAACACGGAATATTCCATAGGTTGTGGTTCGGTTACAAATGCCAAAAACCTTAAAAAGTTTATGAAAGAATGTCAGCCCTTGATTTTGGGAAAAAATGGTTGTACACACGTTCATAGCAGTGTTTTACAAGGTAATTGAAAATAGCTGCAGGATATAATAGGTAATCCGGTCATTGTTTGACTATTTCCCCTGATGGTTCAGCCCCAGATTTAATTGAACATCAAGAAGATAAGAACAAAAAAACTATAACACAAGCTGCTGAAAAAAAAACGACGACTGATTTTATAATTCTGAATTTTTGATACAAGAAAATAAAACTCTCTACACCCCTATTTATAATAAATCCTAACCTTGTTCTCCAAGTAATCAACACCTTTATCTAATCTCAATTTAAATCAAATTCTAACCTAATAATACTGCCTACTTTAAGGAAAAACAAAACAAATAAATAAACTTTACTAATAAACCTCTAACTAACAAATAAATACAAGATTGGTCCAACAATCACCCTCCAATCTTGTAACCCATTATTCATTAAAGCAAAGGTATATGATCTTCATATGCTTGAGTCAAGTTGACCTTCTCTTTCTTTTCTTCCCAACTAGGACATTCCGACAAATAATGTCCGAGCTCGTTGCACTTGTAGCACCTAATGCGACTTTTATCCCGTGGAGCTTGCTCAACACCACCTCGACCTTTCCCAGACCCCTGACCTCTACTTCTACGTCGGCCACGTCCAAAGTCTTCTCGGTTAGAGCTTTCATAGCTACAATGTTCACATTTGTGCTCTCTCTCCTTCTCCCTTTCATCCAATTTAGAAAACATTAAGTTTTCATGAAAATCACCTTCTTCTTTGAAATCCTTGATGCGCTCCTCATAAGCTTTCAACCTTCCAACAGCTTCATCAAATGGCATTGTACTTAACTCGTAGCATTGTTCAATCGATGCCACTATTTGCAAAAAGGATTTTGGCATTGAATCAAGCAGTTTTCTCACCAATGCTACTTCTTCAATAGTTGATCACTTGATCCAATACTCCTTGCCTTTGACACCAAGCCACTTAATTTTCCGGCAAAAGCATCAACCAATTCTCCCTCCTTCATCTTTAGTCCTTCAAATTCCCTCCTTAATGTTTGGAGACATGCTGTCCTGACCCGATCCACCCCCAAAAACCTTGTTTTCAATGCATCCCAAACTTGCTTGGCTTCGGTGAGATTGGCTAGTTGTAGCACAAGATCTTCGGGTATAGCTTGGAATAGAAAAGCAATTGCCATATTGGACTTCTTTGGATCCACTGGTTCAATTAATTCCCACACTCCATAAGCATCCATGATCGTTCAAGCTCTAACAGGCCAAGTCGGATAGTTAGTAGATGTTAAAATTGGGCATTGATAAGCCATTGATCCTCCTTCTTTTACCGGTACCAATGCGTTATTGTTTTGTGGTTGTGCCATAGTCTTTGTTCAATAACTTCTCCCCTCTTGATCAGACCCTTACTGCTCCGATTATCTTCCTGTGTCGCAAGCTAATTGCTGCCGACTACCAACCCAGAAGACCAACACCTTCTGTTCTGTCTTCTTAGTTCTTGCCAAAAAAACACAGCCACCTGCTGTTTTTTTCCCTGCACGTCCCGATTGGTTCAACATTGCCCAAAAGAACACGTCTGCTCTTTAAACTAGGCTCGGAAAATAGGTCTTCTGATCACAGCTTCTGATCGGGTCTGGTAACTCTGCTTCTTGATTGAATCTTTTTTTTTCCTACAGTTAAATCTACTAGAATACTTCCTCTTTGATCGCGGGTAAGGGCTCTGATACCAATTGATGGTTCAGCCCCAGATTTAATTGAACACCAAGAAGATAAGAACAAAAAAACTAGAACACAAGATGCTGAAAAAGGCAAAGGTACATTTTTGTTACGTGTATTATACTTTCTGTAACATCATGATAACTTATATTTTACGTTTATCGTGCACTTACTAATGTTGTTTTATTCAACTGTTTTTCAAACAAAAAACTATGATAGTGACCATGAGAAGGAAACAAAGAGGATAAATGTTCCAAAAATTGTTAGGCCACAAAACAAAAAAATTGACATCGGGGAGACAAGTGCGTCGAGGAAGTGGATGGTCCTCAATACAAGGTCATCGCCTGTTCAACTTTATAGATGTGTTGCATATTCTAAAGTCCGAAGTTAATAATGTTCGGGATGCTGTGATGGAGGCAACACGATGTGTGTAACAGACAAGTAACATGGTGTGATATTGCTTTTGTTTGTGTTGGAATTTGATACTTTGTTTTAATATTTTAATTATGAACGTGGTATGCTTTTCAATGTAGTTGTTAACAAAAAGTACAAGTCTTGGTAGGTGTTGTAATTTTCATGCAGAGAAGGACAAAAAAAATATAATATTATGATAAAGTAATGCTTGTCAATCAATAATTAAATGTTGTACTAACAAAAGTACAACTTCATATCTTAAAATATCTTTATTTAAATTTATAATAGTAGGTCAAAACCTATAATTTATGGGGTACAACAAATATGAAAAATCCACTTATTGATCTAAAATATAATTAACAGGCATTTATAAAAAATTTCAGTGAATGTGCAAAGAAGTCAGCAAAAAAAATGAGAACCAGTAGATATAAAAACAATTTACAAGTTTATCACAAATGAAAAAGATATGCATCTACGTTGAAACATCTCATATATGTTGGAGCATGGTGCACTTAATGTATCAATACAATTTGATACAAAGTTACTTAAAAATTACATCTAATATACATCTAATATACATGGAACATACGTGAAAAATAAAAATACAAAAAACAAATGATGGATAAAATTTGCTAGGTTAGAAATTGGTCGAAAAAAATCAACTATGCAGAAAACATCAAATTAGATGGATTTACAATATTGGTTAACATTCTTTTACTAAATTATTACGTCTAATATACGTTACAGAAAAGTAAGAACACACGTGAAAAGTATTATATCTAATATAAGTTACATGTACATGAAAAGTAAAACATATCCTTATATGATTAAGATATATGATTACACAACCCTGGTCCACAAAAACATTCATAAAACATACATACTTCAGTCTTTTACAACTTTAGCACAGATAAAAAAACATATGCATCTACTCGACGGATCGCAAAAGAAATGAACAAAAATGAGAACCAGTAGATGTAAAAACAATTTACAACTTTAGCACAAATTATAAACATATGCATCTACAAAGAAACATCACATATATGTGGGAGCATGGTGCACTTAATGTAACAACACAAAATTGATACAAAGTTACTAAAACATTACATCTAATATACATCTAATATACGTGGAACATACGTAACAAATAAAATAGCAAAAACAAAGGATGGATAATAATTGCTGGAAAAACATCACCTCTGCAGAAAACAATCAAATTTGCTGGATTTACATAATTGGTTAACATTCTTTTACTAAACTATTACGTCTAATATACGTTGCAGACTAGTAAGAACACACGTTAAAAGTATTATATCTAATATAAGTTACACGTACATGAAAAGCAACACATATCCGTATATGTTTAAGATATATGATTACACAACCCTGGTCCACAAAAAATGCAACCATAATTTTACGATTGGAGTTTCCTACTAATACAAACCATTCATAACACATAAATACTTCGGTAGTTTTACTAGAAACAAAAACTAGGGGCACCACCGACTTAAATGATAAAGAAAACAAAAAATAACACCACGCCCCGTATATATAAATAAATCTACTCGACGGATCACTTTTACTTGCAATTACGGGAGTCATGTCCCGTGACATACTTCTAACATGTGCGGCAAAGCCTAGGGGTCTTAAGCGACTTCTCAACAGCTCGTTCACCAGCCCCTACCAAACGGCGTGGCTTGCTGCAACCTTTGTTACGAATACCCTGAGGGTTGGAACACTACATCTCAACATCCAGGTTGCCACCAACCAACTGTTGAATATCTTCAACATTAGAAACTTTAGGATTTGAATCCACTGCATCAGAATTTAAACTGTTGCTAAGTTCTTTAACCTTCTTTAACTTTAGGATTTGGAACATAAACACCATCTTCATCAACGATTTTACCATCGTTTAAGGGGACTGCTGTATATAATGGCAAAACAACGATAAAAAAAATTATAACGTTGTCTAACAAAAATAAATAGAAAAAATTTAAAAAAAAACCTTCAATGTATGATAACATAAACGATTGTTCCTCGTATCTCTCAACCAACGAATCAAACGTATTTAATTCAAGGATGGAATCCATTATTGCTATTAAGATGTATGCATTCAATGAGAGAGAGAGGTTTCTTGGGTTCAAAAGAAGAAAGAAGTTAGTATACAAGGTTGTGGATATGGAGTTAATCTATCAACTAATATCAAACAAAAAGTACATAATGATGTGATGCATGTTTACAAAAAAAAACTTTTCATTAATGAATGAAAAGATACTGGGTAGACAACCATACCACAATAGTACAATAAATCTCTGCAAATTTTTGAGAGATAAATTTGATAAAGACATATATAATATAATATAAAAAGAATACATGAAATCAAAATTTGTTTTGAAACGAGCAGGAAAAATAAAAAATTCAATTTCAGTTATAACAGGTAATAAACGATGAACTGCAGTGTAAAATACATGTTACAACTAGATTCAGTTCATATAGAGGATTGATTTTTAGTCTACATGAAACAAAAAAGTGCAAAAAAATGTGCTCATAAAAAAAGGGGGAGTAATTTAGTTAAAAGAATAAACGAACGTTTAATGTGTTTTACGCTCATAGAAATACACGTATTTTACGTTTTTAGTGTATATAAAAAAAATGAAAGCTGTCAAAAAAAATATATATATATATATACACACAAGAAAAATCTGTAAAACATACGTAACATGATTATATGGATTTACGTGATGTGCAGGCAAAATGGAATCAGTCAACAAAAAAGGGAGATGAAAAAAAGTACAATCCTTGAAAAAGACGAAAATACCCTTCAGTTGATTTTTAATAAGGTGGTGATGTGGCATAATATGGACCACATGTTAAGGTTTTCACAGTTTTTTCAATAAGGATTGGTTTTTGTTTTTTACTTTCCCTATATATATATCGGATGATTCGAATGTTAGCCCTTCCTTATTACGATAATCGAATAACTACATCTTATTACTTTGGTACTCACATTAAAGTAAATATAAAGGTGTATGTTTTTTCTTATTTTTTTATTAATGTAAGTTGATCCTGCATTAATTAAAAAAAAAACAAAAAACCTACACCTTTATATTAACTTTAGTGTGGGCTCCAAAGTAATAAGATGTAGTTATTCGGTTTAGAGAAGTTGGTTTCTATTAAATTTGAGAAATTTGTTTAGAGATTTGGGTTTTTCTTTTAATTTAAACGATTGGTGATACGGATTTTTTGAGTAATTTTTCTATAATTTTTATAACATATTTGTGAAGATTTTGTATGATTTAATGTTTTTATGAAAAATTTGTATAGAGTTCGTGATGAGAGATTTGATTTTGTTATGCAAGTTAAGCTTCTGCAAATGATATATTATACGTGTTCTCGGGAGTGTACTGTGATAACCCGCCGCAACGCGCGGAGTGAATAAACCTAGTTACACTATAAAATAAAAATTTTCATATCTCTCTAACGAGTATAGTAAGGCTATGTGTTATGCATCACCCCTATCACTCCACGTAGGCGCCACATAATCAATTAACACCATCACCCCCTTATCACTCCACATCATCTTTACATATGTTATCCATCACTTCCCCATCACTTTTTCTATCACTCCACGTCATCACCACCTTTTTCTCCCTTTCTTTTTCTTTCACCCCGTGATGCCCCTCACCTTGCCCCTTTCACGCCCCTATGTAATGGGGGAGGGCGCCAACTGCCCCCCATCACCAACCATAACACATAGCCTAAAGTTAAAAACACTTACTAAAGTCTAATTTTGTTATTAACATCAATTTACAAAGTTTATGTTTTAATCAATCAACTTGTATTGATCAACGCACTGCAAGAAGATAATTTAGTATAAGTTAGACTCTATAAGAAAAAAATGAATTATTTTTTTTAACATTACCGTTGGGCTGTTGGTAGAGCTCCGCTTTTGCAATTGGGTCGTTGCAAAGAAAAGTAGTGACATTGATTCACAAGAAGCTCAACAAACTCTTGAAATAGCGGAAGCTGATTTGAGAAAAGCTGAAGGAAAGAGATAAACAATTGAGACAAATCTAGCTCTCCGACGGGCTAGGACACGAGTAGAGGCTATCGATGCCATTTCATAACCAGTCGATGCGTCCAAATAGTCATCGTTCAAGTGTCATTCTGATACGTACCACAATGACACCTCAGCCTTCTCATCCCCTCACTCAACCACTCCGCCTTCTAACCAAGGCCCTCCATGGGGAGGGGCGGGGTGGCCAACCGCCCCGGGCCTGCCACTTTAGAGGGCCCGAAATTTTTAAATATATATATATATATATATATATTATATACAAAAAATTTATATAAGAAATATATAGCATCAATGTTTAAAAGGTTGCATGATGTGACACCCATGTCTTTATGTCTCATCCAGACATTTTAAAACATTATTTAATCAACTATATTTAGGTCCCAGCAAAAACTGTCGTGTTTTACACATCTATAAACATACTATTTACTAGCACCTGTTAAAACAAGGTTTACGTATGTTTACAAACTCCACAAAACATCTATTACACAAAAGTTCACACAAGTTTGGTTATTAAGTTTAAAACCGTCATACGAGCCTTCATGTTCGATTCCGATCACCATCACCGCTCACCCGGCTCTTTATTACCTGTAAACACTACATTTAAATTCACCATTAGTTCATTAGAACTAAGTAAGATTACCCCATTATTTCCTCAAGTGTATTCCATACCACCATATGGATACACTAATGATGTTTCAAATATAATTTGATAACATTATTCAATTGCATACAACACGATATACTAACGGGTCGTTTTCACCCAACATCATGGTAAATATCTCATTCATGCGTAATCATTTTAATTTAACACCACACATATATGCACACAAAACTCCAGTTGTGCATCATATTTCCCAAAAGTCAAACTTAAACAATTTGACTATTGAAATTAGATGTCTACACTCTTGTAAATCATCTTTTGTTCACACACCTTGTGAATTTATTACATTAGATTTGCAAGTCTTATGTTCACACATCTTGTGAATCGAAGCATGCATATTACCAATTTAATGTCTACACTCTTGTAGATCACAACCTCCAAATTATGATGGTTGTTTACACTCTTGTAAATCAACTTAATCATTATTACTAGTTGAATGTTTACACACCTTGTAAATCATTAAACTACAATAACCGCACTAACCATATCCATTTATATGAAATTCAATCAAACAATAAATCACGTATATGCTAAATGCACAAATACTTGTAGTGTGGACTCACCCAATCCTACAACTACAAGTTCAATCAAACAGGTAACTTACCTCTATCTGCAAAGGATCCTGCTTGACTATCCTCTTGATTAAAATCTCGTTTTCCTGTTAAACTCTATACGGGTCAATATATGTTTATATCCATTCAACCTTTTGTTTAAAATATTTATATAAATATTTGCATGAATATATATATATATATACACGCACATATATGTATATATATATTTCACATACTATACACACCCGACCCGTTCGAATTTGTTTAACATAATTATCATATTTTGTATGATTACTCATACTGATCACCTTTCACCCAACCTTCAGGTTTCAATCTTTTTAGGATAATCTGAATTTTAACTTTATACTAATTTGATCAAATTAACCCATTTAGGTTAAACTCATATTAATCTCATCATATGAGTTTTCAACAACTACAACATCTCAATTTCATCTTTATACACATTTTTCATATTTAGACAACAACAATAACCTCAAAGGAGTCATCTTTTTCATCTCACTCTTATGAACTCTAACTTGGGTTCTTTGCAAAATCATGATCCATCCAACAAGGATTGTTTTAAATATACCAAAACAACTATACATGAATTTAGGATCCCATAACTATTCAAAACTCAACCCAATTTCACGTTTCTAGAACCCTGGTTCATAACTCCCATCAACTCATTTTATAGTGATTTAAAGATGAGAAAACGTGATTACCTCTGGTGGTTCACGACCTAGTCTCGCGATCTAAGCCTGATGTTACGAATCGTTGCTCGGATCTTTCCCCTCTTCTCTTTTTTTCTTCTTTCCTCTTTCTTCTTCTTGTTTTTTTTTCTTTTCTTTCTGGCTTCTGTTCGAAATTCTAACCCCCTCCCCCTATTTGTTCTGCCGACTCAAATGCATTCTACATAGATATTATTATTATTTTTTTTTGTGGTTTTTCATGATCCCACGTTTCAAGCTATACATACATTTGTTATTTATTAATTTTTTTTTTGAATGTAGACATCCAATGTCCACCACACACTTCTAATATATATCTACCAATTTTTTTTTTTTTTTGTTTATTTATTTTACTCTTTTTTTTAGGCAACATATAGTACACCATTTGTTATATATATATATATATATATATATATATATATATATATAATTGATTTAGTTATTCTACCATACAATTATATCAGGATGTTACACATGAGCGGTCTGGTAAAAAGCAAACCAGGAGGCACAAAATTTTTATATATATGTATATATAGAGAATCGGTTAATGGTTTATTTGGTTCGGTTTAATTGGTTTTCAATTTTTTCCATATCCAAAAATTGAACCGAATTTGAGATTCGGTTTGGTTTTGGTTAAAACTTAAAAACCAAAAAAACCGATTAAAAACAAATAAACTAGCTAAAATAAAATAAACATATCCGAATAAACCGAATTCGATCGAATAAACCGATTAAAAACCAAATAAACCGATTAAAACCAATCTGAATAAATCGAAATATTCAAGCTCATATATTATTAATAATATAATAAATTTAAATTTGAATTCAGTTTAATCGGTTAACCCTAATTTAATAATTGAATTCGCTAGAGGGCCTTTTTTTCTGTTTTGTTTTAGTAACCTTGATTTTTAGGAACGCCTCTGAAATGATCCATTTTTTTTTCTCACTCCAGGCTCCAGAATATTTTTTGATTCTCGGAGCCGGCTTTGCTGCTAACTGACATGATTTTCATTAAACTTTAAATAACGATCATCACAAAAATGGTCCAACGGTAGAATCCAAAGGTTCTTTATAAAAGACCGGGTTTGAATCCTTCTGGACAGTACTAGTAAGACTAGAGGAACCCTATTACGAGAAGTGAGGGACAAAATGAAAATACACACGAACCCTACTGCCGACCAGTCTGATATTATAATTCATAGACAGTGACATAAATGCATCAACGTACGTAATCTCCGATGTTATAATCCAACAAACATAAACTTCGAGAGTTCCAATGCTTTTAAAAAAGAAGCTGATATGAATTCCCTATCAATTTGATACCACCGAGGGATCATATTTTAAAATTGTTGTTTCCGTACGTATTATCTTGTTCTTTAATCCTCAAATAACCCGTACGTGTTTGATCTTCATTTAGAGTTTAAAAGTAAAAGAATGATATCGGGGAAGTTAAGGTTTGTGATTTATGTTTGGTTTGTGTACACGTGTGGATCATGTTTGGGTAGTTTGAAGGTATCTTCGCCTGAGAATCTAAAGGGTACGTATGAATGTGTGGTTAGTAAATTTGGTGTTCCTGAACATGGAGGAACATTGACTGGTGTTGTTGAATATCCAAACGTTAATCAAGAAGCTTGCATCGGTTTCACCCATGAATTCACCTTCAAAACCAAGATTCATTCAGGCAGCCTTCCGGTTTTTCTTCTTGTCGATGGCAGAGGTAATAATACTACGGAATATACCTGGCAATCTTTATCTATAGTAAGAAAAATGGGTAGATTCGGGTAAGAATTATTGTATTTTGGGTTGAAATACGTAACATTATGATATAAAATGACTTGAGATGTGTAACACTTTAACACAATACGTACGGGTCAAGATGGGTAACTTAAAAACTAAGTGAATCCAATAAATTCAAGTAACTAAAAATGATTGATAATATATTTAATGATGAAATTATTAAAAATATTCAAATAAACTATTTGTTTCATTACAACTCGTTTAACTCGAGCTAAACTGATGTTTTTTTATACACGACTCATTTAGACCAAACCTGAATTTTCTTAAAACTCATCATGACTCGCACCAATTATGACCCGTACCCGTTCTGACCATTTACCCAATCCAACCCAACCTGTCAATTTTTCCAGACATACTACGGAACATGATCAACTAGAAAATCAGTTTTGATTCTAAATCTAAAAATATATAGATGTTTTTATGTTTTATTAACCCTAAACATTATTGATAAATTTTTTATGCATTTAAAATCATAATTTTATATATAACAAAATATATATTATGTAAGAGATCATGAGAAAATTTCTTAAATCGGAAAAAAACTTGCATGAAAAACCACTACCAACCAACCAATTTTAATTTTTTTATATTCATGGATTTTATTTATGAAGTCATATTATATATTTATACTGATATCTTGATTATGCAGATTGTTACTTTACTTCAAAGGCATGGAATGCACAAAATGCAGGAGCTGCAGGCATTCTTGTTACATATGATGAGATATCAACCTCCATGCATTTTCCAGAAGAGGCAGATTCTTACAATATGAAAAACCTGACAATCCCTTTGGCACTCATTAGCCGATCACTTGGTGATTCGATCAAGAATGCGTTGTACGATGGTGAGTTTGTACGCGTGAATCTCGAATGGACGGAAGCTTTCACTCATGATCAAGATGATCAATTAGTTGATATGAACAAGAACAGTATTGATGATCAGAATGAATGGGATGTTCATCTGACCTCTCATTTTATGTGGTATTTTATGATCAAATCTATTTTATTCTAGGAATTTGTGATGCTCAACATAAAGATTAAAGAGTTGGTTGATGTTTTTTATGGGAAAGTGGGATCATAGAATTAAAGTCTATAGTAAACTTTAAACGAGTCTAACTTTTGGCCCGTTGTGAAGTCGATCATATATCAGATGATTCAATATTAATAGATATATTTTATACATAGAGATTATTTGTAATTCATTAACTTTGTTCAGAAATTGTGAGTTCTAAATGTAATTAGTCATAACTCATAACATCGGGCTAGATTTATAATTAGTATGCATACTATACGATATACTCATAACATGTGTTATTCTCATACTATTCAATACACAACATACAACCTATGCTTGGCAAAACAGACGGGTTGGGTCGGGTTGGGAAACGGATCAAAACTGGTTTGGGTCAGGATGGGTGCGGGTTAGAACGTGTTTTAAGCAAAATCTATTCGGGTCTAAATGGATTGTTCTAAAAACACATCAATTTAGTTTAACTTAAGATGTGTTATAAGTAAACAAATAATCCATTTGGATAATTTTTAGTAATTTTCTCATTAAATATGTTATTAATCATTCTTAAATGTTTGAATCCATTCCATTTCATAGTTTTTTGGTTACCCATCTTGACCCGTATTGTATTTAAGTGCTACCCATCTCAACTCATTCAATATTATGATGTTACCTATTCAACCTATTATACAACAATTATTTACTCAAGCCAGCTCATTTTCTTTGATATGGGTAAAAACTGCCACCTCTAATACAACCTTACACTCTAATTTGGTATCTGAGCAACAAAGCTCCACCACTACCTCTGCAGTTGCATGATCACCCGACCACAACCATCACTTGTCGCATCATCATCAAGGAGGAAATCATGGAAGCTTGACGTATAACATATCAATACACTATCCGATAGATTTCCAAGTGATTATTTACGAATTTCTCCAAGATCAAATGCAGGAATCAAGAATTAAATGGACAATAGACGGAACTATAAGTTTTTTCACGACATAATTAATATGAGAAAGAAACGAAATTGTTTTGACGAGTTTCTCATTGGGGGCAAATGGGAGCAAGACCCATCGATAATAAAAGACTTTTGATCTGTGCGAATGTTAAAAATGGGCTCCTATGTGTGGTGCACGCACACACACACAAATCGACGATAATTAAAACAACAGTATAATCAATATAAACAATATTGCTTTAGCAAAATGATGCATTTAAATGTTTCAAATAACTAAATAAAACGTGACGTTCTTCAAGCATTTTTTAATGCAAAGTTGTTGATTAAATCTTCATAATCCACATTATCTAGTATTTCATTCTCAATAGTTATCATTGTCAATTCATTAAGTCTTTTTTGAGACATTGTCGATCGTAAGTATGACTTCAACAACTTTAATTTTGAAAAGCTTCTTTCTGCGGATATTACAGTTACCAGAATAGTCAACAAGATTCTATATGCAATTGATGCATTTGAAAAACAATCGACTCGCTTCAAATATTTATAAACATTAACCGGGTTTAGAATCTCACTAGGTAATAAAGTATCCAACAACTTTAACTCCATATTAAGCTCATAACCATCAATCTATGATTTTCCATCATACTTCAAAGCATCGTCAAGAAGAATACAACATGAACTAATGTCATTGTCGTCCAATTCCTTCCTATTTTTAGGAAATAAAAATCCAAATAATTTTTCATACTTTTTGTATTGTTCAAATCTTGTTTGACTGAAGCACTTGCTTGATCAACAATATATAAAAAGCCCACTTTGGTTTTTGGTAATTAGTTTTTAATTGGGTTAAATATATTTAAGAATTGGATTGTAAATTATATGTGTTTGTTGTAAAATAAATTAAAATATATATAATATACAGGGGCGCATCTTTGTAGAGACCCGGGGGGGGGGGGGTGGCGACCGCCCCCTCTTTTTCCGTCCGTAGTGTTAATTTTTCGACCGAAATGCTATTTTTAGTTAAAAATAGGTGTTTCGCCCCCTCTTGCTTCAAAAAATTGACATGTATTATGGGTTACAAAAATTTCCGCCCCCCTCTCAAGTCGACCAAGCTCCGCCACTGATAATATATACAAATTTAAAAAAAAAATTAAGGCTCCCTAAAAAAATAGATCCTGTGCGGTCACACCTCTTGCATGCTTAACACCCCTTGATGCTTCCTCCCTTAATCATAAGTTTTTAAGAGTAGCATCATAGCATGCCCAAACTATTAGAATAAAAACATACGTAAAATGCCAAGAGAACAATCCATATAACTTGAGTTTCGTTTCACTATTGAAGAGGTAACAAACACATAAATTAAACAAAAGTCTAAGCAACCTGTAAAGATCTAAGGGTAAGACGCAGTGTTATCAGAACCGGACCGGGAACCGGAGGTCGGCCGATCCAAAATTGGCGTGGGAACCGGATTCAAACTAAACAGCCGGTTCACACCGGTCAAAACGGGAACCGGTTCGCTGGCCCGACCAGATTTTATTTTTTTTAACTAAAATATAAAGAATAAAACATTAAAACCAAATCCTATATTTTTTTAACATGATTATGTTTAAATGTATTTATAATTGCATAATTTTTTTGGAACGTTTTATATATTTATTATGTTATCCGGTTCTTAAATCCGGTACAACTGGTCCGACTAGCAATCAGTAAGATGTTCGGTTCGACGTCCGATCCGGTTCTGAAAACATTGTGTAAGAAGATAAAAAAAGGGTGATTTTATTTGGACACCCCACTTTTTTATTTTAACACCCCTGCGGTCCAAGACGGGCCGTACTGAGCAGTACGGCCCGTATTGAGTACAGACATACATTCCAGGGTATTTCTTGGATTCAGTGAAACATTCTGTTGGACGGGTCGTACTGACCAGTACGGCCCGTCTTGGCCTTCACTTATTTTTCCAAGTCATTTTTGGGTGTCAAAGCAGTTTGAGTCACTTGATACGGCCCGTATTGGTCAGTACGAGCCGTCTTAAAGTTATTTATTTTATTTAAACTTAATTTACGTATTTAAATAATTTTTAACGATATACGTTTAGTACGTGAATTATTTGAACGATATACGGCTATTATGTTAATTAAACGTCATAATCTTGTTACGTTATCATTTTTAACGATATTGATTATTTACGGGCTGTCTTTGTTCTTCTTTTGACAACATTGTAACCATTGTCTAGTGCTCTACTTTTCACCCACCCTACCAGCGCTTCTTCGGACATAAACTCCTGACATATAAAAATAATAATAAATACCGTAAATGGGTAGCGATAATATACAATCATCAACATTTATGTTTCATTTAAGTTACCTCTTTGGTTTCCCAGTTAATGTTTGAATCCGCCAGCTTTTCTTCATAAGCCTCCTCCGGTTACTTTGTTTACTGTCATCATACACGAACCCATAATCGTTTTGTTGCGCATACGATGCTTGACTATCAAAACCGACATCAGGGTTAGGTTCAGCATTCAGATTTATCGTGCCGTATGAATACTCAACAGGAGGCTCTTCATTCAAATCTGGCACGTAATAGTTGAAAATCTCCCATCCCAGAATGACATCGTTACAAATCTGAATTATCTTGAAATATATTCGAATTCGAAAACTTATGCGTTCGTTTGAAACGATTCAAGCTTATATACAAATTTGAAGTTGGTTCAATACGGCCCGTATTGGGTCAAATCAATGTCCTTCCATGTTAGCATTGTCAGAATTGAAAAAACAAGATGGGCCGTACTGCTCAGTACGGGTCGTCTTGCTATCAAATCATTGTCTTATGTTTCAGGGAATGTCTGTACGACGAATGAGACGAGCCGTAGTGACCAGTACGGCCCGTCTTGCTCTCAATCATTGTCAAAGATGTCAGGAGGGAATATTTGACCAAATACTGAGACGAGCCGTACTGGACAGTACGGACCATCTTAGGGGTGTATTTTTTTAAAAAATGAAGTGTAAGAATAACACAAACATAAAAAAAAAAAAAAAAAAGAAAAAAAGTTAAAGACTTTGACTAGTCGCTGGTGTCGTTATCTCCTTCTTGTAAGTTGTAAAACCCACCCTCCTCTCTGCTTTCGTAGATAACACATCATCGTATTCCCCACATTGTAGTTTCCGACATTGTACAAATCAAACACCACAAACGACAATACGAGGCAGAAAACTTCAATTTTGAATTCGGCATTACCAATTCCTTTTGAAATTTTAGTTCAAGATCAATTTTTTATCGTTATTCTCTCATCCGAGATAGAGCATTTGGGTTGAATTTTGTTCAAACATCTGAAAATTATGAGAACAGGGAAGTTGGGTTTTGTGATTTGTGTTTGGATTCTGTTTACAATCGAATCTTGTTTGTGTAGATTTGTGGTGGAAAACATCAGTTTGAAGGTGTCGTCACCTGAGAATTTGAAATTCAGTTATGAATGTGCAGTTGCTAATTTTGGTATTCCCAGATACGGAGGAACATTAAGGGGTTTAGTTAAATATCAAAAGGCTAATCCGAATGCTTGCAACAGTTTCAGTGATGATATATCTTTCAACACCAAGAAACCTGGTGACCTTCCGGTCTTTCTTCTTGCGGATCGCGGTGGTAATAGTTGTGATCCGGGTTTATTATCTTTTTTAGAACATCAAGCTCCGGACATCCGGGATCACTCTAACAGATGGATCACCATTTTGTCTCGAATAACATAAACGTGATAACCTGACTAACCACGTCTATAGGAAAACTACAACTAAGAAAACTTTCTGGCTTAATCAGAGCTAATTTTGCCCCAAGCGAGACTTATATTATATGATTCATCATTTATTTCATGCTTGTTTATGTTTGTTTGTTAATTACTATCCTCCCTCTAATTTGAATGTTAGGATATCTATTGAAGTTTTATCACTATTGTATCTGATATCATGTATACAACACACATATGGTTCTTGTGGTTTGCGGAAAGTAACTAGTTTGGGCGTTAAGGGCTTAAAGTAACATGCTTAGGTTTTGTGCTTTTAATTTGCAACGAGTTTGAGTATTATGGCTAACTTCTGTTAAATTTTTGTTAATAGTGAAATGACCAAAATACCCTTTGACTTTTTGAAAGATCAAAGTCAAAGGTGGAAGTAGATGGGTAATTTCACTCTTTAACAGAAATGTTAATGAAAATTTTAATACTGAAAGCATAAATCAAACATGTTGATCATGAATCTGTTAGTACAATAATCTGTTTATTGAGAGTTTTTAGTTCTAATTAGTGATTTTGTTGAATTTTAAGTTTAAAGTTCAAACCATAGATATAACCATCTCTGTCAATCTATTTGGCATCATGTTTCTTGACATACAAGGCATGAATCATTTGTGTTTTCATCTATTTGGCAGATTGTTACTTCACATACAAGGCATGGAATGCACAAAATGCAGGGGCTGCTGCTCTCCTTGTTACTGATGACAAAGCTGAAAGTGTAATCACCATGGATTTGCCAAAATTAGATTCAAAAACTGATTACTTGAAGAACTTAACAATCTCATCTGGGTTCATCACCCACTCACTTGGGGTTTCAATAAAAAAAGCCCTTGAAAACAATGATCTGGTTCTTGTAAATCTTGATTGGACAGAAGCTCTCCCTCATCCAGACGAACGGGTTGAATACGAGTTTTGGACAAACAGCAACGATGAATGTGGGCTCAAGTGTGATGATCAATTAAATTTTGTCAAAAACTTTAAAGAGGTTGCTCAAAAGCTTGAACAAAATGGCCACACGCGATTCACCCCACACTATATAACTTGGTATTGCCCAGAGGAGTATGTTTCTAGCACAAAATGCAAGTCTCAGTGTATTAATCATGGAAGATATTGTGCTCCAGATCCTGAGGAAGATTTTAGTAAAGGGTACACTGGGAAGGAAGTTGTTGTTCAAAATTTGATTCAAGCTTGTTTGTTTAAAGCAGCGAATGAAGCTGGAAAACCATGGATTTGGTGGGATTATGTTACGGATTTTTCAAACCTTTGTCGGATGAAAGATCAGAAGTATAACAATGAATGTGCACGTGAAGTTATCTCATTGCTTGGTGAGTTATGCAAAAATGTAGATTGATTGTGTTGCATTTTAATCTTTTAACTACTCAAAGGAGTTAAACTAACAGTTTTAACAAAATTTGAAACAACTCTCAGGAGTTGATATCAAGAAAATAGATGAATGTGTGGGTAATTCTGAAGCAGACACTGAAAATGCAATCCTCAAGGCTGAGCAGGCTGCACAGGTTTGTAATTTGCATTCTCATCACAAAATTGGCATGTCTAATGGTTTGGTTAATGGGTCGAATTACGTTCATTAATGTCGGTCGGGTCTGGTTGACCCGAAATACTTTCTTCCCAAACATATTTTACTGTTTATAGTCAACTATAAATTTTTAATTCATTAAATCTGAGACTGTAAATAAAATGATTTGGGACTTGGGACATTATATACATTGACCCTTTTTCCGTTAACTTATAAAAATTATACCAATGGACTAGTTCAAGATAAAAAAAAATATCCCAAAATGACAAGATCTTAATTGGGCCAAATCTTGTTCTGATTTTTTTGATGCATGATTGTACTATTCATATAACATAAAGTTTTACATTGGTCTAAAGTTACAACATAAAGTTCTTATACTTCTTATTAGTTATAACAATACTTAAAAATTAAAATTAATACATAATATAAATCCTTTTGTACCAAAGTAATGCACATTACAGGGTCTTTGGGACTAGGCTTTTCTGGCCTAATCAAGCTGTGGGCTTTAACCCAGGCCTAAGGCCCTAAACAGTCTCGGTCAGGATCTTGGAATTTGGAAACCTAAATTGGGCCTAGGACCAAACATTTGGGTGCTGGGCCTTTTCCGAAACATTTCGGGCCTGATCTAAGACACTGTAACCTGGCCCATTTGTTCACCTCTAATCAAAGTTGCCACATCTAATTATTATTATTATATATATTAAAAGGCAGTTGAAAGGAATAGTAAAGTTTTGTTTTTTCGATTTTGGTCACTAAAACTTTTATATAATATAAAGTTTCGTTTTTTCGATTTTGGACACTAAAACTTTTAAAGTTTTGTTTTTTCGATTTCTGCCACTAAAATTTTTATATATTATAAGGTTTTGTTTTTTCGATTTTGGCCACTAAAACTTTTTAAAGTTTTGTTTTTTCGATTTTGGCCACTAAAACTTTTATATAATATAAAGTTTTGTTTTTTCGATTTTGGCCACTAAAAATAAAGTTTTGTTTTTTCGATTTTGGTCACTAAACCTTTTATATAATATAAAGTTTTGTTTTTTCGATTTTGGCCACAAAAACTTTTAAAGTTTTGTTTTTTTTTGATTTTTGCCACTAAAAACTTAATAGTAGAGTTTTGTTTTTTCTATTTTTGCCACTAAAAACTTAATAGTAAAGTTTTGTTTTTTCGATTTTGGTCATTAAAACGCTTATATAATATAAAGTTTTGTTTTTTCGATTTTTCCCACTAAAACTTTTTAATTTTTTTTTTGATTTGGCCACTAAAACTTTTATATAATATAAAGTTTTGTTTATTCGATTATGGCCACTAAAACTTAATAGTAAAGTTTCGTTTTTTCGATTTTGGTCACTAAAACTTTTATATAATATAAAGTTTTGTTTATTTGATTTTGGCCACTAAAACTTTTTAATTTTGTTTTTCGATTTTGTATAATTGTATAGAGTTTGTGATGAGAGATTTGATTTTAATATGTAACTTATGATTTTGCAAATGATATATAATACCCGTTCTCGGGAGAGTACTGTGATAACCCGCCGCAACGCGCGGGTGGGATTAAACCTAGTTATTACTATTTACTATATATACATTTAACATAATGAATAGTAATAATGGGTGAGGTTATAGTAAAAAAGGTTAAATTGGTGAGAAGTGTGAGAATGATTATAGGGCATAGATCTACAATTTAATGGTTAAGATCAAAGTTGTATTAAAAAAGTTAGTGGAAGGGTATTTTAGTCATAGACACTTTTGTTAACTTTTTATCATGTTCCCCCCATTTTTTTAAACGGACATAACTTTTATATACGATATTATTTTTTTTAAAAAACTACACCAAAAAAACGAGCATTTTTTTATCTTTAAAACGAGTATAGTATTGTTATATAAAAAATAAAAAAATTATGTTTTCCTTCACCTTTGATATTTGTGTAATGCATCATTGTGTCTTTTTGTCTGTTATTGTGTCTTTTTGTTTGTGATTGTTTCTTTTTGTTCGTCATTGTGTCTCACTATTTTTTTTATAAAATGGTGAGCTTTAAAAATAATAATGCGAAACCACACAATCACATACTTTTTATATATAAATCATAACGATAAAACATAAACAAATCATCTAATACATAAAAAACAATGACAAGATATAATCAAATTGTCAAAAACATAACACAATGACCTGAACGTAAAACACAGTTATAAGTATATTGCACAATGACTTGAATGTAAAACATAATAATGTGTATATTACACAATGATCTGAACGTAAAACAAAATAATGAGTATATTACACAATTACCTGAACGTAAAACACAATGATGCGTATATTACATAATATGAAGATAAAATACAATGACTCGAACATAAGACACAATGATGAGTAATTACATAATGTTCTGAAAATAAAACACAATGATGAATATATTACACAATGAAATGAATGTAAGAGACAATGATGAGTATATTACACAATGTTTTGAAGATAAAACACAATGATGAATATATTACACAATGACCTAAATATAAAACACAATGACCAAAATGTATTTTTCAAAAAATAAAGACAATTTATGTTTTTTAAAATTATGAGTTTTAAAAACATAAAGATGAAATAACACAATTATGTACTTTTAATACATAAAACATAAAAAATAAATAAGAACAATTTATTTAATGCATAAAAACAATAACAAAATACCAAAATATGATACAAAAAAATTAAACACAATAAGAAAAAATTAAACACAATGACCTGAAGCATTAAACACAATGAGCTGAAGCATTAAACACAATCATTTTAAGTTTTAAACACAATGACCAAAATGCCCTTTTTATTAAATTAAAGAAATGCCACTTGTCACTTTCACAATCCTTGTCTCCCTTCTCACCCATCTAACACTTTTTACTTGAACCTAATCCTAATAATAATAATAATCTAATTTTAAGATTTTTAATTGTTTACACTTGTGTTTCTTTAAGATTTTACGACTAGTTGAGGCTTATTTGTTTGTGTTCTTCAAGATTTTTGTATGAGATCACATTTTTATCCCCGCCGCAACGCGCGAAGTAACCCCTAATTATATACACATATGATCTTACAAGTTCTTGTAAATCTGCAGATAGGGAATGGTACCCGTGGGGATGTGACAATACAACCGACACTTGTAATAAATAACAGACAATATAGGGGTCTGTTTTTTTCAACTAAAACAATAATATCTAATGTGAATTTTTTTCCCACATTCTTAACAATAAAACTGCATATTAACAGTTAGTTAATGCAGGTAGGCTTGATAAAAACGCGGTTCTGAAAGCCATTTGTTCAGGATTTAAGGAGACCACAGAGCCAGCTCTCTGTTTAAGCAACGGTCAGTACACATAAATGATAGAAAAAAAGGGTTGGCACGTCAACCCAACCCATTTTGACCCAGCCCATTTGACCCAACCCGTTTGACCCAGCCCTTTTGCCATTGTGTATTGCTTGCAGAAATAGAAACAAACGAGTGTATGATCAACAATGGTGGCTGCTGGATGGATAAAATTGCTAATATTACTGCTTGCAAGGTACCGGGCTAATTCATTTTCACATGGGCCCATTTTAAAGTTTAAACTTATGATTATATTCTCTCATGTGACAAACATGTCTATGTGACATATGATGTAGGATACTTTTCGCGGGAAAGTGTGTGAATGCCCAATTGTGGATGGTGTGAAATTTGTTGGTGATGGTTATAAACACTGTGAAGGTAACTAAATTGCTCCATCTGATAATAATTACAGCATTTGATCAAGCATGAAATGTCTAAAACGCCCCTCATTTTATCGCCGTAGCTTCGACGCCCCTACGATGTCTAGTTAACAATGGAGGTTGTTGGGAAAGCGTCAAAGAGGGCAGGAACTACACTGCTTGTATTGTTAGTTCTCTCTCTATATATAGATAGCTATGCTTGTGTATGCATATATGTATGTATATGTATGAATGTATATTGTTTAATTTTATTATCAAGGATGACCATACAAAAGGTTGTGAGTGTCCACCAGGATTCAAGGGGGATGGAGTTAATGGTTGTGAAGGTACTATTCCCCATCCTCAAGAAAATTAATAACAAATGGCAATTTCGATCCATTTACTATCAAAAAGAATCGATTTTGATTTGTGGGTTATGCTTTTTTCGGGTCGAAAATCAAACTTGTAACTTGTTTTATGATCTTTATCTTATTTTATGCTAGATATTGATGAATGCAAAGAGAAAAGAGTATGCCAGTGTTCTAAGTGCAAATGCAAGAATACATATGGAAGTTATGAGTGTAGCTGTGCAGCCGACTCGTTCTACCTTAAAGAACATGATATATGCATAAGTGAGTATTATGAGATATATGATCTTAATTAGGAATATGAGCCTAGTACTTTCCGAACTGTTGATTTGATTTATGAATCTTGGTAGGTACTAAAGATGCTAGTACACGCAATGGCTCGGGGGGCTTTGCATGGGTGTTTATTGGTTTGATTGCTATTGGAGTTGTTGGATACATATTCTACAAGTACAGGGTTCGGGTACGCTTTACCTGGCGTTCAAAATATCCGAAACTCGAAAAAATTCGAACTCCGAATTGTATCTGAAACCCGAAAAAACCTTATCCGAAATCTATTTCGTGTTTTTCGGGGGTTTTTTGGGTCGGATAATATATTTTAGATTCGGGTCGGGTTTCGGATATGAAAAAAGTAGCTTTTCGGGTCGGATATCCGAAAAACCCGAAAAAAAATGTTTATTCGGGTTGTTCGGGGTATTCGGATGCATGAATTCGGGTTTTTCGGGTCGGATAATATATTTTGAATTTCGGGTCGGGTTTCGAATAGACCAAAAAAAATTCAAACCCGATTCGAAAAACCCAAATAACTCGTTATCCGACCCGATGAACACCGAGTATTTTGGCCCCTCCTTTCACGGTTTTTTTTAACAACAATTATAAATACATCATAACCTGCACACTACAGGATTTGAACATTTGATCTTTTAGTTGTGATCGAGACATACCCCTTAATCACCTTAATGTCTTTTGAGAACCCTTTTTTTTTTTCACCTAAATGGACTTGTCAATAGGGTTGTTTAAAAAAATTCGTATATGAAATATCTGGAAGTTCGGATTTGAATTCGGTTACCTACTTTGAAAATTATCGGATAGTTTGGATATCCGATATCCGAAATAGCACGTTTTTTGGATATTTCAGATAATTTTCGGATATTTTTCGGGTATTCGGATACGGATTCCGATACAGAAATTCACTATCCGAAATTTTTGGATATCCGAATCACAAGATATCCAAAAATGAACACCCCTACTTGTCACTTGTCAAATTCCATTACAATTTGACAAATTACATTACAATTTGACAAATTACATTAAGAGTAAATTACTGAGATGGTGATCGTGGTTTGTTAGTATTTCACTTTTGGTCCCTAAGTTTCATAAATTATCCGTATGGTTCCTAACATTTGACATTTGTAACCCATATAGTCCTTATGTGAGGGTAATTTGGTCAATTATTTGAGGGTAATTTGATGACCTAAAGACTATGTGTTACTAATGTCAAAAGGATTTCTACCCTAATGGTTACCCCCTTGACTTTCCTATGGGAGGTCTTGGGTTCGAATTCGGGCTGAGGCATATTTGTTGAAGCAAGGTCAGGGGGTTTACCCAGTTGTGGGGTTCCTCCTGGGGTGGGCTCGGGCATACGCCCCAGTTGTGGGGTTCCTCTTGTCGTTGTATCAAGCCGTTCAAAAAAATAATACTAGCAAATCACAAGAACCATATCAGTAATTTACTTTTACATAAAATATCTTTTACGCATATAAAATTGCCCTTTCATCATTTATCTTCAAAAATCACGTTGAACATCTTTTATGTTACCTTTTTATTATAAACAATTGTCATTAAAAACTTCAGTTACTTTTTTATAATATGACAATTCTAATCTTTCTCGTAGATGACCAAATCTAGAATTTTCATAATTGTAAGCTTGTTTCCATTATAATGCCTTTCTTTTATTCTTCTCATCACTTTTATTTTAAAAATTATACTAAACTTAACTAACTAGTTAATCAATATACTTTTTTTTTATAACATCTGAATATAGATTTTTATTTTATTATGAATTTATTTTCGTTTGTTAAGTTTAGCTATTTACTTTTTCGTATAATCTTGAGTATTTAACTTGTGAATTTTGATTCAGAGATACATGGATTCGGAGATCCGGGCTATAATGGCACAATACATGCCGTTGGATAGCGAAGCCGAGGTTCCTATTGCCAGATCAACTGGAGACATCTAAGCATCAACACTCGTGGATGCCGGATCCATACTAGCTTTTTACTATAGTATGTATATACTACAGTTGATCTTCAGATTTTTACACACACACAATGCTGAATCTTGACTGCATACATGTTCTAAATTGGACAATATTTAAACGTCTCTCATCAGTAAATGGTTTGAGAAGATAATATGCTTATTTAGGCCCTACAATCTATGATCTTGGTGACATGTAGATTGGGCCAGACCATCAATGAAAGAAACAATCCTCACAATCTTAACCCAAATCAAGATAAATTGATTGGTTTGAGCTAGCAAAGTAGCAATTATTATATCTTGGGTAAAAATATGTATCGTTGTAACATAGAATAAATTGAGATAAGTAACACCTTAACACAATACGTGTCAAAATGAGTAAACGAGAAACTATGAAGATACAATATATTCAAACGTGTAAGTACTATCAATAATATATTTGATTATAAAATTACTAAAGATTATGTAAATGAACTATTTGTTTACTTACAATACATTTTAGCTTAGGCTTAATGAAGATTTTAAAAACGAATCATTTAGCCTAGAACTGGCAAGATGGGCAGGTAGGGTCGGGTGACGAGTTATAATGGGTTCATGTCAAGATGAGTCATTTTAGGAAAATGGCCATTTTGGTTCGGGTCAGAATGAGTTTTCCAAAAAAAAAAAACACGGGTCGAAACGGGTCGTATTAAAAAACAACCCAACTAATAAGAACAACTAAAAGGAATTTAAAAAAATAACACTAAGTGAAGCATTAAGTCAAATTTGACCGATCTGAATATGCATTATTCACAGCTAATATCATTGTTAAGGTATTCATGTAGTTTATCGCTTTATCCTACAGGCCTACAGTAATAAGTGAAACTTCAAGTCAAATTTTCAATCTAACTGAAGTTGAAATTCAATCTAAAACTAAGTGAAGCATTAAGTCAAATTGCCCATCCTGACCCATGATAGTAGTTTTTTACCAGCTAGTCAACCCATTTAGTTAAACCCTAATAAAAAGTTAACAACAACCCAAAACAACTCGTTATATCATTATAAATGTCCATAATAACCCATTTTAAACAAACGTGCTACTTTTGCAGGTATAATTTAGACCCAAACTGATTTTACTTAATGACCTAAACCCGTTGTAACACGTTACCCGACCCGACTCAACTTCCCTATTTTGCCGGGCTTGGCAAGAGCATTTAGGGTGACTCACACGGTTCATATTATAAAGAAGGCCCACAATTCTTTATTTTATGTATTATAACTCGATTAATATATATATAAAATAATAAGCTTATCAGTACTTCTGGATAAAATTTTCCTTTATATGTTATAAATGGTAAACGAGCAAGCTATGTTTGATTAGTGACACAATCACCATAATTCAAGCTAATTTGTCTTTGTTTCAACTTAAATGACGTGAACCCTAATATACGGATGTCAAAGTTGATCATCAGTTGTAGTGATACACAAAACCAAAACTGGGGTTTTTTTTTGAACGGCAGAGGGTCCCGTCGTGCTACCTTCAGTTATCCTAGCGGTTGGTAACTAAGATCGATTTCTCAATCATCGACCGTGAGACCGTACCACCCTGATGCGGGGGAACCCCGTTGAATAGGTAAACCCTCGCCCCCCATTGGTTCAGAACCCGAGATCAAGTTCAAGATTCCTTCTCTCACCTGGTATCCATTAAAGTGTCACCAGTAAGACTTGAACCCTGTTCATGTACTCCGAACCAAGTTTCGTCAAACCTGTTTGAATTCGATCCAAAATGTAGGTTTCTAATCGATTTAGAATTTCATGGTTGTGAGCCGGTTTCAAACCTAATTTTTTAGAACTGGATTATAAATCGGTTTACCTCTTTTTGACGGTTGTAGCAAAAGGAGGAGCCGTTATTTAAATTATACGAAATTTTAATCATATTTTATATATAAAGTTAATTACACGGTTGGTCCCGGTAATATGTCTATTTTGCATTGATGATCTCTAACTTTGTTGATTTGAATTTTTTTGTAAAAATGTAACACCAATGGTCCCTGGAGCGGATAACCGTTACTTTTTTGCCGTTAAGTGTGTATGGTATGAGTAAAATGCCTCCTATAATTAAAAAAAAAAAGAAAAGGCAAGTGTGTGCATAGATATAACTTCACCATCACCGCCATTAACCATCTTGCTAGCAGCTTCTTATTTATTACCTTATGCATAAACCTAATGTACAATAAGAGTTATCTTTTTTGGCTGTGTATAAAGTTTTTTATGATGGTACTTAGAGCTTTCTAGCTTTTGTATTCATTTATTTTAATTTCTTACTCATTCTACATAAATATTTTTTTAGCATTTTTTAACGAAGAATGTATTGCATACGTTATGTTCGCATCACACATCGAATTTTGGGATTAAAACATCAGAGCATATCTCACATTTTAAGCTAAGAAATTCACAAATAAACTAATTACGCATCTCAATTTAAACTAAGGTTGTAATCTTCAAATTCAATCAAAAACATGTGTAATACCAATGATCCTCAACTCAAGTGGTAGAAGAGAGTTAACATGTGACTCAATATTTAGAAGGTAACGGGTTCAAGTCGTGCCATAGACAAAATAGAGGTTTCATGCTAGGCTAGAGGGTTTTCTCTCACCTATGGTTACTATCCTCCTATTAGACGTGGATATGATCGGGTGAGTATATGATCCGTCAATGATCCAAATTGTCGTTCAAAAAAGAACTCTCAAGTGTAATCATACTCATGGTTTTATATATATTATAAAGCTGAATATTATTGAAACAAAAACCTATATCAATAATATGTATTAATGCCAAGTCAAAGTAACTAAAATATGGGTTATTGTGTTTTTTTAATAATAATAATAATAATAATAATTATTATTATTATTATTATAAATTATTATTTATATAATTATATAATTATTAAGGGTGAGGTAAATAATATTGTTGACAATGCCAGATTGGAATGCAGAAGAGAGATGTTGAGTTGGTGGGTGTCATTAAAAACGAAGTTAACTGCAACGTTACGACGCAATTAATTTGTTTGGTTTTGTTAACTTCTTTGTCACCGTCTTTTACGCTTAAACCCCCCATGCACTTATCGAGACCATTACCCCACGCTTCCCAACCCACAAACATTTTACGATTATCAATAAATACTTGTTCTATAAATAATTAAATACACTATTCGATTTTAATATAAAAAAATAGTTTTTATTATAAGATAATATTATAAAACTAAACACGTCTTTCAGATGATTAGAATATTTTCAAAATAAATGCTATATATGTATTCTTTCTACAGCAAAATGGATGTGCAGTTTTCTAAAAAAAGTACAACTAGCTAGCTAATGATTTTTATATGCCATTAAAACATAAACAAGACTTATTTTAGTTTATCGAATTACAATAGGAAATTTATTTATGGCCCTTAAGGTTCTTATTTTGTATATTTATTTTTATATAATACTTTGATCTAATTTGTATTATATGATTTCTTTTTAATGAAAACTTGAGATTATCTTAGCTTTGAGATACTCTGGTGATACGTAACTACAAGGATTTGAAATACACATACACGTACTTTCACAATCATTGAGAATTCTTAAATTTTGTTTTCATCTACAAAAAAATGACTATCTCATTCTCACATCAAAAGCCCTCTTCTACGATGAGACTAACGATTCTTTCATCCTAGTAGGTTATTCTTAGACAGGATGTATTAAACCTCCTCGTTTCCTGATTTTTGTTCTAACAAGTTGACGCTCGATCACCATGGAGTTGTGCTGCTTAGAACAGAAAATCTTTGATAGCTCAACTCTATTTGTTCCTAAGTTTTTTCAATGTCTGAGGAGAATGTAACATCAAATGTTACATCCAAACCATTAACTTAGAGATGCAATTTTCACCCAATCATTCCTCACCTATAAGTTTAGGTCAAAACTCCCCACAAAGGCTCAAGCCTTCTATGGAACCTATGCAAGACAACCCGAAGTTTCAAACACCTCGTATATTACAGACTAGGTTAGTACACCGTGTATTACACGAGTTGAATAAAAAAATATAATAAATAGTCACTAATGAAAATTTAGATAATATAAAACGATTTTTTAATATAAAATATGATTAAAATTTCATATAATTTAATTAATAAAATAATATTATTATTTATTTAAATACTAATTTCTTCAAAGTTTTGTTTGTTTAAACATTTTACTATAAAAAATTGTTTTACAAGTTTTATATTTTATAATAAATTGGATTTTGTAAAAAGTGTTTTTTAATATTAATATATTTTAATGGAATAAAATATCTTTTTAATTTAGAAATATATAAAAAATATATAATATTTAATATTATTAATTAATATTAGATGTATATAATATGAGAGAGAGGTGAAAAATTAAAGATGAGGTGTTCTTTAAACATGACATGTATCCATAGAAACATTTATTTATTAGTATATGTAGATAACAAGTGCATCATCACGAAGAAACACCTTGATACATGTAAAAAAAAGGATGGAAATAACTCTTGAGAGGGTAGAAAGACAATTCTTTGAACTTTTAGAACATATTAAACGATATGTGCAAATTGATCTCTCTGGAGGATTAAAGATCATATTGGCTTACGAATAAGAACTCAAAGTAACCCTTTGTCCAATAAAACCACCATCGGACTCCTTTGCAGACAGTGGCGAAGCTTGACCGAAAACATAGGGGGGGCGAAACTTTGCCACATATAAATTTTTTTTCCCTAACGGCCTAACGCTAACAGTTAAATGTTCGGGTTGGCGATTCGGTTCGGGTCAAACCGTCAAACAATAAAAAGTAGATTTTTTTAGAACAAACAAAGATTTAAATAATTATCATGATGAGTAAAAAAGTTAAGTACCTATAAAGAAGATTACAACTCAGCGCGACGACCTTTAAAATTTTTAAATTCATCGATTATGGATTCCGAGTCAAAGTTTTCGGCAATTTCCTTCTCTACGCACATTTGGTTTATCATTGAACAAATAGCAAAGAAAACAATATGAAGCATTTGTTGTTGGTGAATACTCTAACCAATTAGAAAACATCTTGAACCAAGCATTTATGAATCTATGTTTCTTTTGATCTTTAGGATACTCTTTAAGATAAATTTGGTAAGGTCCTAAATTGTTTAGCTGGATCTCTTTCTAAATTGTTAGCAACCATTTCAAAACCCTAAAATCTAAATGGTTACATTCACTAACAAATTAACAATTAACTACAATTAAACTACTCAAAAAACTTAATCAAAACAAGTAACAACAAATAGGAAGAGGTTAGAGACTTAGAGGCCGAAATTATTACCAATTCACGCAAGTCGGCAGTGACCGGGAGGCGCAGGTCGGCAGGGAGGCAGGGCCGCAGCCGCAGATCGGCAGGGCTGCTGGAGGCAGGGAGGCGGGCCGCGGACGGCGCTGCTGCTGGTGGCCGGAGGCTGGCCGGCTGGGTCTGGGCGACTGGGCAAGGGGAACTCTCGGCGTCACGCAGGAAGAAGAACAAGATCTGGGTTTTTTCCCCTTTGTCCGACAAATTCAAAATGGGGTATTTTGTTTCATTGTTTGGGTTTAAAGAATTAAAGTGGGAATGGGTTGGGCTGGATTTTAAGTTGGGCACTTGGGCTTAATCTTATTAAATGTTGTATACTATTAATTAATAAATTAAGTTAATAGTTATTAGTTATTAGTTAATTAATTGATTTGATTTTATATGTTTAATTGTTTATAAATTATTTAAAAAAATTTTATAATTTTTTAGGGGGGGCGAACATAGGGTATATATTTTTTTCTAGGGGGCGAAATAATTTTTTTTAAAAAATTTTATACTACGAATCAGAAAATGTACACCACTAAGAGAAAAAACAGGGGGTCGGTCACCCCCTTGTCTGTTGTATCATGCGCCCCTGTTTGCAGACTTAAAAGCCACCGGAGTTATTTATTTATCTCTTAAAACAAAATGGTAGCATGTTTGAAAACGGATGTTAGAGTGTCTTGGTTTGCGCTAGGAGAGTTTCTTAATTCCTTCTTTTTCCCTTTTCATCGGAGATCTTTCACAAAGACATGTTATGGCAAGAACGAAGGGGGAAGGGGACATAATTACTTGGAGAGGTTGTGCAAACTCTTGTTTTATTAGTTGCAAAATAAGACTTCAACTTCCTCTTCTCCTCTAAAAAATCCCCGACATCCCCAGAAAACCGGAATCCTACTAGGTACTTTAAAATTGGGACATACAGTTTTCATAAGCTTTCTAAAGCCCCTGTGCTCTACTGTTGTGAACATACCGTGCTCTACTGTTGTGAACATGATCTCGTCTAATGTTATCATCTTCGCAATAGCTTTTCTACTTGCTTTTAAACAGAATTTCCAACCCCCAATATAATCGGTCTTTTTTAAGAAAATGTTGGTTTGACCTTTCAACTTCTCTGGGTGCTTTTTCACAAGAAAACTAAGAGACATTTTAATGAAGAAGTTTCGTTTCTAGATGGGTTTGGAGATAAAATCTTCATGCAATGCTTGCATCTTGCTTTCCCCCCTTTCATCATAGGTAAACTTATCAAAATCTTCTTACACACTAAATCATCCCTTCTTCTTTGAGTCTAATGTATTAGTTTTCTTTTTTTCTTTTTGTTTTTTTTAACATAATCAGATTTTTTTTCTTGTTGTTGATTATTAGAGCCAGCTCTTATGAGGAGAACTCAAAGCTGGCCGCCTAGGGCCTCGAATTTTTGGGGCCTCAATCTTTAAGGTTATTTGTTTTCAATTGTTTAAATTATTTGTTTTGTCATTTTGGGTCTGAAAAAACAAATAAGCATTTCATATTTTCATAATTTTGAAGAGAGTATGTTTAGAGTTCTCTCTTTTCAAATAATCACACCTCCTTTGGTTTTGTTTCATCTTTGTTATGTGTTTGAATATATTTTTTTTTAATTAATGTCACGAGTGAAAGATTTAAACAAGTTTAGCAGCTGTAAAATAAGGTATTCAAGCTAATTAATAAGAAGAAACAGAGTTATAAAATATCACAATTCAGTAATATACTTTATAATATTCTTTGTTTTTATCATTTATTACTTATATGCATTTCATTTAGATAAATGGTTTTTTTATAATCCAAATGGTTTTTGTTTTATCTTTGTTTTGTGTTTAGATAATTTTTTTATTAATGTTATGAGTGAAAAAATTAGACAAAGTTTATAGTTGTAAAATAAGGTATTTAAGCTAATTAATAAGAATCATAGTTTTAAAATATCACAACTAAGTATTATACTTTATAACATTATTTGTTTATATCATTTATTACTTATATGTATTTCGTTTAAATAGATGGTTTTTCAAAATCCAAATGATAACTTATTGACCAACAATAATTCATACTAATAGTTTAACAACGATAATTTCAAATTTTATTTTCATTTATAGGACACTTTCACTAGTATAGTCACTAAAAATTTACCGTCAAATACAATATTTGGTGATTATGCTAATAATAGGATTGTATTTGATAATGAAAGTGAAAATTATGTTTATTAGTAGTAAAATTATGCAAATAGAAGTAAATTAACATATTTTTATGTTTTTTTTAATATATGAACCACAATTTTTTCTCCTAAGCAAAGAATTATTAACGTAAATGCCTACGATTTTTATATTTGCATTGGACCTCCAAAAAACTCAAGCCGGCCCTATGAATTAGCGTCATTTGATAAATCATGAATGTTAGTGGAATCCATCTACAACAAGTACACAATCAAAATTAAGAACTGACATTATCAAATATACAAAAAATTAAAAAATCAAACTTTTTAAAGGATACAAAAAACAAAAGTATGTTAAACAAGTTGACCCTTTTATTATTAGATTTATGTCAACTGCCGATTTCTACTACTGAATTGCAATTTATCAAATTTTAATCTTTTATATTTTTATTGCATTCCATTGTGTACAGGATGCTTTAAAATAATTAACCAACAAAAAGTAATGAAAAGTAACCTTCTTGTGTGCACGCTGAGATGCCAGAAAACAAATTAGAAATCCACTTGCAATTGAAGAATGTAGAATTGCAGAATATCAATTTTTGACTTAACGATTTTAAGTTTAAGCTTTTTGGATGGATGGTTGGTAAGGAAACATGGTTTTGCTTACTTTTCATGGGCAATAATTCTGTTCGTTACCTAAATATAGGGGTGTCGTTTTTCCGAAACCTGAATACCGAACCCGACTCGGATTAAATGAACCCAATTAAGAAGAAACCCGAACTCGATTATAATGGAACCCGAACCCTAGGTAGTATTCGATTTGGTAATTGGGTAAAAAAGTTTAATCTAGTTGACCAAATTAGCCCGAATAACAAGAAGTTTTCTGTTACTAATATTTATTTGGAATCTTAACTCAATATATCTAACTATTTTAATGCTTATTTTATTTTATTAAACTCTTTTCAATATAAGATTGGAAGAAGATTACTTGTCAATTTGAGAGCGAAAACTGTTAAGAAGTTAATTACTTGATATGATTTGATGTTTTAAATTTTAGTTTGTACAATTGGTTGATATGGTTTGATGATGTGTTAATCACATTGTTTTGAATGAAATATCACATTGAGATTGTTTTAGTTCGAATTTTGAGCTTATTATTTAACAAATATCATATTAAGTAAAATTGTGAAGCATTGCAACTCGAACCTAGAAACCCGAATACCGATTAACTCGACTTGAATAAACCCGAAACTGAATAATCCGAAACCGATTAACCTGAATCTTATTTGATTTGGTAAACAAATAAGATTCCAATAACAAAAAACCCGAACAACCCGAATCGAATAACCCAAAACCTGATTAAAAAACCCTATCAACACCTTTATGTAAATAAACTAATAGGCTTCTATTTATCAAATTTAAATTCGGTCCTGCCTAAATTTCGGGTATTTAATGCTCAGTCCTAATTACCACAATCAAGAAGGATTAACAATGAAACCTTATACACACCTGAATTAGATGAAAAAAATAGTTAAATCACAAATAAAAGGGCTAATTTTGTAGATTTATATTATATTATATTATATATTATATTATATTATTATATTATATTATATTATATTATATTATATTATATTATATTATATTATATTAAATATTTACTAATAAATTTAGGATTTATAAAACTGTTTTCTTATGATTGAAATTACTTATTAATAAACACTTTAAATGATAAAACAATATTATCGTTTTGAAAAGAAATGCCATTTTTATATAAAAATATTTTTTTAAAAACATTGTTTTTTAATATTTTTAAAGAACTTTTTTAGTAAAACTTTTATTTTTTGAGTGTAATTTTTTATTAATGTGATCTAAATTTAATCAATTAAAAATCTATTTTTTGATATGAGAAAAATAAAACTAATATCAATATACATTAGTATTTGATTTAATTATTCACAATCTAATTTAATTTTTTAATCCAAGAAAAAATCTAGTTATTTAACAAATGAGAAAATTAAATGAGATGCTAAAATTATGACACATGATAAAAATAACTTAAAAATCTAACTTGTATTATTAATATTATATTTAATTAGAACTGATCGATAATAAAATTAAAAACTAAAAAACGACGACAAAAGCGATTTGAAAAGATAAAATAAGTCAAAATAATGTTATTTGTTTATAGAAAGAATATAGATACAAGTACAACAACCACAAAGAAAAAAATGACAAATAAAAACAAAAACCACATTTACAAATGTATTTGTAATTTAGGAAACAACCAAACAGAAGTGCAGTGAGATTTTATTTGACTTTAGCTTTGGTAATTTCGTTACTGTGTTTGTCATTTTACTGTCTTTTACCCCTTTGGAGTCATGTTGAACAAACTGATTTCTTGTTTCACACATAATCCAACAATTGCATGTATGATGTATCAAAAGACAAATATTTTGTAATTTATATTTACACACACACACATATATATATATATATATCTTGATTTTTGGTTAGAAAAATACAAACCGTATAAATCTTTTTGGCATAAGATCATTGTGTTTATATTTGGAATTGAAGATATAATATAATAGTGAATAACTGAAAACTAAAAATTATTTAAAAAGATAAAATTAGAAGATGCAACCAAAAAACATACATAGTACTTCATTAATTATTAAGTTAACTCTTATCACAAGACATTAGACACTAATCTTGATCAGTTGATTAACATGTCATTGATTTAAATCTTTATTTTACTGAGATAAAACTGTTTTCTTTTGTTGTTTATTAAAAAAATTTAGATTTTTTTTACCAACATTATATATACTCTTAAATTGTTACAAATTAATTATATATTTCTCTAGTTTGAACTCGTAACCTTTCTATCTAAGTAAACAACACTTTATTAACTATGGTATGTCCTTAGTTCGAATCTCAAGTTTTCTTAAAGTATTGAGTTTTTATTCTGAATTAATAACCTGCTGGTGTATATGATCGGGTGATACGACGATACTCTGAATACAATAGTCTCATGTTAAATTTTTTTAAATGTAAACAATTTATAACTTTAAGATTATAGAAGAGAAAGCATGTTATGTCGAATATTTTGAGAGCATAATGAAGTCGGCATGAGCATGAGGGTGTAAAGAACCAAAAATATAATGATGTTGTGTTTCTTTGGTTTGAGCAAATAAAAATAATTAAATAATTAAATAAAGATAACGAGGTTGAGTAAAGTTTAATGGGGGTGGAGTTAATGCAGTCCACCAGACACGCTCATTACTCATTACTCTTCACCTTTTCCAACCCTTTTTCTTAATGAATTCAAAATAAGTTCTCGTTTTTATTTTTATTTTTATTTTAAATAGTATTCCTCGTGTTAGTTGTCTCATAAAAGTAATAAATTTAAAAGAAAATATAATATAATTCTTTTTAAAATATTCTTGGTTGTGACAAGAGAACTGCCTCTAGGAATCACTTCCACGGAACAACCGGGCTTGAGGTTGTTCACTTTTTAACTATGGTTAAAATTAGTGAATCCTTAATATTAAAGAATTATCCACGAACCTATAATTATTTGTGTCTCATAATAATGAAAAATATCTTATTTTCCATATGTGAACTTATGCTAGTTTCAGGGTTGGATTCGTGTTTATAAAAAAAATTATAAATTAATGAAAATTGAGATAACACTAAACAAATAAACAATTCAAAATAATTTTGTTGTAACTAAATGATATCTTTCACACACTTAAACAAAAACAAATAATGATGATTTTCTAACATTCTTTAAATCAAAGTTTTTGATCAAATTTTTATATATAAAATATATACACAAATATTATAAATTTTAATCCTTTAAAAGTGGGTCATGTGTTGCTGCACTTTCTGCACATGCTTAAACTTTTATGTTCAAACTTATATTTTTCATGTGTATGCAATCCCCTAATAAGTGCTATCAAAGTCAGGTTATTGATCATGATTACACGAGAACACCATGTTGAACCTATCCCTAATGTTGTTGTTGGTGCTGATAGGGCTGTCACAACGGGTCAGACACGACCCGATAAGACATGAAACACGAAATAGGTAAACACGAACCCGACGCGAAAACTTATTGTGTCTGTTTTTCCAAAGAACATGACCTGTTTAAAACACATAAACATGACCCGTTAAGTAACCTGTTAACAATTAACACTATAAACGACCCGTTAAAAAACCTGTTAAGGAACCATGGTTAGAGAATTTGAAATTTTTAGAAGGTAATCAGTTACACATTTATTTTGTTATATTATTTATTTTAAATTATAAACATGCCTTAACGAGTTTTAACCGATCTTAACGGGTTTTAACAGATTTTAACATGCTTTAATGGGTCTTAACATGTCTTAAAGAGTCTTAACAGGTTTTTACCTGTTTAAACATGAAAAATAAACAAGTTTTAAGGTGTCAACTTGTTTTAGACACAAACATAACATCTTAAGGCGAACACAAAACATATTAAAATAGTATAGTGTTAACGTATTCGTGTCTGTAATTGACAGCCTTACTCTCGCACCATCAACTGGGGTTAAGGTCCTACTGCTACACCTCCCTCTAATGGTAGGGTTTTGTCGCTACTTCACCAGCTCGTCAGGTTTTGCCATCGCAGGAAGAGAGGGATTGCCAGCTGGGGTTTATAAGTAGCTGTTGATAGTTGATGTTAGGGTTTTTACTCAAAGTGATTAGCCATTGCACCTCCATAACTGCTAGCGCCACCGTTTGATCAACCACCGATCTAAGAGTTTTAAATGATAGCAGTTTAATTATTTTAATCTGAAGTATCAAAATTTTAGTTATTATTATGTTGCGGGTAAAAGGAAATAGGCTTGGTTTTAATGTTTATTATTTGGATTTTAGAAAAAAAACCTTATCCGACCATTGTTTGGTTTACTAGTTCAACCAATTTAATCGATAACTAGTCAGTTCAACTAACAAAGATCAAAAAAATATTGGGTTGTGTTATTTACACCATCATCTGCATTAATTATGATACACTTAACTATTTAATGATGTGATTGATCTCATTAACTATTAACATAATCATTTATTATTTAAAATATATCAAATTTATCACCTGCTTATTAAAATTAAAAACAATATGTATATAATATAAATATCATTGATAACAAATACCACACATAAGGTATATTTTTTTTCCTCTCAACTTTTTTATACAAGGAATTATTTAGCAGTCCAGTAGATGTAAAACCAAAAATAGTTGAATGAGACTCGATTAAAATACCTTATTTTAATTAAAATCAACTCTTATTTCATCAATATTAACGTAAAAATATTTATTCTATTATATTTTTTATAACATTTTTTTTTATTCTCGACATGTTTTATTTATTTTTATTTGTAAGTTTTTTCTTTATTTACAAGTTTAATTGAAGGTAGAAGCCAGTGGCGGAGCTTGGAAATAATGTTCAGGGGGGCCGAAAGATATAGGTTAAAAATTTTTTTCTTATTGCTACGTTTCGGGCTAAAAACTTGGGTCGACAAATGGTAATTCGGGTCGGGTCAAACAATTTAAAATATCAAATATTTGTTCCTCTCAAAAAAATAAAAATGTTTGTATCAAATAAGATATGAAATGTTTAAGACGAAAAGATGAGTACCAGGAAGAAGAATCACAATTCAGCGCGACGACCTTTAAGCTCTTTAAACTCATTAATTATGCATTCCGAATCAAACTTCTCGGCGATTTCCTTTTCTATGTAAATCAACAAGGAATCCGATAGATACTCATCTGGCATCTTATTGCGAAGACGATTCTTGAATATTTTCATGGTTGAAAATCCCCTCTCTGTTGTTGCAGTAGATACCGGAAGGGTCAAAATTAGTCGAATTAATCTATCAACCAAATAATACGGCTCACATTTTTTTGTATGCACAAGAATTTCACATAGTTCAGAAAGAGTTGATGCACTACTTAGTTTAGTATTTTTTGTCATTTCAACATTAAAAATCTCCAATTGATGCACTACTTGTTGATTATCTAGTGGGGCTGGGCCTCTTTTCTTTTGAAAAAGTGATGAAGAGTTGTTTTCTTCATGACACAAACCGGATAAGTTTAATCCTAAATCCTAAGAACAAATTCAACAATCAATTTAAACAAACAATAAGTGAAGAAACTAATTAAACATCAATAATCAACAAACAAATAACAAGTTAACAACAGGGGCGGTTCACACAGTTCACCCAATCAAAGACTCAACAAAAACAAAAAATTAACTAATCAAGTAAATAAGTAATCAATAAGTGAAGAAACTCAAACTGGTTAGTAATTACTAATTAGTGGTTACCTGGGTCGGGTCGTCACCGCCTGGCCACCCTGGTCTCTCGAACAGTCGAACTCTCAAAGAACAGAAGAAGCTGAGCGCTCGTCAGTCATCACTCGTGGTCGTGGAGTCGTGGGCCTCGTCGTCACTCGAACAGTCGAACTCTCAAAGAACACAAAAGAAGAAGCTGAGCGCTCGTTGTGGATTTGATTTGGAATTTGGAACTCTATTTCCTTCTGCTCGAGTTCTGCTACCCGCTCTCTGCTATTAGATTACATTAGGAATTAGTAAATGGTTTCCTTATGATTATTTAGTGGCCCAATTAAATTCCAGGCCCACCACAATTTTTAATGTTTAAATGTAATACCGGAAAAAAACGAGATAACAACAGACACTGTGAACCCTTAAAGGTTTCAAGTTTATTATTTTTTAAAATCCAAGGGGGGCCTAGGAATTTTTGTAAAAAAAACCGAAGGGGCCGAACTCAATACATATAAAATTTCCCGACCGAAACTACTATATCGGGGCTTCTGGCCGGAAAAACCAGGGGGCCGGGGCACCCCCGGGCCCCTAAGATCCTCCGCCACTGGTAGAAGCAATAAAAAATTTAATTATCACATCAAAATTTTCAACTAACGAGATAAATATTTTATTCAGAAAAACAAAAAAAGTAAATAAATGATATAAAAAGACATAAATCAACAGTTTGACATTTATATCACGTCAAAAAACTTTATAAGTATTAAACAACAAAACCAGCTAAATGTGAAATTGTAGATTCATTTTTTTTTATTAATTATTAAATTTTAATTTTTATTATTAAATTTTTAGATATACCAATGGTTATTTATTTAATTTAAATAAATAGTTCTCATTTATTTAATTATATGTAATAATATAAAAATGAATATTTTAGTTAAATGATTAAGTTAGTTTTAATTATAACTGATAATTAATGATAGATAAAATTAAATGAAAAAAAATAATTGGGTGATTAAGTCAAAATAAGTAATTAATATAGTAGGTTGTTGTAGTTATAAAATAGAGTTGGTGCAATTAGACTCATTCAAAAATATTATACTAAACATGTTTTATGGTTTCTTTCTTTTTTTTTGAACAGCTAAACAAGTCCTCGGACCCAACAATCCACGCGCTGCGACCACAGACCGCTACCAACCCCTGGAAACATTTAAAGCCGGGCGTTGGCGAGTGCCGAATCGAGGAACCGCCACACCATCTTGGAGGAAACTCACACTGAGAAACCCCCTAGCTCACCCAGAACATTTTTTGCTCCAGACGAGACTCGAACCTAAGACCTTTCAATGCTGGTGGTCAAGGAATAGCACTGGGCTATAAGCCCAATGATATGTTTTTTTGGTTTCTGATAGCCGTGAAAACAATGTGTTTAAGAATTGAATTGAAGTGTACGAATAAACAAAAGTTCAAAATTTTAAAGTAAGATTACAAATTGTTTTGAGTCAAACATTTAAGGAAAAAGAAAAACTTAAAAAGAATAAATAGAAGTAAATAAAAGTAAAAGAGATCGTATGAGAAGAAACATAAATAGGAAAAGAAAAAGGAAAAAAAGGGTTGTCCCCTCTCACTCTCTGTCTCCGGCATTCATCATCACCAATAACTCCCACCAGCCTTAAAGACGCCACACTCACACCTCCTTTTCTTTCGCCGTTTTCTTCTCTCTTCAAACCATCACTTGTACTCTTTCAGGTGATCCCAATTTCACACACTTTCTCTTCTTTTCTCCGATCAAATCCTCTTCTTTTCCGACCAAAATTCTGCCGGAAAAACTTACATACACCGTCTTCTCCTTCATAATCCATTTCTATCTCGTTTTCAGTCTGTTATTCCGAAACCCATCTTCCAATCTTCCAAAATCTGTTCTTATTTCTCTCTGTTTCAACCTTATGATGCATCTAAGCTTCATTCAGGATTTCTGTCGAACACCTTCCGTGCCCATTTAGATCTTTGATATTCAGTACTATACTAACGAAAGAGAAATTTGAAAATGCGGATGAAGACGACGTCGTTTCAAGTAACTGTTGCAGTTCTGTTGTTGTTGTCACCGGAGACGACGATTGTTCTGGTGAGCTCTTTGAACATAGCGCTGAACGACGACGTTTTGGGGCTGATGGTGTTCAAAGCAGATGTTAAAGACCCGTACTTTAAGCTCTCCACATGGAAGGAAGAAGACGACAGTCCGTGCAATTGGTTCGGAGTCACCTGCGACCCGTATTCCAACCGGGTTACGGAGCTCCACCTAGAAGGTCTCTCTCTATCAGGTCATGTCAGCAAAGGCTTGTTGAGGTTACAGTTTCTTCAAACACTCTCTCTCTCTAGAAACAATTTCACCGGGCTCATTAGCAACCCGATTCTCACTCAACTCATCAAGAACTCACAAGTAATCGATTTGAGCGAAAACGGGTTCTCCGGGTCAATACCCGACCAAATGTTCATCCAATGCGGGTCAATCAGATCAATTTCGTTAGCCAAAAACAAGTTAACGGGTCAAATCCCTGATTCAATCGGGTCATGCTCGTCTCTGCAAAATGTTGATCTTTCTTCCAATCTGTTATCGGGTGGATTACCCAAAACAATTTGGTCATTAACATCGCTAAGATCATTTGATTTGTCTTGTAACTTTCTTGATGGTGAAATCCCACAGGAAAAGATTGAGACATTGTTTGACTTAAGGGTGTTTAATTTAAGCAACAATAATTTCAGTGGTGAGATGCCTGATAAAATTGGGGAATCTTTGTTGTTGAAATCAGTTGATTTTAGTAATAATTACTTGGTTGGAACGCTCCCCGCGTCTTTACAGAAACTAAGTTTATGCAATGTGCTTAATTTAAGGGGAAATTACTTCGCCGGAGACCTGCCGGAGTGGATCAGAAGTATGAAAAGCCTCGAAATCTTGGATCTTTCGGTTAATAATTTTACGGGTTTGGTTCCAACCGATTTGGGTGATCTTGAATCTTTGAAAACTTTGAATCTTTCGTTGAATCAGTTCAATGGGAACTTACCTGAGTCATTGGTGAAATGTCTAAACCTATCTGTTATTGATTTTAGCCTGAATATGTTCACTGGATACATTCCTGGTTGGGTGTTTGGTTTAAGATTAAAAGATGTTAATCTTTCTGGCAATCAGTTTACTGGGAATGTTGATTTTGGTGAATCTGCTGCTGCTTTTGAGAGTCTTGAAATGTTAGATTTATCTTCTAATTCGTTTTCTGGTGTGATCCCGTCTTCTGTTGGAAACTTTAGTAGATTGATTCTTCTGAACATGTCAAGAAACAGTTTGATTGGTTCTATTCCCTTGAGTTTGGGCGGATTGAAAGCTGCAAATGTGATTGATTTAGGCCATAATCAGCTCAATGGCAGCATCCCGAATGAGATTGGCGGGGCGAGTTTGCTGGAAGAACTAAGACTCGAGAGTAACTTCTTGACCGGCTCGATCCCAAACCAGATCCAAAACTGCTCGGATCTAACCACTCTGTAAGTCTCGATTGATCATTGGTAGATATGATTTTGTGTTTGGATGTTGGTTAAAAAAAATGTAGAGTTAATTATATGATCCTTGTGGTCTTAAAAAATAAGAGTTTTGGGAATTTGGGGTTAAAGTAACAAGATTGAGTAGTAAGGTTAAGTTCTATTAAATCACAGTAAAATGATCAAAATATCCTTTACTTTTTCACCCTGATGGTTCAAAAAGTCAAAGGGTATATTGATCATTTCATTCTAATATAATGGTAAAGTTAACGAAAGTTAAGTCTTAATATCCAATCTTGTTATAAAATTTATAGCAAAGAACACTAACTTGTTACTTTATCCGTAGTACCAAAACTAGAGCTAGCAAAATGGGTACCTACTAGAACACGATTACACATGTGTAAGAAAAAAATACATTACTTGAGTTTATACTTTTTTTTAAATAATAAAAATTAGGAGACTAGACTTCATCATTTTTCTTTTTGGTTAGATAAAACATAGCATGTCATGTTTAAATCACCAAGTGTCCAAGCCAACTGTTAAACAATTAATTTTCATGTTCTATATTTGTATTAATCGCGTCGTCAATAGCCTGTTAGACAATGTAAGACCTGTTTTACCAGCCCTAACCAAAACATGCTATGTTACCATCGGTGTAATCGACTCAAAAAAGTGTTGAAACTAATTATTTGATCACGCTCATGCAGGATTTTGTCTCAAAACAACATTACTGGTATGATCCCAGTAGATATCGCGATGTTAACTGAACTCGCGTTTGTCGATTTATCATTCAACAGCCTCTCAGGAAGTTTACCGAAAGAGCTCACGAACCTAACAAACCTCGTCTCGTTTAATGTCTCGCATAACAACCTTGAAGGAGAGCTTCCACTTGGTGGTTTTTTCAACACCATACCACTTTCTTCAGTTACTGACAACCCATCTCTATGTGGGTCAATAGTCAACCAATCATGCCCGGGTGCGCACCCAAAGCCGATAGTCCTGAACCCAAACCCGTCTCATTCAGACCACGGGTCAACATCCTTGAACATGAGTCACAAAAGAATCATACTCAGTATATCTGCCATCATAGCTATTGGTGCTGCTGTGTTCATAGCTTTGGGTGTGATTGTGGTCACAATTCTTAACCTCCATGTTAGGAACTCTCTTTCCCGATCCGCTGCTGTAGCCCTCACATTCTCTGGTGGGGATGACTTCAGTCATACACGTTCACCAAGCTCGGATTATGGAAAACTTGTGATGTTTACGGGTGATGCTGAGTTTGTATCTGGGACCCATGCGTTGCTTAACAAAGAATGTGAGCTTGGGCGGGGTGGGTTTGGGGTGGTGTACTGGACTGCCTTGAGAAACGGGCGTTCTGTTGCCATAAAAAAGCTACATGTCCCGAGCATGTCGAAATCTCAAGAAGATTTCGATCGTGAGGTTAAAAAACTCGGGAAGATTCGGCATTCGAATCTTGTGTTACTTGAAGGGTATTACTGGACTCCGTCACTACAACTGTTGATACACGAATACATTTCGAGTGGAAGCTTGTATAAACATCTCCACGAAGGAAATGACGAAAATACCCTCTCGTGGAGAGAGCGGTTCGAGATCATACTCGGTACAGCAAAGGGTCTGGCTCATTTGCATCAGATGAAGGTGATTCACTATAACATGAAGTCTACAAATGTTTTGATCGATTGCTCGGGTGAAGCAAAAGTTGGAGACTATGGTTTAGCCGCGCTTTTGCCTTCGTTAGACCGCCATTTGTTGAGCGGGAAGATTCAGAGTGCACTCGGGTACATGGCGCCTGAATTCGCATGTCAAACTGTTAAAATAACCGAAAAATGTGATGTATACGGTTTTGGGATATTGGTACTGGAGGTCGTCACAGGGAAAAAACCCGTTGAGTATATGGAGGACGATGTGGTCATTTTGTGTGATATGGTTCGGGGGGCATTGGATACGGGTCGGGCCGATGAATGCATCGATAGAAAGTTGAAAGGTGATTTCCCGGTTGATGAGTGTGTGTCGTTGATCAAGCTCGGTTTGGTGTGTGCATCGCAGGTCCCGTCAAACCGACCCAACATGGAAGAAGTGATCAAGATTCTGGAGTTGATTCAGTGTCCTTCTGAAGGTCAAGAAGAGATAGAATGAAGGGGGTAAAATGCTGTTGGCAAAGACAAACGGTCTTGTGTTTGATTGCTTATGCAGAGAGTACAACCAATCGATGCGTGATATGATGCTGGTGACTCTGAAAGGGCAAACATGACAAGGGTCTTTGGTGGGAGCATTTTGCCTTGTGTTTTAAGGCAAGATGTTAGATTTTGTTTGATATAGGCTTAGGATCCATACTTCACTTCTGGTTGTTTAATGTTGTTTTTTTTTTCTTAAAAAAAAATGTTTTATTGGATTTGTATCGGTGAAGATCTTTGTTGAGTTACAGGGGTTCCTATTTTACTGTTTTGTGGTTCTTTGTATCAGGTTATAAATTTACAAGGGTAAATTTGTCTATTGTTAATGTCATTTCTCTCAACTAGCTGGGTCACTTGAACCAAAGAGACATTGTCTCAATGGTACCCCAAGATTCTTTCAAATGAGAGGTATTGGGTTCAAATCCCTCCCGCAGCGAAAAAGGGGTCTGTGGAGGGTCTGGGGGTTTTCCCAGTGGGGTTTTCTCCTGGGGTGGTTGTGGTGGCTCATGGGAGGTCCAGGTAACTAGACCTTGGTGACATGGCCTGGAAACAGTGGGTTCACACGATTGAGACCTTCGCTGTTAAAAAAAAAAAACTGGGTCACTTGAAGGATAAGAAAGATAGAAAGGGAAAAGGATGTATTACGTGGGCCATTGTCAAACAACCAAATTTTTTTTCATGCATCATATGTAAAGACTGAAAGACAGTATACATCTTCTAACTTAATGATAATCTCCTTACTTCTTTTTTGAGAGATTTTGGTTTCGAATTCAAGTCGAAACATATTTGTTGAGATAAAATCAAGAGTTTATTCAGTTGTAGGGTTTCTCTTAAAATTAAATAAATAATAAAATGTTATACCAAATCACTTTCTAACACAAACAACACATCAGGATATTCGTGAAAAATACAGATATATTCACAAAACTACATCGCTAACAAATATGATTCTATTTAACTAATAGAATTAAGATAATTCAATATTGTGAATGTAAGAATTGAATCATATCATTCCACACACATGTATAGAGCAAACTTGTTGCGTTAGGATAATAAACTATGAGAACCAGTCGTCCAAATGCTACTGTCAAACCTACTGTTGTTGTCGTTATTACCACTCGTCGGGTAGTTGTTTCGTAACACCACTAGTCTACGACTACTAGTCGTTCTATTGTTGCAACACCCCTCTGACGAAGAGACTACAAGTGTTTTTTCCTCATAAAATCCATCGACAAGTTTTTAAACACAAAATAACAATATATATATATATATATATATATATTTTTTTTTTGTTTTTTATCATATAAGTTCATTGAATTTTTTATACATGATCGGTGTCGAAGTACCAACCAAAAATACGAGTTAAAAACTCAAGTCCTACTACCCAAATTAGCTAGGGAAGTCGGGTATCGATCCACGAAGAGTCAAGTGGAAATTACTTTCAACACAACTAATGAACTACTTGCAATAGAAAATTAAACTTGAAATTGTTGATTTGAGGTTTTAATTGAGAAACAATTAACTTGAACTAAAACAAACGAATTAAAATAAGATTTGTAAACGATTAATGGAAAAGGTGATCACTCCGGATTTCAAGTTAATCAAGTAATTAAAGATACTTTGAATTGTCAATTGGAAACTACATAGACATAGCCTATGCTTGAATTGATCTACACCTAGAATTTGGAAACCAATTAATGACCTTATTGACAACCGGTAACTAGACCGATGTTGTTGATTCGGTTGATTATTAATTACACAAAACAATTGATCATAAAAGCTTTGACACCCAATTTCATCAATTACCAATCCACTCAAAATATGAATGAATAAAAAGTAACCAACTTGAACTTGAAGTTGCAAAGTAATAAAACAATAGTTAGGGTTTCACAATCAAGCAATACTAGAGAAGTAATCAATGAAAAACTAATCTAATACCAATGTTTAACAATCCAAAGTAAACATTAACTACTAAACCTAACCATCCATCCGGAGACGATCACGAGAGACTTAGCCGGACATAGCAACGCTTAAATCTTCAATCTTCATATGAAATTGCATGTTTGAATCTTGATATTGCTGTTCGGATTGATGAATCGGGGCTTTAGAATCCTCCCAAATGCTCCAAAATCGTCCAAGAACTTGCCCCCAATGTGTGATAGTCGACTAGGGTTGATTTGGGCCTTAAATACGCTAAAAAACGTGAGATTTGATATGCTGATCTGACCCCCGCCATAAGCTACGGCCATGCCACCATAAGTTACGGCCTGGGCACTCCAAAACTCTATTTACGCCCCAGAGCCTCGGGTTTACGGTTCCAGCTACGGTGTACACCCCCAGACCATAAGCTATGGCATGTAACCATAAATTACGGCCTAGGCTTATACAACTTCATTTTCTTGCATCCCAAATTGCTCGTTCTTGCTTCCGGTTGTCCGATTTCCTTCTAAAATCATCATTTTTCTTCATCTAACCTGCAAAATCACATGAACACATGGTAGCTTCTATTCGAATGAATTATCATATCAAAACACTTAAGAACATCCCATTAAACATTTAAATTACCCATTCAAACCCTTATTATCAATACATTAAAAGTTTCACATCAAAATTTAAATATAATTGTGAAAAACAATTTTATTAAAACTTTTGTATCAATTATTTTGTATGCATCCACTTTTTTTTCCTTAAAAGAATTGAGCTCAAACCCGACTCGTTTATATCTCTATTTTAATGCTCAAGCTCCACTTAAGAACTTTTTTTTAAGTTTGGTCTTGACTCGAGCCTAAACGAGTATATTATTTATTATGCAAAAAATTATATGTATATATCTATTGATTATAGTGTATAACTATTATAAAATAAAAAATAGCATAGTAGCATACAACATGTTCCATATAAAAAATCATTATATATAAAACAGATTGTTAAGTGCCTTTTGCTAAAAATTAGTACGTTGGTTTATATATCAGAATTGTATCTTATGATAACCTAATTTTATAAAATTAATTTGCAAACTCATTTCTTACAATCAATTTTAAATCTTGATAAAAAATGTGTGGCCATATTAATTCACATTAGATTTATTTTTTATTTTAAATTAATAAAAAAATCAATTTTATTTTGAATCACATATTTCTAATATAAGCTGCTAAAAATGAGTTTAAAGGCTACTTCTTTAAAGTTGGGCTATCATATGATACAATTTATGTAAATATAATTTATAATCATGCATTATATAACTATTATATGATATACGAGTGGAGCTCGAGCTTGAAATTTAGAAATAAAGCTCTAAACAAGCCAAGTTTAAGCTCCCGTAAGTTAAACGAGCCGAGTTCAAGCTCGTTAAATGAGCCATGTAAAAAAAGACATAAATAAATTAATTAGTACAAAAGTTGTTGTCTTTAATTTTTTAACGATTCCTTTCAAATTTAAAATGTTAAAATGAAGTTTAATGTGTTAAAAATTATTTAAAACGTTTAAAAAAAAAGACATAAAGTATGCTGGTTTTTATATGTAAAAAGATATTCAAAGACTTTTATGAGATAAAACGAAAAATATGTTGATTTTTACGTGAAAAAAATTGTTAAGTGGCTTTTGCTAAAAAAAGTATGTTGGTTATTTATAGTATATGTAATGATTTAAATTTATAACATGATCTTGTAATAAAATATGTTTTTTTAACAATTGTAAAGATTTTCGTAAACATGGGGAGCATTTTAATTATAGAAAATTGGTGGAATAATTGATGCTTAAATTTGAAGTCAATGGTACAATCAATGGTATTGGAAGCCTAAAAAGGAGTGGGGGGCTCATGAATAAGCAAACACAAGACCATTCCACATGATGCTTATGAATTCAAACAACGAAGGATGATGTCTTCTCCATTTGTTTCATTATCTTTTTAAACATTTCTAATACTTATAATCATTATCTATACATATAAATAGCAAAAAATTATGTTACTCTATGGTAAATTTTCAATATTATTATTTTTCATTTTTCTTCTATTAAATGATAAGATATGTGTAACTCTGCTATGTGTAGTTTTTTTTATTAAACTTGTATATCTAATCTAATATAAACACATATAAAATAACATAAAATGATCTTGCTTTGCTTAAAGTTAAAGGTAGTACAAAAATTTCAAGCATTTCAATTGATAAACATGTGTAAAAAACTTTCTACAAAAAGGTGCAACATATATTTATATAAGTAAATATAATATTAGAGATGCACTTTATATATAAATCTAATAATACAATTTCCTTTTTCAATAAAGGATTATATATGCGTGTAAGATATATATGTATACATACACCTTTTCCCGCTAGTAAGACCGAAACCCACCTCACTTGACACATGACATACTCATGATAAGGATTTATTCATTAATTCTAAGTTGCGTGACAATCCTCATACTTTTTACATGAGAAAGCCTCATGGACTGAGTTTGTCTTATTAAATAAATTTAGATAAATTAAAAATTATATAGAAGAAACATATAACCATCTTTAGTAAGCACAAAAATCATTTTTATTATGTTATGTTGAAAAAATGAAGTCTTTATGTTTACTTCTAATGAGAACATTTGTTCAAACACCATAATCACTGCTTGAAATTCTTTAGATAATGATGATTAGTATTCAATCTTGCTAGAAATGCCTTTATGTCCTTTACAATAATCAATGGCTCCACCAACTGCACAAGTAATCTATGTTGCAAGTTTACCCTGATACAACATTATTCATTTCATTTAATTTCGTATTTAATATCAACCACCAACCATGATAGCAAAACAATTTTATTTATCAATAGGTGTTTATAATTTTTTTTTAAAAATAATTTTAAACTGTATGGTTAATTTATAGTACCGTATTTTAAATAATCCCAAAACGTATCATCAATTTATGTAAGGTGGACATATAAGCCGGTAAAACGGATATTTGATAAAGACACGATTAGACATGTTTAATAAAAAGTACACTATATATATCATATTTATATTTTTAAAAAATTAATAAACATTTGTATGTTAGGCTTCATCATTTCTCTCTCTCTTTTTTTTTGCTACATAAAACGTAAAACTATCACTTAAATCAACAAGTCAACTGCTAAATAAGTTGTTTTCAACCAAAGGGTATTTGTCTAAATGGTATCAAGGTGTGTTAAGTTGTCCACACTAAAATAGGTTGAGGGTTTTAGTCCCATAGTGGACAAAGGTATAAATATTTGCTGTCTAAAAAAAAGTTGTTTTCATGTTTTATATTTACAATAGTCACGTTGTTTCTAATTTGTTTAACATGATAAGACATGTCAGTTTTGTCATCCCAATATAACATAGTCAAAAGAGTATAACTTATGCCTATCAATTCAATTTTATCCTAACATTGACATGCATTTCTAAAAGTGTGAAGTGTGAACCAAACGATCTATGTTTTCAATTATTTTTGAAAAGAATTTGTGAATCAAATGATCATTGTTTTCTATTGTTTCTTGGAAATAATTTAAGTGATCCAAAGGATTTTTATTGTGGTGAATGATTAGATGCACAGTGAGATGTAATGAAATGGTTTTCTCAATGGAATGTATAAAAGAAATGTTATAGCTTGTGGTTAATGTTTGTTTATTCAACATCAAATATTAGATTAATGTTTAAATTTTTAAATTTACCAAATCTTAACTATGCTAATGTGTTTGCTATAAAAATCAAATTAAATTTGATTACCATATATGTCGAAATAACGGGTGAACAGCATTTGTGAAAGTATAGTTGATTAACAACGATCACAACCAAATTAATTCATTAGTTTTACTATGCCCAAAAAAAAAAAAGGAGAATTCTAAATATTATTTTAGCTTTGTAAGTAAGTTTAGTTATAGGTAGAGGTGCACAAAATACCCTGTTTTGGACCCGTACCCGATTTTGTACCCGGACCTGGTCATACCCGGTTCGTACCCAAAAAAACCCGATGGTTCCTACATGGGTATAGTTTTTAGTTTTGAAACCGGTTCCTACCCGACCCAGACCCGGCCTGTAAAAACACGATCCAGACCCGGTTTTTACCTTTCTTAGAAAACTAACTTTTTTCCCAAAAAACACGAATTGTTTTTGATGAATTGGTTCATTCACAACTCTCAAACACAAATTCGAACGCAAACGCAAAAAACTCTCATGTTAACTTTGTTCAATATCTTCTTAATCTTTCTTATTTTCTTAATATGGCTCAATCACAATCGTCTGTTGGGCAAGAAACTTCTTCAACTGACCTTATTGTTGTTCGGGTTTTACCTAAAAATAGAAACCCGAAAGTTTGGTGCAAAGTAACCTTATATTTGATTATCAAAGCAACCTTATAATTTGATTACCACCGGTCTTAATAGTTAAAATTTTGAGTTGTACAAGCTTTTTGCGTCTATTTTGTGATGATTGTTCAACATGTTGTACAATTGCATTCTTTTTTATGGATAATAATTCTACTGGGGCACATAATTAGCTTCAGGTTCAATGAGAATATGGATCAAATGATAGTTGTTTGGTGTACAATTGTTTGTTTTTCTATTCTCCATTAAAAAAGGCCATACGTACTATTTTTTACCCATTCTATTTTTAATATATACAAATAATCGATTCTTATGTTACTTTAAATATTTAACTATGAGAAAGCAAAATTTTTTTTTTTAACTCACACCCGGTTCCGAACCGGACCCGACCCTACCCAGGTACACATGGGTATGGCTTTCGGTTGGTGGACCCAACCCAGAACAGGAACCGGGTATTCCTTGGACCCGGACCTGGTCGTACCCTATTTCAAAAACCGGACCCAGTTCTTGAAAAAACCTGAAATGTGCACCTCTAATTCAACCTATGGCTCATCAAATTAACTTTTATAGTTTAATTTATTATTTAACTAAAAATGACTACGAGGTTAAAGTTTCAATTTAAATGACTAAATATGCCAAAAAAAAAAAGTCAAATGTGGCAAAAGGGTTAAGATGTGGTTCATTTAGCTTTAGAGGATTTTTGCTTTTATAGTCACTTTATTTTTCAAAAATAGCAATATGAGACAAATTAAGTTTTAACAAAATTAAGGTTTAATATGGGACAAATTAAGTTTGAACAAAAATAGCTATATGAGACAAATTAAAAAGAATATTTAGAATTTAAAAGTTATGTTTAACTACAAATATAAGTTTTAACAAAATTATTTTTGTGTATTATAATTTAGTGTAAATATGAAATATTTTATTTGCAATTCCTTGCTTTTTTGAAGTGCAATTTAAGGGACTCTTTATTCTTTAATAATAGTATTAAGTCTCTTTTACAAGTATCAAACATCAATCTTATGGGCCGAAACATTACTATAAATGCAAGCCCTTTATTACCAAATAACTTAAAGTATACATATAGTAAGAACCAATTCTCAATTTCTCATTCCTATAACTATTTCATAAATTTAATTTGTATTTTATAAATAACACTTCTTTATTCCTTTATTATTTTTCATCTATCTTTTACACACAATCTCTCGTAAAAAAATATGTAATTTGATGAATATTATAACTCTAAATACAAGGGATTGTTGTAATTTTCTTTAAAAATACAGGAAAAAAACAAGAATATGAGATATTTGATATGAGATTAAAATCACATTCTTTTCATATTTTTCTTGTAGTTTTAACCTAAGAGCAGAAAAAGATTTAATATCTAATTCCTTTTAAATTAAGAAATAAATCACATTCTTTTCATATTTCTCTTGTAATTTTAACCTAAGAGCAGAAAAAGATTTAATGTGTAATTCCTTTAAAACTAAAAAATAAATTGAAATTACACTTTTTAATAAGATTATCTTTCATTCGTGATCGTGACTCGTGAGTGTGTTGAAATCATGCTTTATTTATTTTTTTTAAGACAATTTGTCTTTGATATGTCTTAATTTTTGTTGTTTCTCGTTATTTCATATAAGCACCCACATAAAGTGATGTCTTAATGTGTTTATGAACCAAACAAATGACACTTTTTTAGAGCACCTCTAATGCAAGCCTAGTACAAGAGGCAGGTACACGCCTCACGTTGAAGGTAATGGCCGAGTCTCTTCTGGGCTAAAGGTGGGCAAACCGGTTTTTTTTTTGTGACCAGAACCGGTTCTAGTTTCAAACAGTTTCGGTTCCGGTCAACAAAGTAAAGAACCGATTTCGGTTTTGGTTTTTGGCTGTTTTCGGTTTGGGTAAAGGAGAAGCCGGTTCCGGTTTTTCAAGTTACGATTTCTCCGAGAACCCAAACCGACTGTACCCACAGAGATGGTCGCTGTGGTTTATGAGTATTTCACTCTTGGTCCCTAGGTTTCATAAAATACTTATATGGTCTCAAATTTTAAACATTTATAACACAATCCTTATGTAAGGGTAAATTGGTAAATTACATGAAAGTAATTTGGTGACCCAAAGACTATATGTGTTATAAATATTTAAAGTTTGTAACCATATGAATAATTTATAAAAATTAGGTACTAAGTGTGAAATAATAGCAAATATATAGACCAGTATTTTACTCTCTCTTTTTATTTTTTATCATCCACCAATGTGAGATTTCTACATATATAATGTGTTTTCTTATATTATGATGTAGATACTTGTATTATATGTTTAACGGGTTATAAATTTCATAAGCTATTAGAATTTAGAGTTAATTCCCATTTTAGTCCCTATGGTTTTTAATTCTTCTCTAATTGGTCAGTATAGTGACATCTATTGATATAAGAAATAGAATGTATAGTTACTAATGCTGGTGTCCGCCCTATCAATGTGTAGCTAGATGTGTTAATTTTCGGATATTCGAAAATTTCGGATAGTAAATTTCAATACCCGAATCCGTATCCGAAAGTTTGAATATTGGCAATTTTGGATATGGATTCGGTTCAATAGGATATCCAAACTCAGAAAAAGTTAAAAGTTTAAAAAAAAAATATGTTCAGGATATCTGAATAACATAAAATTATCCTAAATATCCTCAAAGTGATTGGAAAAGAAAAACTCTATCAAACTAAATTAACCATTTTTTTTTTCAATTTTGACTCTTTTGATATACTTGACATTTTTAATAGAGATTTTTAACATAATAGACATATTTAGTTAATTATTAAAAGTAAACTAAATGAGTTTGCTTGATGAGCCATGAGTTGGCTTGGCCTTTTTACAAGCGACAATCATCAATCTAATTGTTTTTTCCTTAACTATGTATGAATAGCTGACTTTTGTTTGTTTCAAATTTTCAAAACTTCTGTTCAGTATTTTGTCAAATTAATACCCTCTTTTTTTTCTTTTTCTTTTATTTTTTCACAACTAAGTTACTTTCAATCATTTGTTTACTTTCATTTATTTCTTTCTTTTATGACTTTTAAGATATAGCATTTTATAAAATTATGAATACGTCGTTGTGGTGTATTTTTTATTATTTAGGTCTCAGTGTAAATTTTGTCCCTAGCTAGCCAACCCATCTCTTAAATCTTCACACATAGGTTACAACTCCTCAGATCAACTATTATTTTAGACTATGTTTCCTTTTATAACTTTTAAGTTCAAATGACTCAATCCGTTATATTTATTTTATCCACATTTGTCTAAAATTCATTAGAAATCATACGAGGTTATATATGATTTTTAAAGTTCACATTTGTGTCTCTTAACACTCTTTATGTTTACGCGTAAATTTATTCAAAACAGACTTTTGTATTCTTACAAATTAACACATGCTCTATTTTTCTTTCATAACTAAATTATACACTTAGTTTCCTTTTTCCTTTCCTTTTTCCTTTTAATATAATTACTTTGTCATTTTTTTTTGTTTATCTCTTATAGTTTTTAAGATACGACATTTTATAAAAGTACGAATACGTTGTTATGTCATGTTTATTGTTATCTACGTCTACCTATAAGTTTCGGTATAAACCGGACCGAGCACAAGATCTCCAAGCATAGGGTACAACTCCACAAAGCTATTACTATTTAAACTGCACTATCATCTTATACCTTTTGAGTTTAAAATTAAGGCTGTCATAACAGGTTAGACACGACCTCGAAATGGATAGACGCGAACACAACACAAAAACTTATCGTTTCTGTTTTTTCGACTCCATAAAACGCAACAATACATCACTTCACTATTTTTTGTATTCTTTTATTTTTTTAAGGGAAAATGTCATTTTTGCCTATGTAATTTATTCAATTTTATAATTTCAATTCAGAAGTTTAAATCTCTATCATTCTCTTGCTTATGGTTTTCATTTTTGTTTATCATTTCAGTCTAGTTACTTAACATTGTTAGAAAATTTGTTTACTCCTAAGTATTTTTATTAATTTAATTTAGCAACAAGACAAAAATGCAAAAGAATACTTATATTAACATAACGATAGAGAGTTTACAGAGATGAAGGTGGTTCATTTTTAAAGTTCTAAATGAATTGAACAAACACAAATTAACTCTTATTCGTGTAATCGTGTTCATTCTTGTAGCGCTGAACTTGTTTAACACTAACAAAAAGAAAATTATCGTTCTTGTTTGCTCATCAAATGCTTAACTTTTATTTACTTTGAATGAACATGACTATGTTTGAAATTGACATGTTGTTTTTTATTTTTTTTAATATTATATATTCATTTCCATTTGTGAATTGTTCTTAATCAGGTTCAAGTCCATAATAAATGATCAAGAACTAGAGTTTTAGTTCAGTTATTGTTTATAAATTGTTCGTGAACAAGTTTAATGTAAAACGAACGAACAAGAACAATGACTCATTTGTGTTTATTTTGTTAAAAAAATTTAAAAAATATATTTTATTTTGATATGCCCATAAAACATGTAATCCTGTATTTATGTCTTGTATCTATGTTTTCATAACCGGACCGAAGGTCAAACCGGTCTCCTTACTGGTCAGAGCTCCGACCAGTCGGACCGGATTTAAGAACCAGATGATTTAATATACATTATATATATATATATAATCAAAATAAAATAAAAAAATATAAAAAAACGGTTCAACCATCGGTTCGTCGGTTCGACCAGCCGGTTCACCCAATAACGGCCCAGAATCCTTAACCGGACCGGTCTGACCACCTGTTCCGATTCTACCAGTCCGGTCCGGTTTTCAAAACATTAATTAATTTAATAAAAATATCATTTAAGTTAACAGATTTAAATTATTTTTTATTGGATTTAAAATAGCAAAAGCAAGTAAACCTGGAGCTAAATGACACTTTTGCTTTTTTGTTTTTGTTTTTTATTTTTATTTTTTTTTGAAGTTCTTTTCTTCACATGATCTTCAGAATTCATGGGTTAAGCCACCGCACTCCGGCCGACATGAATCCACCGTCAGCAACACCTTCACCGTCTTCTCCACTTCACCTTCACCGTCACCCACCATTTCAATTCCCTCTGTTCGTCATCCCTTCAAAACCAACGAAACCCATCTCCTCTGCAACAACAAACCAACGACTAGATCCGAAATCCAATGCCCTTCCCACAAACAAAACCTTAATCCCACTTCAAAAACACAAAAACAGAAGCAAAATCGCCCAAAATTTGACTCACAAAATCAAAGATGGCAAAATTGAAACGCTACAAGAGTTCAATCGCATGTTCTTGGGTATGGTTATGGCAGGTGAGGTCGATCTCGCGTATAAATTATACTCCAATTTACCAAATTACAACTTATCTGCGGATAAATTAACTTTATCCATACTTGTAAACTGTTACTGCAAGAGAAACGAACCAATGGAGGCTAGACGAGTGTTGCAACATTTGATCGACAATGGGTTCGGAACCCCAAATGTCAAAACCTTCACTCAAGTGATTAATTCGTTCTGCAAAAAAGGTAGATTGACACAAGCATTTGAAGTTTTTGAGATGATGGGTCGGGTTAATTGTGATCCGTCGATTAATACTTACAATTGTTTGTTGAAAGGGTTGTGTTATGTGGGTAGAGTTGAAGAAGCTCATGAATTATTGTCAAAAATCAAGAAATCTTGGAAAGATGAGAAAGATGTAAGCTTGAAACCTGATGTTTATAGTTTCACTGCAGTTATGGATGGACTTTGCAAAGTGGGTAGATCAGATGAGGCTTTAGAGTTGCTAAATGAAGCAATTGAGATGGGATTGGATCCAAGTATAGTGAGCTATAACACAGTCTTCAATGGCTTCTTCAAGGAAGGTAGACCATTGGAGGGTTTTGATTTGTTGGAGAAGATAAAAGAGAGAAATTGTAGTCCAGATTGTGTTAGTTACAGCACATTGTTACATGGGTTATTGCAATGGGGGGAAATTAGGGCAGGGATTAGGGTTTATGATGAGATGATGGATTTGGGATTTGAGGTTGATGAGAGAATGATGAACACTTTGTTAAGAGGAGTATGTAGGAAATCAAGAAAGGAAAAGGAGTTGTTGAAAGATGCATACAGGGTGTTTGATGAAATGTCTAAGAGAGGCTGTGATGTTGATGCTTGTGCTTATGAGCTAATGATTGAAGCCTTTTGCAATGGGAATGAGATGGATAAGGCTTTTGTGAATTTGTGTGAGATGATGAAGCTGGGATTGTGTCCAAGAACATTTACGTTGAACATTGTAATTAGAGGACTTTGTGTTGAGGGAAAGATTGAAAAAGCAATGTGGATTTTGGTTATGGCATGTAGAGGAAGAAGTGACATGCTTGAAAGGGTGACCTTTGATGTTTTGATTAATGAGATGAATCGACGAGGTATGGTTACGAATGCTACTTGTGTATTTTGTGTTGGATTAAAAAATGGGGTGATCCCTCTTAGGAAACCGATACGATGAATTGTATATGATCTATAACTATAGAAGTGTAACTCTTGTCAAATTCAAATGTAGCATGAGGTAGATTTTTATAATTCTAGTTGCTAACAAGAGGTGTTTTTTACACTTACTTTGAATTTATGTCATGATGTTAATTGATGACATGTCACACCAGATGACTGTGAGATAATAAAATGATGACACTACACACTTACTGACCGGCCAATACTATCGGTTTTGCCCATAAAGATCTAGAATATAACATGATTTTAGGTTTTTCTCATGTTCATGCATTTGTTTTTAGTTTTCAAATATACACTTCACGTTTAATTAACCTTATAGATTTTCATCTACTACCAATGATATTTAAGGTCAAACATTCTTTACAATATGTTTTCCGAACCAACATGTGATTTAAGTAAGGTGTTACATATCATGGACCTTTAAAATAATAAGTTAATAACTTTAAGAGTACATTTACAATTCGTATACCATTTCCAACATATCTCTCAACAACAAATTTACGAACATGCCATCCTATTTATCTAAAGCTCTAATAAAACCTCGTGCACACATGATTGAGCCAAATTTTTCTACAAAACTACAAAAGAACATGTTAAAGGATGCGTTCCTACAACTCATACGCGACTCACGTACTGCCATGTTCGGCTGTTCTTTTATCCGCAATAATTTCTTCATTTTTGACTCTCTGTCTATAAACAGAGGAACATAATTAAAAATATCATTTAAACCAACAAAAACACAATATCAAAAAGATTCATTTCGTTTTCAAAGGTGCCATTTATATTCTTTGCTGAAACTTGCATGAGACACGAGAATTTGAAGTGTAACTAGTAGTTATAGTGGTCGTGTTAGAAATTTGATAGGAATTGATAAATATGAAATTTAAGTATTGAAAGGGTACATATGAAATTATTTTTTTTGTTTGGATAAAAATTATTATGCAAGTTTTCAAGGGTATATATGAATTTCAAGGAATATTTCAAGTCCCAATAATCACATATGCAGTTTTAATTTCAAGAATTCAAATCAAACACCTACAAAATAAAAAATATCCACTTTTGGGCAAAAATTCTAGTCAAAACCACTAATGAGAATAACATGACCTTTTTCTACTATAAGGGTCACATTATCACTAGTTTTTAGTTTGTTTGTCCACTATTAAAACCACTTGATTTACTTTTGTAAAGGGGAGAGAAAATCAATATTTTCTTTTTAAGTATGAACAAGTGGGTTAGGACCCGCGCTTCGTAGCGGGACGTAGATTGATTTTTTGATAGATGTTAGTATATAAAAGTTTAACATTTAAAGGTAATAAGGAAGAGTTAACATTTGATCATCTCCCTGTATGTATGTATTCCTTGACATTCAATATTTCTTCCAATGGGCGAAGGGAGTTCAAGTTTGTTTTTTCTTATTTGCTATATATTAAGAAAGAGAAAAGTGAATCGCCGACTTTGGTAATTGTTGAGAGGACAGAGCTACAACATTGGAGTTTCCTCTTCTTCTTCGTAATCATCTTCTGATCGGATCATGTTTTTTTGAATTCACAGAAGTATTTTTATTATTATTAGATTCTGACACTTAAGAAACACATATTATGATGAAGGATTATGCAATTAGCAATCTGATGAAAACATCGGTTTTCAATTTCAATATCAATTTCAAACATATTGTGAAAGTTTTCGCCATTGGAAGGCTGCAAGATAAACTCTTTCTGGTGTGATTAAGCTAAATAATTGTAGGGAATGAATAACTTATGTTTGGGTTGAAGCATTATCAACTTGTACTGTAAGCATGAAAACTTGAACCCAAATGAACAGTAAATTCATCTCACAACCTATGTTTTGCTTTTTAATATATATACTAATGAGTTAACTTTTTTTTTTGAACGGCGAAGGTCTCAATCATGTGAACCCACTGTTTTTCCAGACCATGTCACAAAGGTCTAGTTACTTGGACCTCCTATGAGTCACCACAACCACCCAAGGAGAAAACCCACTAGGAAAACCCCCTGACCCCCTCAGACCCCTATTTCGCTGCGGGAGGGATTTGAACCCAATACCTTCCATTTGAAAGAATCCTGGGTTACCATTGAGGCAATGCCTGATTGGTATGAATGAGTTAACTAGAGTCGATAAGTTTAGTTATATCCTACTGGTTTTGAAGCAAAGATACAACTTTCCCAAACTAAAAAAATAAATAAATAAATAAAACAAAATGTCGGTGATTTATGCACAGAAGTACGCAAAATTTAGATCATTCCCTTTCTACTTGTGGATCCCTGGAAAGATCTTCCACCTGGAACATCATACAAATTTGACAACTCACGCAATATATTAGATAGAAAATTCTTGTAGTTGAGCATAAATTTATAGAAAGCCGGTAGCTTGAAATGTAAGCAGCTATAACAAGATTCACATTTCAAGACATTCACAAGCTTGTTAAGTTGCTCTACAACTTGTTGCAAGACCTTCTCGTTTACCACTGCTTCCTCCAATTGATCGTTAACCAAGGCGCAAACAGAAATCACCACGGCACGCTGCAATTGAACGCTCAACACGTATAACTCGATGATAACGGCTACAAATTGAAATCAACACATACAATTGCAATGGATTCACCACGACTCGACGACAATTTCATGATTTACAGGAGACTTTGTAGTGTGCAGCGACGTGACGAGCGGTTTTGTTGTTCTAGGGTTAGAATGATGGGTTCCCCCAATTTTCTATCAAAACTTTCCTAGTTCCCACCCAATTTAATTAAACTTGCGCTTCTTTAACTAATTAAATAGTTTTACTTTTTTTTTCCCCACCATTTTGTTGGTGGCAAATTATGATATACTTTTTTACCTATCAGTTTCCGACCAAAAATAAAAGGTGGTAAAGTTTATCACCATTTAGCTACCGCCTCGCATTAAATAATTTTAATTTGCATTTGATAAGAAATCGGTAGCAGATTTTCCTACCATTTATTTTGGTGATAAATTTTGGTGACAATTGTCTAGTTTCTAGTAGTGACAAGCATGGTTGTAGAAGTCGCTAGGCGCTAGTCGGGCGGTGAGGTACCACCTAAGGATTAATCGGCGCTAGGCGGATTGGAATTTTTATATGTAATTTTACAAATATATATTATATACACACATCAATATCAATAATTTAATATAATACTTCAAATAATTTTAAAAAATATACTTAAATATACTAAAAAAAGTACTTTAAAGTGCAAACTTAAACACTGAGTTCAAAGTTTAGAGATAAATTTCGATGTTAACTGCCTGGATTCGATGTTTCAGAGACATATTAAAGATTTTTGGTTGAGAAATGTCTAAACAATCATGAAATTGGTCCCTTTTTACCATAAAAAAGTCCAAAAAAGTCAAAAAAGTGAAAAAAAATAAAAATCTGATTGGGCCGCCTAACACCGCCTAGACCAAAAATTAGACAGTAGATGGGCGCCTAGCACCTAGGCGCCGCCTAGGCCGATTTTTACAACATTGGTGACAAGTATATCTTATTTTAAAAAGAAATTATTCATTCCTCTAGTTTCATTTCGTATAGTAACTAGTTTTTTACTCGTCTCGTATCCGGGTCTTTTAATGCTATAATCATCACTATACTAAAATCTGTTCAAAATAAAATAATAATATTTGTTTAATTAATTAATACAACTTGTAACGTAATGAATAACTCCAAATTATTTAAACCAAAAAACAATATTGCGTCTAAAAAGCAAAAATTAAACAATCGTGTCTAAAAACAAAAATATATAAAAAATGCTTGAAAATAAAATTTCAAAATTGCCGCTAGAAATAAAAATTTTTGTATAAACTGCATCTAAAAATCAAATCTATTTTAATTTACCATATGTAAAAATCAAAAATCAAAGTCGTGCCTAAAATTAAAAAAATTATATAAACCATGTTTAAAAATCAAATTTATTTCAAAAGTTGAGTTTCACTAATTAGAACAATTGAAGTCATGATATAAATAAGATTAAGAGCTTACGAAAATAACTTTCGTTCTTTAATAAGCTATCAAATCCATAATTCAAATATAATCATGTTTTTTGTTTGCAAACTAGCATATTTACAAATGTGGCACTAGAAATACGCCTAAACACCTAACCAAATATCTTAATTTTCCTTCAAACGTTAAACCATGTCTATACCATTACGCTCAACCCTAACCGTTGCATGGTCTTCTTCAACAAAAACCTTAGCCGGGACCAAGCACCTCCTGCAATTCGGGCACGATGTATGTTCTTTTAGCCACTTGTCTACACACTTTACATGAAACTCATGGTTACATTCAGGCAACACTCTCACCTTCTCTCCATCCACAAAATCTCCTAGGCATATCGAGCATTCAGTGGCAGAACCAGAAATGCTACTTGTACGCAACCGGAACACTGTGACTGGAATCTTTTTTAGCATGCGTTTCTCAAGGCCAACATGTTGCACATTTGTTGTAGGCTCCATAGACTCACGCCTACGTTTTAAAATCATGTGTATCACTGAATTTAACAAAAGTGCCGCGACTAAGGCACATAACAAGGCAGCCAACATTACTACCATGTCAGCATCGAAACTGGTTTCCTCGGATGGGGAAGAATCATCTGAGTCGTCCGTGTTAATGGGGTACGATGTTAAAAGAAAACGACGGTTTAACTCAACCATGGTTTTGTATATCTTTAGCTTGAGTTAGAGGGAGAGATTGAGATAGGTTTTGTTTTGAAGAAGTTGGTTTGTATGTATATAGCAATAAGATGATCATTGTTCTGGTTACCTAATAAGTAATAACCACTACCAATTACCAAATCCAATACTAGTATACCACCCTTTGTGAATTTGTTTATGGTTTTCATTCCTTTGGCTTACTTTTTGAACTTTATTAAAAAAAAATAACTTTTGTATGATATTTCAATTTCCTTTTTAATCTGTGATTGATAAGCATAGAAATTATAATTTTTTTTTTTATTTTTCATTTTAATAAATCATGAGATCCAAGAAATGCAGCAAAGTCAATGGCTTAGCATTTGCAGAGAGAGATTAGGTAAAGAATGTGAAATTTTCCTAATGATTTTTGAAGTTGTTAGAGTTAGGCAATCAAATTTCATTTTGGTGGTTTGGGTTCACTTCCAATACTAAATACAATTTGTTTTTCAAAAATATAAATTTATTTACTTTTAAGAAAAACATATATAATAATTATATATGCTAGAAAATATCACTAATGGTAACAAACTTGAATCATTATTGCAAATATGTTCACTAGGTTTTATACTGTTCCCTTGTGAAATTAAGGGATCCAAATGAATTTATGGTTTTTTAATAACTTTTTTCCAATTTATCGAAGGGAAAACCGGTTTTAATAGTATATTTAGAAAAATAATCACTATTCAAATTTTAGAATCTTCAAATTGTATATAGACATTTTTTATTAAATTGTATCTTTTTATTATTTTTTTTTATAATTGTCACACTTAACTCACAATATAATTAGTTAGGTATAATTTGATATAGATCTAAGTACCATGTTCATCAAGAGATTGATGATGGTGAGAACAAGGAATAATACTTAACATGGTAGGGATGACATCATTGTATAAAAACACAAAAAAGGTTTACTTAGGTTTCCAAAAATATTTTTTTTCTTATTTATAGAAAATATACGATGGCCAAATTTTAGGTTGGACAAAAGCAAAAAGCATCAAAACCCACAAGCCATCTTTTGATAATGTTAGAAACATTCAAGAGGAGCTAGCTCTTACTGATTATATACATTTAGGTTAGAGTTGGGCAAACATGTTTTTATTTTAGAACCAGATCTGGATGTGTAGGAATTGGTTTCGGTTTTGGTGAACAAAGTCAAGAACTGGGTAAAGATAGATACAATTCCGGCTAAGTTTGAGTTTTTTACTAGTTCTTGGCTTGTATGAATCCAATTTTTGATCAGATAGAGTTAGAACTAGTTCTGGTAATTCCAGTTTTAAATCACAAACTCGAAATCATAAATAATCAATTACACTTATAATAAATTCTATATATTTATATGTATTTGAAGAATTTCAACTTTTTCTATAATAAGATGATACTCATCTAACATTATACTCATCACAAAATAACAAACCCATAAAAATACTACAAAGTTATAAACCTGAGTATATATATTAAAATATTCAAGTTTTCTTCTCAAGTTTATGTTTTTTTTCCACCCCAATAAAAAGGAAATGCTATCGTTTGTTGAGGGAACATTTTGGGCCATTGAAAACTTTTACCCTGAGCCCCGTATTTGATGTTCTCCGGCCTTGGGAGATCCATCAGCGGTCAGCCGGTCACTAATGACTAATTTAATAAATTCAGTTGACCCATATTTAATTGGAACTAGCCCATCATTGTTATTAATTTTATTTATTGCAAGCCCATTAGAAAAAGTAGTTCATAATAACTTTTATTTACCGACACCTAATCAATCTAACATTTTAATTGCAGGATTTAAACTCTTGATCTTTAAGAGAGATAACCATCTGTTATACATTTCGGCAAATCACAAATGGTCTTTGGTAAAAAAACTTAAAATGTAATTTGAAACATTCGAATATTTGGGTTAGGTTAACCTAAATAAGTTTCTTAACCTAAAAAGCCTAAGAAAAATCTTGAGCCATTAGATCATTAATTAATGGTTATGATTAAATCAAGTTGTTGGAGAGTATTTTAGTAATGAATACTTTTGTTGACTTTTTATCAAGTTCCCCCATTTTCCTTAAACGTTCATAACTTTTACATACGAAATTATTTTTTAAATAAATATATACCATAAAACCAAGCATTTTTTTATCTTCAAAATTAGTAGTGTATTGCTATAGAAAAAATTTTGTTTTTTTAGTTCATTGTGTCTTTTGTGCAGGTCATTGTGTCTTTTGTGCATTTCATTGTGTCTTTTTTGTTTTTGCTAAGTGTTGTGTTTTCATGAACATTTTAAGACACAATGATGCGCATAATACATTATGTCTAGTAATAATGACACAATGACGCGCATTAATAACACAATGATCTTTAAAAGACACAATTACCTATAATAAAGACACAAAGACAAGTACGAACAATTTTGTACATGTCATTGTGTCTTTTGGTTAGGTCATTGTGTCTTTTATGTTTTCTTTTCAATATGATATTTCCTAAACAAGTTAAAACACAATGATGCTGCACAATACATAATGTTAAGTAAGGATGACACAATGACGAGTATGAATAAAACAATGATATTTTAAAAAAAGACACAATTACTTGTAAAAAAATCACAATGATGAGTATAATAACTTTGTACGACTCATTATGTATTTTGTATAGGTCATTGTATCTTTTGTACATGTCATTGTGTATTTTGTATTTATGCTCAATGTTGTGTTTTAATGAACAATTTAAGACACAATAATGTTGCATAATATATAATATTAAGCAAGAATGACATAATAACAAGTATGAATAACACAATAATCTTTAAAAAAGTCACAATTACTTTTAAAAAAGATACAATTACCTGTAAGAAAAACATAAAAAAGATAATTATACACAAATATTTAAAAAAGACACAATGACGATAATTAGACACAATGAGTTGAAAAAAATTTCATTTTTTATAACAAAATTATACTCATTTTAAAGATAAAAAAAATTCTCGTTTTTATGATATATTTTTTTAAAAAAAATAATTTCGTATGTAAAAGTTATGGCCATTTAAAAAATGTGGGGGAAAGTGGTTATGACTAAATTACCTTTTAACAACTTTTTCATTGAAAATTTAAAAATTTTCATCTTAAATTTAATCACATGATCTAATGACTAATAATCCTTCTTAGCCTTTTTAGGATAAGATGACTATTTAGTTGAACCCAACCCTCGAATATTTTTGAATAAATTGTTTGCTATATTTTGTATCATTATATAGAAAGCCAAATGTATGATCAATAAATTTTTTGCAACTAGCAAGTAAGATGTAACGACTAACGAAAGCTTAAAATCTTGAAAAATTGAAATGGAAGTTTGGGCTTTAGAAGGATTTAACGTTCCTTATAATTTACAAGAAATGCTTACTTATAACCATAAAACGCTCGGCTTTTATTTTGTGCTTTATATTACAGAAAATCATAAACAAAAAGCATAAATATTTTCAAAGAAAATTTTAAGTTTAGTTGTATACTTGTTATAAAGATACAAGTGGGAGGGCCTTTGTTGGTGGTAGGGGTGTTCATGGTCCGGTTCCAAACCGTGAAACCGCCCAAACCGTTCATCGGTTCGGTTTCACGGTTGGTTTTTTTTTCAAACATTCGGTCGGTCGGTTTCAAAAGTTTAAAACTGTAATAAACGGTTTGGTTTACGGTTTTCATAAAAAACCGGTCGTAAAAAACCGGACCGGACCGTATGTGTGTGTGCACGCGTATATAGATATATATATACGTATATACGCATGGATATATCGATATATCCATATATATGCATATATAGATGTTTATATATGTGTGTATGTGTATATTGAGTTCTTGATTAATTCGTGATTTTAAAAAAAATACATATAGACTTTGTGTAAATATTCCGTGTTGAACTATAGAAGTTTCGTTTAATTCAATTTTATTTTTAACGGGATCAAAATCCCAAACCGCAAACCAAACCGAAACCAAACCGTTGATAACGGTTCGGTTTGGTTCGGTTTTTATTTTGAACGGTTCGGTTTTGGTTTTCATTGTTAAAAAACCGTTGTTAACGGTTCGGTTTCGGTTCCACTTAAAAACCGTAAAAACCGGACCGCGAACACCCCTAGTTGGTGGTATTGGTGCCACGAAACTTCGATTAGAAAATATATATTAAATAAATTTGCTATTTATATTTTAATGCATGTTTTTCATATTAGAAATATACAATTATATTATTTTAACATTTTATTTTTTAAATTTCTTATTTTCGTAACTTATATTTCAGGTTATTGTGCCACATGTATTAATAATTTCTTCTTTTATATAATAGTATTATACTTGTTTTAAAGATAAAAAACCCTCATTTTTGGGTGTAATTTTCTAAAAAAATGATATATTATATAAAAGTTATGATCATTTAAAGAAATTAGAGAAATATGATAAAAAGTAAACAAAAATGTTTATGACTAAAATATTATTTTACTAATTTTTTTAATACAACTTTGTTCTCAATCACAAAATTTTAGATCTAATTGCTAATAATTTTCTTACAATTCTCACAAATCTAACCGTTTAATCTTAGTCTGTTTTTCACATATGTTTTTTAGAACGAGAGAATAAATGTCATATTTTGTTGGATTCTCACTATTAATTTCATCCTGTCATTAGGACTGTCCAAACAGTTAAAAACTCGGATTTGGCTTGTAACTCGTTCGGAAAAAACTTGGCTCGGATAAAGCTTGCCTCATATCCTAAAATATAAATTATGTAAAAAGCGAGCCAAAAACAATCCAAGTTGGCTCAATTAAAATCGAAGCAAGTTCCACCCAAGATTTCAGGCTCGGTTTAAAACCGATCCGTGTCCGAGCTTGCCCTTGGCTTGGCTCGGTTCAACTCGCGAACACCCCTAACTTGTCACAACCCGACCGACGGTGGAACACGCCGGGGCGCGACGACGATTGTTCATTAGCTCATGGTGCTATTTGCATAGTTGGTGAGTATACATATAAAGTTTATATAATATATATGAAATAGATGGAAATTCAAAGTCTAAAGTATTAACCTAAAGTATATGTTCTCAGAAGTTTCTAAGGCATCATGTATAACACAAAAGTTCATGTAATTCATCAATAGTTACTCAAGGCATACAAACAAATAATCATTGTTCTCAATAGTTCTCAATAGTCCTCAAGCAGTGTCAAACCATACTTGTACACCAAAGGCTTGCAAGGCCTTAATGTAAGTATGTAAACATGTGCTTGCAATTGTTTAAATAATGCATACAGAATTCAACATGTAATCACATACAACCAAAGACAATATCTAAAGACTAAGTCATTGCATCATTTGCGTTTTGACTCTAAGAATAACAAGATTTATATAGGACATGTGTAATATCCTTAAAACATTACAAAATGTAAAGAAGGGAGTATGAATGTACTCACATTACTGGTGCTCGAAAAAACTAGTATAATGAAGAAGAATCAAGATCAACAGTTGTATCAAACTGGATGCCCTGATGATTGAACGTGTGTGGCCAGCCATCAACTCAAAGTAACAAGTATGCTATCCGAATGCAAACGTGATTCAACCTAGTCAAACGAATGCAACGAGGAAGAGTAAACATCATGCGAGGCATATCTAAATGAACGGACGTTATAGGCCGAACTCATTGGCCTATCGAGTCTCTACAAAACTACACCAACTCTAAAGGTGGCCTAAACAAGGCAACCTAAACGAGCCTAGCGCTGGCAACTAATGACTTAAGCTTGACTACTTAGACTAGCAAAAAAAAAATGAATAATGAAAAGAAGAAAAAGAAAATTAACTCAAAAAAAATTTACAGACGAGACGATCTCAAACACTACAAGAAATTGGATTTTTACCAACACATAATTTCCCTACACATGTAAATGTGTAGGTAAATTACCTACACATGTGTGCATATGTGTGGGTAATGATTGAAAATATATTTTCATAATAACCAACACTTAATATGTGTTGACAATACAATTTAGCTACACTTAGCATTGGTGGGAAAATTTCCCCTAAAATTTACCATCAATTAAATGTTTAATTACCTACACATATGACAAATTCACGTTATGTGTAGGTAATTATCTACACATATGTTAAAAAACTAAACATGTGTGGATAATTGATTATGTTTTACCAACATATCATATGCGTAAACACACATAGATAAATTAAATATATAAATTTGTATTTGATTTTTAAAAATGACATGACAAATCAAATATCTACACATATTTCAGAATGTATAATATGTGTAGATATTGGATACTTATTAGGTATAAAAAATATTTTAATTAAAATGTGTTGATAAAAATTTAATGACATTAAAATAAATACTTAAAACAAAAATTAAAATCAAATTAAAACAAGTATGTAGAGAAACATAATTTACCTACACATGTTTGTATATGTGTTAGTAATGATTGATTATATCTTTTTAAAATGATTGGTCGCTAGACAACCTTTTAAGAATTCTATAAAAGTATATATTTTAATCGCTAAGAGTTAATGAGTATTTGTTTGAATCAAGTGACACATCTTAATGATTCAATACATGTCTTAATGATTTTGAAAAAAAAGTTTGGATATAAAATAAAATATAATTAAGTAAAAATGCATATTTGAAAATAAAACCTAGGGACACAATTATTGTCTTTTCTCTCATCAACACGCATCAACACCCAATGCCAAATAAACAGTTTTGGGGTCAAGGCAAAGTATAAATTTGGAGGAATTTTCAAACTTTATACAATTGGGTTTTGACGTGTTTTCTAATTTGGTTTGAAAATTTGGATTCATTTTAATTTTCAGTTTTATCTAATCAATTATTAGTTGATGGTTTTTTAAATTGCAAGTCAATAAAACCAAAAGCTAGTAAGAATAAACTACTAAGTTGCCACTTTAAAAAAAATTATAACAATACTAGAATCTAATTTATGAAGTAATAGAGTGATCAAGGAACAAAATACAATTTTTTATCAAGTGCATGAGTTGTGAAGTCAAGAATTTCACGAAAATAGTAACATGAAAAAAACCAAACGACTTTCTCGCAATTGGGGAAATAGTTAAGCGGTTATTGAAATTGTGGACGGATAGTCACGGTTTCCTCCAATTGCTTTTCTCGCAACATGTGGTTTCTTCTGATTAATACTTTTTCCAACAATCATTCTTCAATTCCTTTTCATGAAAACCTTCCTCTCAACCCCTCCCAACCCGTGGGCACACACAATCATTATATATGGAACTGTCGGTGTGTTCTATTTTGATTTGCTTTCAATCTTTGTAATATGTCGATAAGATTTGGGAAACAATTTAATGGAGTTTGTGAAATGTTGCTAAATAGAGACGCAAACTGATATGCAGTTTGCAGAACGGATTACTATTTGCATGTATGTCTGATCCCAAACTCCATTGTTGCCAGAAAAAATCCAACCGACAAACATTTTCGACGACTCAATTCTTTCACAACCTAAGGTTTCTCAGACCAATTTCTTCTGGTATGCAAACTCTGATTGATTTCAAATATTTCACAGACCTAAGTTCTTACACTCACAATAAGTAATTATTGTAAGGTATCATCATCTTTTAATTTTTCTATTGCATTCTATTTAAAATTGTAGGGTTTATGTAGTTATGTTTTTATTTGGCGTAAATTTCTTATGTGCTCTGTTAGTTTTTTGTTGTTTAATTTAGCGTGTAATCAGTTCAACTACATGTGAATCGTGATTGATTTGTTTGCTTTTGATTATCGAGCAAAAAAGGGTCAATAGGTTTTACAATAAAAGAACCTTTGATTCTCAATGAATTTGATAGTCATTGGTTTCAATTTTTATTGTTTGATAAGCTTTGGCAAGGGATATATAACAATGTGTATAAAGCTAAATACTTAATAGCATGCAAGGATAGTTGCATAGAAAAAACTGTGGGTTGCTACTTCAGAGCCTGAGAATACAAACAACAACAACCTTAACCAGTATATTCCCACTTTTCAGTAGGGTCTGGGGGGGAAGGATAGACACAAACCTTACCCCTATCCCATTTTGGATAGAGAGGCTGCTCCGAAAGAGTCCCCGGCTCAAAGTTATCGTTTGAAGTTGATCATCTCAACGATTTTAACATTATTTTCACAAAATAATTAAAATAACGTTAAAATTAGTGCACTTTTACTTCAGAGCCTGAGAATGTTTACTCATAATATAAACAGGAAAATAGCTGCATTGGAAAAGTTAGGAAATATATTTGCATTTATTTGAATTGTTTCATTTAGGTTGCACATGCATTTCGAGCCCCAAAATTTAAAATTGCTAATATGAATTACCAACTGTTATCATTTGCAAAGGAAGATGTAACAACCGAAAATTTAGCAACCTAATAATAAACGTGCGAAATTTCGGTAACCGTTTATGTCCAAATTTTATATAAACGTTCGTAAAGTGATTATGATCAAAAGGATATAAACGATAAAAATATCTGATAATGTATGGACACGTTATAAAGCCTATTAATAACGTGTAAAAATTTCTGTGACCGTTTGAGTTCGTAATTTTTATTGACGTTCCCGAAGTGATTACGATCACATTAATATAAGCGGGACCGTTATACGATAAAGTATGAACAAGATATAGGCTCGTGAATATTAAAAATATGTGAGCAAAGTAGAAGGGGGTTTTAAAAATAGAGGACGATAGTTGAGGGGCCAAGTGTAAGTTGAAATTAATTCAAATCTTATCATCACACAAATATGACGGTGAGCAAGATATCTTCAATTCGAAACCGACTTTAGTATTAGGTAGTATTTCGTGAAGGTAAAAATCCAGTTCCAGACCTTCAAAAACAATCGAGGATTTTGAGTTCTCTCTGACTGACAAGCAAAGAAGAATCAAGAGGAATCGATCAGACTGATTACGATTAACTACACACATCGTTAAGGTATGTGTTCATGATCCCCATCTTGTGTTAGTTTAGTCTTGATTGATTAAGGAGACCAACACCATGTTTAGATAGAGTTTTGATTTTGTACGATGAACATGAACTGGATTCGGTTGGAGCCCAATTACATCTAGATACTGATCAGGTTTTCATGAGTTTTATGAGGGTATAACATATATACTCTTTCGGTTGCCTAAAACCCATGTTATTATATAGTAAGTTTAGCAACGCCTAAGACAAATTAATTAAATAATGAGAATACGCTTATGTAAGCCTAGAAAATAAATAATTTTTAAGCATAACAATATTGTAGAGATAAAAATGGTCAAAATGAGTGGAAACGAAATTTTGAAATAAAGCTCCGATTGAAAGTTATGACATGCCGAAGTTTCGAGCGATGATCGTAAATCTGAGCATTTTCATGAAAAGTATTATAAATTTATCTCAAGTTATTATTAATTGAGATAAATAATATTAGGTTATAAAATTCTTCGGGTCGTTATAGCAAGCTAAACACTTGTATTGGAGATAACTATAACGTAGTCGTTGTGCTACCGGTTTAGAATCCCAGAAAAGAGGGTTTATATTATATGATAAGGTTATAATTATGATAAGATATGCATATTAATAGGATATCACTCTGAAGTGAGAAAGTAAGGAAAAGAAGAAAAGCTAGCAAATTGTGCTTTAGCTCAGGTGAGTTCTTATAGCCCTGTTTTAAATGTTTTATCATTTTGGGCTGATATGCATGTTATAAAGTTATTTTATGAAAATGATTGTATGTATGTATAAAGTTATTGTATGAAAGTGATTTTAACCTGATTATGGTCAGGTAAAGTATGTTTTCAGGAAAAGTATGTTTTCAGATAAAGAATGTTTTAAAGTAAAGAATGTTTTAAGTCTCAACTACGGTTGAGAAGTAAATGATTTTCAGAATTTCAGCTGAGATGTAAAGAATATATTAAGTCTCAACGATGATTGAGAAATGAATGATTTTTAAGAATCTCAGCTGAGGTGTAACGAATGTTTTTAAAGTCTCAACTGCGGTTGAGAAAGAAATGATTATTTTTGTGTAAGACACTCGACTGATGTCGAGGATGAAATGTAAGACACTCGACTGATGTCGAGGATGAAATGTAAGACACTCGACTGATGTCGAGGAGGAAATGTAAGACACTCAACCGAGGTCGAGGAGGAATTGTGGTTTTACCAGCTGCGGTTGGGTAAAACGTGAGCACAGCGGTGAAAGGAGCCGCTTTTGCTTATGATGTTTAAAGAGTCCTGTGGAAACACGGTCCTGCCGACTGTGTGTCGCCAGTTGATGAAATCTTATGCATGTATAAGTTATCGACTTCGGGTTGATAGTTTAAGAGCCTTGTGCTGCACAAGCCTGTTTGACTTCAGGGTCAGCAGTTGACGGTGAAGTTCCTTCACTGTATAAATGATGTTATGATGATATGTATGTTATGTAATTATGTTATGATGTTATGTATGTGATGAAATTATGATATGAGAACATGTATGTTATGTATTTGGATTATGTTATATGATGACATAAATGAATAAGGATTTTCTAAGAAATGAACTTAGAACTCACCAGCATAAAGCTGACTTGTTTTACATGCATATCAGGTTGAATAGTTTGTGAAAGAAGACCAGGAAAGCTCATGGCATATGTTGAAGACTACCCCTGGCATAGACTGGCTGTATTATATAACTGTTAGAAGAGTGGGTTAAGTTTTAATGTGTGTTTAATATGTGTACTTTATGTATGTAATCACCTTAAATTCCGCTGCTATGATAATGTCAATATGGTTTAAGGACTATGGATATGATGTTTGCCAACCGAGGGGCTCGGGGCCTCTCAAGTTGGTATCAGAGCCATAGTTTGAGAGATCCGGTCATCCCTAATGGCTGGACTTAGACTGAAAATGGGACAGAATGAATGCCAGTCAAGGGTAGTTTGATGCCATGAGCATATGACCTTAGAGCTTTGTTATGTTTAAGATATAGATTAAATTAGTATGATGTTGCGAATGATAATGTGTTCATGATTGGGAATGTCTAGAACTTATAAGTGAGGTAAATAGTTAATTACACTTGATCAACGTCATTAACAATTTACAATGCTTATTACGTCCTGAGTTATTACCTTGATTGACACATGGTTGTTTGCAATATGTATAGAAAACTAAAATGGTCGGCGAAGGGGGAGAAGGTGGACGTGTTAGAGGTCGAGGTCGACCACCTAAAAACAAGAAGCAAGCTGAGGAAGTACCAGTGAATAATGCGGAAAATGAAGTCAACACTGAAGAAGAAAATGAAGAGGAGGAAATTAGACTTGAACCGGTGGTGGTAAAGGCAATATCTAATGAAGTTCGTAAAATTTTAAAAGACATATTACCTTCAGATAGAACCAAAGCCGAAAAGGAAACTACTAAAGAAGGAGCTACTGAGGAAGGAGAGAAAGCTAACAGCTCTAACATAGAGCACGAGGGAGATGAAATATTGATCATCGATACTAAAGGTAAGAGTTCAAGTACCAAGGGACCCAAAGGATGTGACTACAAGGCTTTTAAAGGATGTAATCCTCCACCCTTTGATGGTAAGAAAGATGCGGTGGCTACCTGCCATTGGGTTTCGGCTATGGAGGCGGTTATTGAAATTAGTGAATGTCGGGTTGATCAAGCTGTGAAATTTGCAGCTCATTCATTTACTGAAGAAGCTTTACACTGGTGGAACACGGTCAAGCAGTCAAAGACCACTACTGATGTGGAGGGCATGAGATGGGAAAACTTAAAGGAATTAGTTATGAAACACTTTTGTCCGAAGAATGAAATTGATAAAATCGAGCGGGAATTTCTGACTTTGAAAGCTGGACGTATGAATCATCGGCAATATACGTCAAAATTTAATGAAATGTCAAGACTGGTTCCTCATTTGGTAAACACGGAGGAACGTAGGATGAAGTTATATGTGGAAGGACTACCACCTAAAGTCCGAACACATGTGAAGGCGCATGCTCCCAGAACTTTTGAATCAACCGTAGAAATTAGCGGTATTGTCTGGGATGATGTGTTGGAAGCTGAACCAATAAAGGAAGAACCTAAGCAAAAGTGGTCATCTAGATTTAAAAGAAACCGAAATGATAAACCAGAGCCCCCTATGAAAAGGTTTAAAATGAAAGGAATTGAAATATGCCCTAAGTGTGGAAGGAAACATGGAGGAGAATGTCGGATGGGGACTACTTTGTGCTACCGTTGTGGAAAAACTGGACATTTCTCGAATAATTGTCCTAGTATGCCAAAATGTTATAATTGTGGTGGAATCGGTCATATGAGCAAGAATTGTTTTAAACCAAAGACAGTACCTACTGAAACCAGCAAACCTGAAAGTAGCAAGGGAGGTGAAAAGCAAAAGGCAAAAGCGCGTGCCTTTACTATGACTAAGGATCAGGCAGATAAAGACCCAGATGTGGTGACAGGTACATTCTTGATTAACGATATCCCTGCTTCAGTGCTATTTGATTCTGGTGCAAGTATGAGCTTTGTGGCTATTACTTTTTGTGATAAATTGCGTGCTAACGTTAAAAAGATAGAACATGCCTTTAACATAGAAACTGCTCTTGGTAAATCCATTAGAGTAACGGAGGCTATTGATGATGATTGTTACATTGATATAGAAGGTCATAGATTCCCTGTTAAGTTGTTTGTGATTACATTAGGAGGTTTCGATGTAGTTTTGGGTATGGATTGGTTGGCCAAACATGAGGCTAACATTGTCTGTCGACGAAACATGATTTTCTTAACAGCTCTTAATGGGAGATCAGTAACGGTTTACGGGGATAAAGTGTTTAATGCGCCTAAAGTCATTTCAATGATTAAGGCGAGTGAATTTATGAGGCGAGGGTGTGGGGCTTATCTGGCTTATGTTATTGATAAAGAAATTAAAGTAAAAGAATTGGAAGACGTACCCGTGGTGTGTAACTTTCCTGACGTATTTCCTGAGGATTTGCCAGGAATACCACCTGATCGGGAAATCGAATTCCAAATTGATGTTGTGTCAGGAGCTCAACCTGTCGCCAAGGCACCGTACCGTCTGGCTCCAACAGAGATGAAAGAATTAATGACCCAACTACAAGATCTTCTAGACAAAGGTTTTATACGACCAAGTGTTTCACCTTGGGGTGCACCAGTATTGTTTGTAAAGAAAAAAGATGGAAGCATGAGAATGTGTATTGATTATAGGGAATTGAATAAGCTTACAATAAAGAATAAGTATCCGTTACCAAGAATTGATGATCTATTTGACCAATTACAAGGTGCAAGTTGGTTTTCTAAAATAGATCTCAGATCAGGGTATCATCAACTAAAGGTGAGAGAACAAGATATTCCAAAGACAGCATTTCGCACACGTTATGGACATTATGAGTTTCTTGTAATGTCTTTTGGTTTAACAAACGCTCCTGCGGCGTTTATGGATTTGATGAATCGGGTGTGCAGACCTATGTTAGACCGATCAGTGATTGTGTTCATTGACGACATCTTAATATACTCAAGGAGTGAAGGTGATCATGCGTGTCATATCCGGGAAGTTCTCGAAATACTAAGAAGAGAAAAGCTTTATGCTAAGTTCTCTAAATGTGCCTTTTGGCTACGGGAAGTACAATTTTTAGGTCATGTTATTAGTCCAGAAGGCATAATGGTGGACCCAGCTAAAGTAGAAGCGGTAATGAAATGGAGTCCTCCGAAAACACCAACGGAAGTTCGTAGCTTTCTCGGATTAGCAGGTTACTACAGAAGATTCATCCAGGATTTCTCCAGGATTGCTACACCGTTGACAAAATTGACTAGGAAGGAAGTAAAATATGACTGGGGTCCAACTCAGGTCCAAGCTTTTGAAGAACTAAAGAGGAGATTAACTGAAGCACCTATTTTAGCATTGCCGGATGGTAATGAAGACATGATTGTATACTCAGATGCGTCTTATCTGGGTTTGGGTTGTGTACTTATGCAAAGGGGAAAGGTAATAGCATATGCCTCAAGACAATTGAAAACCCACGAGGTTAATTATCCAACACATGATTTGGAATTGGCCGCTGTGGTATTTGCTTTAAAAATTTGGAGGCATTATCTATATGGAGTCAAATGTACAATTTACACGGATCATAAAAGCCTAAAATACTTCTTTGAACAGAAAGACTTGAATATGAGACAAAGAAGATGGCTTGAACTACTTAAAGATTATGATTGTGAAATTTTGTACCACCCGGGCAAGGCTAATGTGGTGGCTGATGCTCTAAGTCGCAAGACAGAACACCCTGCTATACAAGTTAAGTCTTATAGTTTGGTAATAACACCAGATTTTCTGAAGGAACTCAAGGATGCACAGAGGGAAGGATTAAAAGAAGGAAATGTTGGATTCGAAAGAATCTTTGGTCAAGTTAAGAATCTAGAAGAAAATGAATTTGGTGTTAAGATCCGATTTGGTCGAATGTGGGTTCCACGAAATGGGAACATCAGGTCAAGGATTCTAGACGAAGCACACAAGTCACGTTATTCTATTCATCCTGGTGCAACGAAAATGTATCAAGACCTTCGAAAGGATTATTGGTGGCCAGGTATGAAGTTTAATGTAATGCAGTACGTAAACAAATGTCTGACATGTGCGCAAGTAAAAGCTGAACACCAGAAACCTTATGGTTATGTGCAACCTTTAGAAGTCCCGGAATGGAAATGGGAACATATCACTATGGATTTTATTACCAAGTTGCCTCTTACGGCGAAACGTCATGATGCTATTTGGGTGATTGTAGACCGGTTAACAAAAAGTGCTCATTTCTTGCCTATACGTGAGACTTATACGTCGGAGAAACTGTCTGAATTATTTGTGAAAGAAATAATTACAAGACATGGAGTTCCAGTTTCTATAGTGTCAGATCGTGACACGCGATTCGTTTCAAGATTCTGGAAACGGTTTCATGAATCGATGGGTACAAGGCTCAATATCAGCACTGCATATCATCCTCAGACCGACGGACAGTCTGAAAGGACTATCCAAACCTTAGAAGATATGTTGAGAGCTTGTATTATTGATTTTGGTGGTAGTTGGGATGATCATTTACCGCTGGTGGAATTCTCGTACAACAACAGCTACCATGCTAGTATTGGAATGCCACCATATGAGGCATTGTACGGACGACGTTGTAGAACACCTGTGTGTTGGGGAGGAGTAGGACAGAAAGAAGTAGGAAGCAAAGCTGTAGTAATAGATTTGACTGAAAAGCTTCAATTGGTTAAAGCGCGAATGAAAGCTGCACAGGATCGACAAAAATCCTATGCCGATAAAAGACGGAGACCAATAGAATTTGAAGTAGGTGATCAAGTACTGTTAAAAGTTTCACCATGGAAGGGAGTTATTCGATTCAGGAAAAGAGGAAAGCTGAGTCCGAGATTTATTGGACCTTTTCGAATAATGGCAAGGGTTGGTAAGGTAGCTTACCGATTAGAGCTACCAGATGAACTGAGTGGAATTCATCCGACATTTCATGTTTCACACTTGAGAAAATGTCTAGCAGATGATGTAACATATGTGCCATTAAATGATATTGAAGTTGACGAAAGGCTAAACTACATAGAAGAACCGGTTGCCATTATTGACAGGAAAGAAAAACAGTTACGTAACAAGACGATTAGACAAGTTAAGGTTCAATGGAAACACCGAAAAGGATCTGAGGCAACATGGGAAGCTGAAGAGGAGATGAAGCGACTCTACCCACATTTGTTTGAAACGTAACAGGTTTCGAGGACGAAACCTATTGTAAGGAGGGTAGATTTGTAACAACCGAAAATTTAGCAACCTAATAATAAACGTGCGAAATTTCGGTAACCGTTTATGTCCAAATTTTATATAAACGTTCGTAAAGTGATTATGATCAAAAGGATATAAACGATAAAAATATCTGATAATGTATGGACACGTTATAAAGCCTATTAATAACGTGTAAAAATTTCTGTGACCGTTTGAGTTCGTAATTTTTATTGACGTTCCCGAAGTGATTACGATCACATTAATATAAGCGGGACCGTTATACGATAAAGTATGAACAAGATATAGGCTCGTGAATATTAAAAATATGTGAGCAAAGTAGAAGGGGGTTTTAAAAATAGAGGACGATAGTTGAGGGGCCAAAGTGTAAGTTGAAATTAATTCAAATCTTATCATCACACAAATATGACGGTGAGCAAGATATCTTCAATTCGAAACCGACTTTAGTATTAGGTAGTATTTCGTGAAGGTAAAAATCCAGTTCCAGACCTTCAAAAACAATCGAGGATTTTGAGTTCTCTCTGACTGACAAGCAAAGAAGAATCAAGAGGAATCGATCAGACTGATTACGATTAACTACACACATCGTTAAGGTATGTGTTCATGATCCCCATCTTGTGTTAGTTTAGTCTTGATTGATTAAGGAGACCAACACCATGTTTAGATAGAGTTTTGATTTTGTACGATGAACATGAACTGGATTCGGTTGGAGCCCAATTACATCTAGATACTGATCAGGTTTTCATGAGTTTTATGAGGGTATAACATATATACTCTTTCGGTTGCCTAAAACCCATGTTATTATATAGTAAGTTTAGCAACGCCTAAGACAAATTAATTAAATAATGAGAATACGCTTATGTAAGCCTAGAAAATAAATAATTTTTAAGCATAACAATATTGTAGAGATAAAAATGGTCAAAATGAGTGGAAGCGAAATTTTGAAATAAAGCTCCGATTGAAAGTTATGACATGCCGAAGTTTCGAGCGATGATCGTAAATCTGAGCATTTTCATGAAAAGTATTATAAATTTATCTCAAGTTATTATTAATTGAGATAAATAATATTAGGTTATAAAATTCTTCGGGTCGTTATAGCAAGCTAAACACTTGTATTGGAGATAACTATAACGTAGTCGTTGTGCTACCGGTTTAGAAACCCTGAAAAGAGGGTTTATATTATATGATAAGGTTATAATTATGATAAGATATGCATATTAATAGGATATCACTCTGAAGTGAGAAAGTAAGGAAAAGAAGAAAAGCTAGCAAATTGTGCTTTAGCTCAGGTGAGTTCTTATAGCCCTGTTTTAAATGTTTTATCATTTTGGGCTGATATGCATGTTATAAAGTTATTTTATGAAAATGATTGTATGTATGTATAAAGTTATTGTATGAAAGTGATTTTAACCTGATTATGGTCAGGTAAAGTATGTTTTCAGGAAAAGTATGTTTTCAGATAAAGAATGTTTTAAAGTAAAGAATGTTTTAAGTCTCAACTACGGTTGAGAAGTAAATGATTTTCAGAATTTCAGCTGAGATGTAAAGAATATATTAAGTCTCAACGATGATTGAGAAATGAATGATTTTTAAGAATCTCAGCTGAGGTGTAACGAATGTTTTTAAAGTCTCAACTGCGGTTGAGAAAGAAATGATTATTTTTGTGTAAGACACTCGACTGATGTCGAGGATGAAATGTAAGACACTCGACTGATGTCGAGGATGAAATGTAAGACACTCGACTGATGTCGAGGAGGAAATGTAAGACACTCAACCGAGGTCGAGGAGGAATTGTGGTTTTACCAGCTGCGGTTGGGTAAAACGTGAGCACATCGGTGAAAGGAGCCGCTTTTGCTTATGATGTTTAAAGAGTCCTGTGGAAACACGGGCCTGCCGACTGTGTGTCGCCAGTTGATGAAATCTTATGCATGTATAAGTTATCGACTTCGGGTTGATAGTTTAAGAGCCTTGTGCTGCACAAGCCTGTTTGACTTCAGGGTCAGCAGTTGACGGTGAAGTTCCTTCACTGTATAAATGATGTTATGATGATATGTATGTTATGTAATTATGTTATGATGTTATGTATGTGATGAAATTATGATATGAGAACATGTATGTTATGTATTTGGATTATGTTATATGATGACATAAATGAATAAGGATTTTCTAAGAAATGAACTTAGAACTCACCAGCATAAAGCTGAATTGTTTTACATGCATATCAGGTTGAATAGTTTGTGAAAGAAGACCAGGAAAGCTCATGGCATATGTTGAAGACTACCCCTGGCATAGACTGGCTGTATTATATAACTGTTAGAAGAGTGGGTTAAGTTTTAATGTGTGTTTAATATGTGTACTTTATGTATGTAATCACCTTAAATTCCGCTGCTATGATAATGTCAATATGGTTTAAGGACTATGGATATGATGTTTGCCAACCGAGGGGCTCGGGGCCTCTCAGAAGACGATATATATGGCACCATTCAAGCCTCAACAAACATCTACATCATATAAATTAGACTAAAATATGATCAAATATCATGAAAATGAATACAAAAAAATTTCATGTGACATAATTAAGGTTCTTTATGCCATAATATAAGTGAGGAAATATTAAAAGATTCACAAATTCATAGGTGAAAGTGTGGTTATTAGATTTGTTTGTCCTTAGTTTTACAATACCATGCCAATATATATATCTGACTGCGACCAAAATAGAGTCATAATGTAAAAACATATTAATTATAACTACATATGTGAATACTTGTATGGAACTTTGACAATTTGCTCCTTGTTTTGACAATAGGAAGTTGATGTTATTAAGGGATATTCAGACACATGAACACAACTACTCAGCATTAAGCATTTGAGTACAGACAAGATTGGTTTAAAGGTGGTAAGATCATCAGGTTATGGTTAACTTTTAGAATAAGTGTTAATTTATAAAATATCATTATATATATATATATATATATATATATTTATAAGTTACAATAAACAATTAAATAGTGTTTTTATTTTTATTTTTGGTTGAACAAATTATCATTGGTTGAGAGACTAACTATTGTAAATCTATCACCAACTATGATGCAATCTTGGTCTTCTTCCCTATGGACCACATCACACTGCAGGATCTGAATTTAATTTGGAGAAAGGATGATAGTGTAAGCTTTCTTCTTCATATTCATAAATAAATTAATATTTCTAAACAAATTAGTTTACGGTGATACCTTTCTTGTTTGTGATTAGATTGCTATGATTGCAGTGATTACAATGTGTTTAGTGACTCTGTTTTTCTTGCCATATTTTTTGCAAGTTCTTGAATTTGGCGTTATTTTTCTCAACCTTCTCTTATGATCACATGAAACATGTGTTTCTTTATGATATTTCTTCATTTGAAGTAAAAGAATACTCTTACAAATATAGAATGTAATGCTACTTTTATGAAACAAATCGATCACTGACTAAATTAGTAAAATGGATAGGTCGTGTTACAAGTCTTCTAGCGGGTCAGATAAATATATTTTGTTTAGTAAATGATAAATGTATTAGTATATATATATATATATTTTTTTTTGTTTGGGAAACCATTTATCACGTGCCATGAAGACGTTCTTTTGAGTCAAATATTTTGAAGAAAATGATAGGAAATCTAGAGATGCGGGAGTCATATATGTAAGTTTACTTGCTCATTTCTACTGCTAATTTATACTTAATAATTGTTATACATTGCTATTTTTTAGTTGGCTTCAAACATGGACTCAAACAATCAATAAGTTTGCTAAAAGAGTTATTTTTAACATTTTTTTTCTCTAACAGGAAGATATGATTATTGGTGTAAATGAATCAAGCTGAGCTCAAGTTTTAACGAGCTGAGCTCGTTTACACCCGTAGATATGATGGAATTGAGAAACCAACATTCTATGGAATCAATGAGTGACAACTCAGTTCCTGACAAGGTATTTGTTCGAAGCTCAGTTCGTTTGCATGGGTGAGGAAGTGATCAAACTATATGTACTAACCCCGCAAGTACTAATCAGAAATTAAAGCATCCTACTTACAATGAACTTGTGAATAAAGTTGAAACACTGAAAGAAAGATGTGCAATAATGAAACAAATACCGACTCAAAAGAATCTCATGTCACATTTACCAAACACAACAGGACCATCTCAAGGTGATACATCAGAGTGTGATAAAAATGTTTCTAGTATTTTTTGCAACTTGTAGTGATTTATGAATAGCTTATGTTTTGTTAGTTTGAGCATTTTAGTTTGTATAACACGTACTTTCTTTTGTGGCTTGAATGGTGATGTTTTAATATTTTTTATTAAGTTTGGTCCTTTTGGTCACGTATGTATCTAATTTAACCTACAATAATGTTACGTTTACCAACACATACATATATGACACATGTTAATAAAGCATGTATGAAAATTCCATGACATCACTTATATCCACGTCAGCTGCCAACAAATCATTATACCATTAACTACACATATTAAGTAGTTTTAGCTACACATACATGTGTAGGTACATCGTGATGTATACCTACACATAAATGATGTGTGGGTAATGACCTATCTCAACAGGTGTGAGGCAACACATCATGACACTTAATTTATGTGTAGGAAATTACAATTAGCAACACATAATAGACTTTTATCAACACATACTATTTGTAGGTAAAGACCCAAATTTCTTGTAGTGAAAGTGCAACACCTCCTCGCTAAGAACATAAATTAGAACTACTGCGTTCAACATCCCAATGGGTGTTAAACTGCTAGAATCACCAAAATTTGGTTATTCTACTTGTTTATACTCGACTAGGATTTGCATGCTATAAGGGACCAAGTAAGGATATTTATAGGTGTTTAAAGGGAAAAAATGGTGGTTTCTTGGGCGGTGTGGGATGATTTTTAAGTAGAATTCATGTCTTGCAATCGTCAACAAACATCAAACTTGTTTTCGCAATTCTCACTTCGTTATAACTCCGTTTTGCGCATGGTTTTCGCCCATGTTCATCGTTTTCAGAGTACTATCATATGGAATATAGCAATCCAACATTCATGGTGTTGATAATTGGGTTTAAACTTTGAATCTTGGCGTGAGTCAATGGTTACATTCTCAAACTTTTGTTTGTGATTTTTGCTTCGTTTGGGCTCGATTTATGCACCGTTTGAACATTGTTTCTCATTAGTATACTACTATATCTAGAAGATTTGGTGGTCCAAAATGTTGGTTCGAGAATGGGGAAATGTTGGCTAAATAGTCACTCAAAAGTTATCATATGTCAAAACTAAGAATCCAACCTGTAGAGCTTCTTACTTGTTATCCTTTACATCTAAGCCTTACAAAACATAATGTCCTATGTTAGGATATGTATATAACGTAAGTTGGATGATAAGATGACAAGGATATGAGTTTTAGGTGTGTTCACGAATTCTCCAACGTTTTTGATCAACCTAAGTCTTAGTTTTTGAGAGATGAATAATTGGTATAAGATAAATGAACCAAAGACCAAATGAGAAGGAGAAAGGAAGATGAAATTTGGTAATCCCTATAGTTATGGATTTCTCTCATTTATAATCCAAAGATTTTATAGGTTATGTTAACGTTTAGGTCTCGAAAATTGTAAGATTGGCCGGTTAAATTTTGTAGTTTAACTTTTGAAGTTAAAACCATTTATAAAAACTTATACATTTTATTTATAACATAATTAATTTCAATTAATTAAATCTTCTATTCATTTTTTTGTTAATAAAATTTACATATAAATATATTTAGGAGTTGTATTTCATTTAAGTGTATATATATATATATATATATCTTCATGTATATATGTTTGGGTTTACGAATACAACTATCCAATGCATGTTATAAACTTTGTTTTATTATGTACGAGTATAATCATAGATTACAGAACTATCATTACTTGTTAAACAAATGCATGATACTAAAAACATATTTTATAATATTTAATAAAATAAATTTAGATATATAATAAAATTCAATATTATAAGAATATATTTTCAACTACAATTTTTATATCACATTTAGTTTAATTGGTTTATAGTTTCTACTTTATCAGGTTATTTACGTTTTAATTATTTTTATTCGACACCTATAGTTATTTTTATTCGACACGTATAATACTCGGGTTTTCTAACCTCCTAAGTTTATAAGTTAGTTAAAATAATAATTTTTTAAATATATGTATTCATAAAATATATAACTTTTAACCTTAGTATTATAATAAACAAAAATGTTTTTTTGGCACATTTAATTTCTTAGAATAATATTGTCACGTGTTGCTTTCATAATTCATTGTTATCACAAGTCACTTTTTTATCTTCTTAATCAATTCTATCTAATGTTAAATGATAATCATATTCTCTATTATATTAAATAATTATAATCTAATGAATAATGTATTATATATCTTTTTCATATTAAAAAATATTTTTAATTAATTAATTAAAAATAAAATCTATTTTTATTAAAAAAACACACTTTAAAAAGTTTGCAATATAAGAAATTTTTCTAAAAATGAAAATTTTCAAAAATAAAAAATATATTAATCTATACGTTTAGAAAAATAAAAGTTTTATAAAAAATGTTTTCTTAAAAACAATTTTTGTTTATTATAAGTCTTTTTTACAATTTTAGTTTTTAAACTATGTAACAACACAAGATTTTGCCTAGTTAGTTTATAAAGAAAAACAAGATATTTATATAATTATATTGTGCTAGATCTGGATCCTATAAAAGTGTCCATAGCTTGAACCAAATCACTCGAACTAAGGTTTTTTTTATAATTAATTTTTATTTTTTAAATAATAGTCTAGCTATCGTTAATACTACACCATTCGAAAGAAGAGAATTTTTGGTATGAATGAAGGATTAATTAGAGTGCCAAAGCGGTCTAATCTCTTTCTACGGAAAGCGTCATCGTCTTTTTCTCTATGGATTTGATCTCAGTAAAATTTTCAACTACATGCGAAACAAATTGAGCCATCAGGCTAAAATTAAAAAATAATGTTTGATAATAATAATAATGCAATAAATATTTATAAAAGAAATGCGATTCTTTGTTTTTAATATTTTTTATTCATTGGGTGAAAGGTATCATTTTTCACACATATCTCAAACTCAAAGTGGGACCTGACCCATATTGTAAAGAATGTCTTGGCCCATTACCCAACATATAACCTAAATCATAATTTAACCCCAAACTAAATCACAACTTGACTTATAACGTGAACAATGAGCCGGCACATGACCCGAACCATCTATCAAACCATGACCCAACAGTGACCCATGACTGATCCATGGGTCGAACCATCATCTGATCCACAACTTAAACCACGACCTATATTATATTCATAACAAATAAATTCTATTCTTTGGATTTTTTTCCTCCCTCACTCAGTTACTCATTCCATCAACTTTTATATCCTCTAATCTCAGGTCATTGAAAATGCATGATATAAGTTGATTTAAGTTTATATCGTGCTACACTTTAGTTGTTGTTTTTTTTTTTTTTTTTTTTTTTTTTTTTTTTTTAAGGATTATTAAGATATGACCCTTGATCTTAATTTGCTACTTGATTTCATATACAGAAGCGGACAGATCCGAAGAAAGTGTCGCGAAAGGGATGGAACCCGAAAGCCTGGTGGTTAAACTGTCAAGGCCTGGGGGTTAGGTGCGGTGGGGCGTTGGGTTGGATGGGGATTGTCAAATTCTCGTTTCTTTGACTTTGACTTTCCCGTCAAAGGGGGTAGCAGGAAGAAGTGGTGGTCAACTAAAAACAAAAGGAGGAAGAAGAGTCTTCGTCAAAATGTTGGAACAACTTAAAATTGAGAGGGCGAAATCAATCACAATCGTTATATTCGTACTTTTACTCATTCTTTTCGCTACTGGACTATACCAACCGGTCGGACCAGAAACCAATAATATAACCGGTTTTGTTTGATGTCGATCTCAGGACCATTCTCAGGTGAACCCGTACCGAAGAACCTAAACTTGGTTGGATCGTTTTTCACTCTAACCCAAAGAATTAATACACTAAAACCAAACCCTATATTTTCTTTAAGTATAACTATGTTTGTTTAAATATTAATTATGTTTTGTTTAAATGTTTTTATTATTATATATGGGGAAAGTGAATATGAGGCTGTTAAGCACCTAACTTAGATGTAAAACATATCAAAACAATGTAGTTTTGATTAAATATCATTAATTATGGCATGTACAAAATTTATGAAGTGAAAATCAGAGCAAAAAAAATTACCATAATTAATGAGATTTAATCAAAACTACGTCGTTTTGATGAGTTTCACACCTAAGTTAAATGGTTAACAGCCTCATATTCACTTTTTTCATTATATATATACACACACACACATATTTGTATTTTTAGTATGTATGATGTTTGGGTATTTGAATGTCTTCGATCAACATTAACAAGCATGTTGTGTTTTGTGAGTGGATGTAGTCTAGGGTTTTAAAAAAATCGAAATTAAAATCATATCCAACACCTGAAAAAACCAATTCAAACTAAATATTCAGATATTAGATAGATTCAGATTAGATATCATTTTTTATTTGAATATAAATATCAGTTTATTTGGATTGATTCGGATTAACATATTATAATTTACGAATAAGGTACAAAATTTTCAAATCCAAATAACTGTATATGAATAAACCAAATAAATCATTATCTGACACGATAAACACTCATAATAATTAACATTAACATCATACATGATATCTACTATGAGCAATGGCAAAAAATAATAAAAAAAATCCACTATGAGCCATATCCACTTAATAAAAAAATAACATAAGTGATACATCTCATTCTCACGATCACTTTTACTTGCCCTTTTAATTCTTTGACCAAATTTAACCACATACATGATACGTCTCATCTATCGTTCTTGAAATTCTAATTTCTTAAATCAAAATTTCTCGCTTCTTCCTGTCTTTAATCATATGGTGAATCATGTTTGGTTATTGACTGTGGATTTTTCTTCAAAAATCATTCTTTCTTTCCTGTCTAGCTTTTTTTCGTAAGTTGCTTCATGTTTACGAGGTCTTTATTCATGCTCTATTGCAACGTTCTTAGATTAACTATCAATCTATTAATCAATCTCGAGTTCAGAAAAAAGTAAGGTTTACGATAATAAAATTTGTAAAAAAACATTGAAATTTTATTTCGCTTGGGGTCTTCAAATAGTCGAGTCGCTCCGCCCATCATCACCAAACTCAACTAAGTGGTAACACTATTTTCTTGATTGATAAGTTAATTTAATATTCAAAAATTGTTGATGACATTTAAATTACCAACATGTCATAACTAATACATAATTTCCTATTTCTTTTTAAATAATTTGGTTTTCTAATTCTTATTAGTTTTCTTTTTTGCAGAATCTGGTGAAGAAGGGCTGCTAAAAATAAAAAAGGAAAGCCTAGCATATGAGACCACGCCAATAAAGTCATAGTTCTCCACTAATAAAAAATCTTGCTTTTTTTTTTGTTGGTTGCATTTGCAACTTATTAGCCATGATTTCAATAGTTGAAATGTGGACCATCCTATATGAAGGGATCAAAGCCAATGAGCTTGTAGCTCAACTGGCACTACATAATTCTTATAAAGCTTAGGCTTTCTGAAGTCATGGGTTCAAATCCTGGCCAAAGAGGTCAGTATGGGGTTTACCACATACTGAGTTTCCTCCTAAGTAGCAAGTGGATTTGCTCGATTCAGCGCTCGCCAACACCTGAGCTTTAGATATCGGGGAGTTGGTAGCAGACTGTGGTCGTAGCGCGTGGGTTGTTGGGTCCGAGGATCCATTTGGACTATGAAGAAACATGCCGCTGAGCCTTCGTTAGCTGTTCAAAAAAATATGAAGGGATCAAATACTTGATCAGTGATAAATTAATTATGATGAATAGGGTTCTATTATTTACAATTTCTCTATTCATCCGTTAAAGCATATGACTTCAAAGTATTATCATTATGCAAAAATAAATAAATAAATAAAAAGTTTTGAGACGATATGTTGTAAAACATATTAACATTATGCAAACTAACTTCCAAACAAGTTACATTTTCAATTGATTGATTTTGTTACGACCATTTTTTTGTCTTGGTAATAAATTTTTTTGGATATGAATTTCATACCGTCATTTGGATTTTGGAGTTGTGTAGCTTAAACTACATAACTTCTTTAGAAAATGCCAGTGAAATTAGTATATTTTTTTAAAGGAACTAAAACAAGTTCAATTCTTTGGGGCTAGAAAGGGTGAGATCCAAAATATAACTAATGTTACTTGAAAGCAATCTATTTCTCATATAAAATCAACTAAGCCATAGTGATTTAATGGCCAAGATAGCAAAATGGTGGAGGCGTTTAAAACAAACAAAGAAACAAACAAACTTACTCAGTATATTCCCACTTTTCTGTAGGGTCTGGGAGGAAGGATGGACACAAACCTTACCCCTATTCCAGTTAGGATAAAGAGGTTGTTTCGAAGTAGTACTCGGCTTAAAGTTATCGTTTGAAGTTAATTATCCCAACACTTTTAACGTTATTTTCACAAAATAAGTAAAATAACGTTAAAATTAGTGCAATTTTACTTTGGCTACTTGAGAGCATGGTTGTAGAAGTCATTAGGCGCCAGTCGGGCGGCGAGGTACCGCCTAGAGATTAATATGCGCTAGGCAGATTGGAATTTTAATTTTACAAATATTTATTATACACACACATTAATATCAATAATTTAATATAATACTTCAAATATTTAAAAAAATAAACTTAAACATGCTAAGTCAAGTACTTCAAAGTACAAACTTAAACACAAAATTCAAAGTTTATAGATCGATTTCGATGTTTAGTGACATGATTCAATATTTCAGATGTTGAATTCGATGTTTTAGAGACATATTAAGTATTTTTGGTTGAGAAATGTCTCGAATAATCAATAATCTGGGTCATTTTTACTCGAAAAAGCAAAAAAAGCCAAAAAAACAAAAAAGATATATATATATATATATATATATATATATATATATATATATATATATATATATATATATATATATAGTATAAGGTTTGGCTAAAAAGTCTTAAAACCATAAAAAGTGTGAGAAGAGATCTCAACCATTAGATCAATTGGTTTTGTGATTGAGATTAATGTGGTGGTATTTTCGTAAATAGTTATAAGTTAAAACCATCAATAGGGATAGAATGGGAAGATCTAGCCAAAAGCCTGCACATGCAAATCACATGCATTTTCCTCCATCTTTTTTAAACGTTCATAACTTTTTTATACATTAGTATTTTTTAAAAAAAATTACACCATAAAATCGAGCATTTCTTTATCTTTCTAACGAGTATAATATTAATATATTTTTTAAAAGTAAAATAACAATCTAAACTGGGTTTTGCGAACTGTATGTTTTGTGGTATTTTTCCAATATAAATTAAACTGACTTTTTATGGTGTCTTTTATACATCTGTACGTTTTATGGTGTTTTTAAAGATATTTTATGGTGTTAACATTTTATGGTTTTTTTTGGTGTTTGTGTATTGATGAAACTAAAACAGAGAATTTTATGGTGTTTTTGAAAACTAAAAACACCATATAAACACCTAAGTTTGTACGTGGTGTTTTTTAACTTAGTTTTATGGTGTTTTTAAGATATTTTTTTATTGTTTATGGCGTTTTTTCAAGATATTTTATTGTGTTTATGATGTTAACATTTTATGGTGTTTATTGTATTCGGATATTCATGAAACTAAAACCGGGTAATTTATGGTGTTTATAAACACGAAAAATACTATAAATCGCTTAGTTTCATAAACATCCGAAAACACCATAAAAAAAAACAACCAGTTTCATAAACATTTTATACATGGTGTATTAAATCTGGACATGGTGTTTTTATTTACGAATTTTGCATTTTTTTGTTTGTGCATGATATTTTTAGACTATATGTGTTGTTGTTATTATGAACATCATGTTTAAGTAGTTTACACATGGCATTTTACATTTAAATTACACAATTGAAAAAACACCATGTGAAAAACCCCATGTGTAAAATCTCGAAGTTTAGAACGTCATGTTTTTTAGTGTTCAAAAACGCCATAAAACACCATGTGCAAAATTACATAGTTCAAAAAACGTCATATGTGAAATTGCGTAGTTCAAAAACGCCATAAAACACAATGTGTGAAATTATTTAGTTCAAAAACACCATGAATAAAATTACAATTCAAAAACATCATGAATAAAATTACAGTTCAAAAACATCATGCATAAAAATTGCAGTTCAAAAACACCATGCACAAAATTATAGTTCAAAAACACCATAAATAAGATTGTAATTCAAAAACACCATAAATAAGATTGTAATTCAAAAACACCATAAAACGTCTGTTTAAATTATACAGTACAAAATCGACATAAACACCATGTGTAAATGACGCAACTAAAAAACGTGGTGTTTTGTTTATGTTCAAAACACCATAAAACATCTTCGCAAATAGAAAAACACCATAAAAACGCACAAGTTTTAAGAACAATCAGTTTTGTTCTTTTTCTATTTTTAAATATAACAATATTATACTTGTTACAAAGGCAAAAAAATGATTGATTTTATGGTGTAATTTGTTTAAAAAAATGTTAACGTATAAAATAGTTACATACGTTTAAAAGATTTGGTGAAATTAACATGTGACTTGCATGTGCATTCTCCATTTATGTGTTGACGTTCATACCCTTTAACCTAAAATACACGTGTCACATTCTAATGCCTTCTCACGCTTCTCATGGTTTTTAGCCTTCTTAAAATATCCCTCCCCTATATATATATATAGGCCGCCTAGGCCCGCCTAGGCACCGTCTAAGGCAAAATCGACAAGGTTTTCGGGCGCTAGCGCCTCGCTTAGGCGGCCGCTTAGGCCGATTTTTACAACACTGCTTGAGAGCCCACACATATATACATGCACGCACCGCAAATGGGGCGTAGGTGTTAAAAGCAAATGGTAATAATATATGGAAGCATGTCTTTTGTTCTATACTTCTATCCTTCATTCAGTGATGGTTAACAACTTAACCATGTCATGGTGTATGACCCTATGGCTGTAGGTTTATGTATGATTAGTACGTCATTTTGTTATTAATCTATTAACAATTAATACCAAAAAAATACAACTCTACAAAATATGATAGGACGGTCCTTACACGATTACACCATGGGTATAGGTTTATGTTTGAGTAGTTATTAATATATTAACAAGTCAGGGGCGGCCCGGGGGAGGGGCAAACCCGACCTCCGTCCCGGGCCCAATTTTTCGAGGGGCACATTTTTATATATGTATTTATATATATATATTAGGTTATAAACCCGAGTATTACACGGGTTTGAGTAACAAATAACTCAGTTAAATATATTTATGGGCTCATTTCGTTTCTCAAAAGCCCTTTATCCTAACCGGCTCCATGGACGCTCACGTTCAAGAAGAAATTGAAATTCAAGATCCCAAGAAATTGGGCCCATGGATTTACAGTTTACTGATTATTGAATGACTGATTTAGGTAAAATACGGAAGTTAATCCCGAACATATTAACTTCTCAGGGCCGCCAGGGGCTCTGCCCCTTGGACCCCGCCAGGGGCGCTGCCCCTAGGACCCCGCAAGGGGGCGCGGCCCCTTGACCCCCGCTTGGTCAGGAGCTTTGAATACGTTAGGGACCTTTTTTCCCCAACTCGTCCTGGGCACCCAATTTCTCAGGGCCGCCCCTGTAACAAGTAATACTAAAACAAAAACAACTTTACAACACCTAGTGCTACATCATTGGAACTATGATATCGTTTTTTGTGCATGCATCAAGGATGAAAAGAAATGAGTCATTAAGTTGGAACAAAAAAAAACATGTTTGATACTTGTATAAGAAAACAATGTACCATTACATAAAGAATTTGATTACTTATCTTTTAATAATTTTTATTCATTTTTTGATTCCTTGACCCATGTATTGAATCACAACCTGACCTATAACATGAACTATGATTTGACCTAAGACTTGACCTATGATCCAACTTAAGACACGAACCATCAATCGAACCATGTCCCGACCCATAATTGACTCACAACCAACAACTCATTCCTGATATATGACACAAACCAACACCCAACCAATGAACCGACTCACCACTTGACTCATAACACTAGACTTATGAGTTGTTGAGTTGTATCATATATATTGTTTTCTTGTGTAACAAACAACATAAAGTAATGGTTCATTTCATTCATATAAGATAAATAAATATGTCAATAAATTAAAACGATAGCTATTTACTTTTTTTCTTTTACTTGTTTCATTATCTTATTCATTTTATTGTCTTGTCTATTCTATTACTATCTATCATATAAATCCTAAGACTATTAAAAATGCATATTATTAGTTAATTGATACAAGTTTAATTTGTGTTACACCTTAGTTTTTTTGAGGATTATCAAGACATCAGGTTTCTTTAAAGTAGAAAATTCAACTTACAAAAATCACTTTTATGCAACCTTTATAGTTGAAAAAAGACTGTATTAGAAGTTGCATTAGATCTAATGCAATTTTTTTGTTACATAATGTAACTTTCTTTTTCTTAATGCAACTTTTTAAAAAAAGGCTGCATTATGTAACAAAAAGGTTGCATTAGGCTACTTCACCAACTGCAACCTATTTGTAATCTTTTGTGTTAAAAAAGGGTTGCATTAAACTTATTTTGTACTAGTAAATAAAACAGAATTTATATGTAATTTATTTGATAAAAAGTCTAGGATGAGAAGTCTTAGTCAAAACGTTGGAACAAGTCAAAAGTGAGGATGAGACCAAAAACTCTTTAACGATCAGAATCATCTATTATCATACTATTCCTTTTACTTGTTTATTAGTTTTTCGTCCAATTTTAATTTCTTAGTTTTATTAAATGTAATATTAATTAATAAAAATAAGGCTACACACATACCATTTTTTAAACTATTTATACAGTTATTTTCTCATATCATTCTCTTATTATATATACTTTTCATATTAAATAGTAACATTAAATACTAATTATATGATGTCGTATATCTTTATTTCTATTTAAAAATGGATTTTTAAATACATTAACAAAGATCTCTTTATTAAAAAACATACTTTAATGAAATTATCATAAAATATGAATTTTTTTATGACAACCAACCTTTTTAAAAATACAAAATATTTAAAGACCATTTCTTTAAAAACTAATTTTTATGAAAGAATTGAAACTTTAAAAAAAATAATATTATTCATTGCAATTTCAATTAGTTATTTATACGTAATTTTAATAATATTTTATTTTAATATGAAGTTTTATAAATTTTAAATGTTTGCTACTAAAGTATTTAATATTTTATTTATTGAAACATGACAGGTGATACCAGTATCAATTTTTTTTAAATTGATATTTTATCGATATAAAACTTTTTAAATAAAATGATTAGATAACAAACCTTTATAGGAAAATAAAAGTAAAAAAAAGTATTATTATTTTTTACTACTCAAATTACTTATTTAATATGAGTTAAATCATATTTTATCCATAAAAATTATTTTATATTTTCTAAATCTTTCTTACTAACTATTTTCTTTTTCTTATTTTAATCTGTATAGTACACATACTCTAGCCTATTTTTTCTTAAAAAAATATAGTTTTTAAATTTTTATTTGATAAACATTTAATATATATTTTTTAAATTTAACCTGTGTAATATACGCTGTATCACCCTAGTTCTATACCATATATCATACATGCATTTAAAGGTATAACAAGCCAAGTTGAGTCAAAGCTTAGACTCGACTAGGCTTGAGTTTGACTCGTTTAATGCATCACAAGTCGATAATAACTATGCAATGTAATTTAAGTTAAGTTATCAAGTGGCTTGTATTGTTTACTCATCTATATATGTTACACAATAAATATTATTTTTCATGTACTTCAATTTGTTATTATAAGTAAATTAGAAAATAGAAAATTATAAGAAATTTGTAATTTATATATATATATATATATATATATATATATATATATATATATATATATAGGGAGATGTTCAAATGTTAACCCTCCCTTATAGCGTTAACCGCTTAACCCTAGTGTTTTTTGCCCGAATATTAAAAAAAAATTTTTCATGGTTTTTATTATGTAAAAATAGGGGGGGTTTCTTTTTTGTGTTTTTGCTAATTCATCACCGTTTAGAAGTTATTGTAAGTGTAAGTTACTTACACTTACTTACATTTACTGCATCAGATACGGATTGTAAGTAAGTGTAAGTAACTTACACTTACAATAACTTCTAAACGGTGATGAATTAGCAAAAACACAAAAAAGAAACCCCCTAATTTTTGCAAAATAAAAACCATGAAAAAAAAATTTTAAGATTCGGGCAAAAAACGCTAGGGTTAAGCGGTTAACGCTATAAGAGAGGGTTAACAATGGAACATTCCCCTATATATATATATATAGGGGAATGTTCCATTGTTCCCCTATATATATATATATATATAGGGTTAAAAAATTTTTTTCATGGTTTTTATTTTGCAAAAATAAGGGGGGTTTCTTTTTTGTGTTTTTGCTAATTCATCACCGTTTGTAAGTTATAGTAAGTGTAAGTTACTTACACTTACTTACTTTTAATCAAATTGTAAGTAAGTGTAAGTAACTTACACTTACTATAACTTACAAACGGTGATGAATTAGCAAAAACACAAAAAAGAAACCCCCCTATTTATGTATAATAAAAACCATGAAAAAAAACTAAGATTCGGGCAAAAAACGCTAGGGTTAAGCGGTTAATGCTATAAGGGAGAGTTAACATTTGAACATCTCCCTATATATATATATATACACCCTTTTTACTTGAACCTAATCATATATATATATATATATGATTAGGTTCAAGTTAAAAGGGTGAGATTGGTGAGAAGTGTGAGAAGGATTGTGAATTTGACAAGTGACATTACTCTAATTTTATAAAAAGGGTATTTTGGTCATTGTGTTTATTGCTTCAAGTTATTGTGTTTATATTTTTATTATTTTGTTCTATTTTTTATATCATATTGTCTTATTTTGTTATTGTTTTTTATGCATTAAATAAATTGTTCTTATTTATTTTTTATGTTTTATGTATTATAAGTATATAATTGTGTTATTTTACCATTATGTTTATAAAATTTATAATTTTAAAAAACATAAATTGTTTTTATTTTTTGAAAAATACATTTTCGTCATTGTATATATGTTTATGTCATTGTGTAATATATTCATCATTATGTTTTATCGTCAGAACATTGTGTAATATAATCATCATTGTGTGTTATGTTTTTAGGTCATTGTATAATATATTCATCATTGTTTTTTATCTTCAGATGATTGGGGAGTTTTTTTCCAAAAAGGTGTTAATATAAAATTTATTTACCAAATTGGTGTTATTAAAAAAATATTTACCAAAACAGTGTTCTAGGAAAAAAACAATTCTCTCACTCCTAATCTCATTAGCTAAAATCTAAATAAAAAATGTTTAAATTGATAAAGAATTTTATATAGCTTATCTGACTATTAATAGGTCATTTTATTAGGTTTAAAATGTTTACGTAAATTTTTTTTTGTCATGAAAATACTCAGCCAGTCAGCCTTAGTTAGTTTAGATTTACTAGTAAACTTAATGTATTTATTAGGTTTTCATACATTCAACAAATTAAATTAAATAAAATTAAAAAAGATATTTAAATATAGATTCAATATTAACAAGTATATTAAACTCCTTATTCAGTTGGGCTTTTATCCGTTGAAGACATGTAATATTATTTAAAAAACCTTTTAATATTTGCTTTATCAAAAGAACGCTTATACGTTTTTTAAAAGTAATTTTTAAAATAACAAACGACATTTTAAATGAAATATTTGTATATTAATACCTAACTTTAATGAAATACAACCGAGTTCTTATATCTATAAATTTAAATTTTTAACTTTAATGAACCTCAAATCAAGTTGAGTTTCATGTACTCAAGACTCACTGAAAGTTCAAAACACGTCGAGACTAAACAAGCTCAAGCTCAAGTTTGAGCATGAGCCAAGTATAAACTAAGTTTATCTAATAATGAGACACAAACCCAATATTTACTTATCGAGCTCGAAAACGAGCATGTTATTTATATAATTTTTATTTGATATGTTAGTTATACATTAACATACTTTCAATTAGTTATTGTATATAAAATTACGATAAAGCTAACAAAATAATTTATAATATATTTAAAGCGATTGATTTTAGTTTAATTTGTTTTAGGAATTCGGTATACTTTTTTTTAAAGGCAAATTCGGTATACTATTTAATATTTAATCCACATTTAAATTTCTTTCTAATTTATTGTAATTTAATTTGTTTAAGAAATAAAATCAAAATTAAGTAAGATAAAATCTACGAATAAACCTAAATCAGTTTAGGTATTTTCAGTAGATGCAAAAAAAACACATAAACATATATACAAGTGACAAAAAATATCATGTAAACATTTAAAACTTAATACAAATGACCTATTAATTATTAGATAAGAAATATGATTTATTTTTATTAATTTAAACATTCTTATTTAAATTTAAGCCAATAACATTAGAATTTAGAAGTGAGAGAATTTTCTTTTTCTAAAACACTAGTTTAGTAAATATTTTGTAAACAACACCAATTTGGTAAATAAGTTTTGCATTAGCACTTCTTTAGAAAAAAAACTCGATTATTGTGTAATATAGCATCATTGTGTCTTACGTTCAAGTCATTGTGTAATACTCATTATTTTGTTTTACGTTAAGGTCATTGTGTAATCTACGCGTCATTGTGTTTTACGTTCATGTCATTTTGTAATATACACATTGTGTGTTATGTTAAGATCGTTGTGTAATATATATTCATCATTGTTTTTTATTTTCAGATGATTATGTAATATAGCATCATTGTGTCTTACATTCAGGTCATTGTGTAATAGTCATTGTGTAATAGTCATTGTTTTGTTTTATGCTAAGGTCATTGTGTAATCTACGCGTCATTGTGTTTTACGTTCAGTTTATTGTGTAATATACACATTGTTGTATTAAATGAATTTGTTTTGTTTTATCATTATGATTTATATATAAAAAGTACGTGATTTTGTTGTTTTACCAATATTATTTTTAAAGCTCATGAATTTATAAAAAGAAAATAGTTAGACACTACGACGACAAAAAGAAACACTTACAAACAAAAAGAAACAATAATAGACAATTAGACACAATGACGCATTATAAATATAAAAGATACAGGAAAACGTTTTTTTTTTAATTTTTTTAATATAACAATACTATACTCGTTTTAAAGATAAAAAAATGCTCGTTTTTTTGGTGTAATTTTTTTTTAAAAAATAATATTGTATGTAAAAGTTATGACCGTTTAAAAAAATGGGGGGAACATGATAAAAAGTCAACAAAAGTTTTATGACTAAAATACCCTTCCACTAACTTTTTTAATATAAATTTGATCTCAACCATTAAATTATATATCTAATGGCCCACAATCCTTCTCACACTTCTCACCAATACAAGCCTTTTTACTATAACCCCACCCTATATATATATGTAGTGCAGGGTTCATAAGAAAACCATTATTTCGTAGAAAACAAAGAAAACTAATCACAATCATTTCCAATTAATTTTTTTTTCATTTTTTCATTTTTATTTCCTTTTATTATAAAATAATAAATGTAAAAAAGAAAAAAATATAAAAAAAAATATGTATTTTAGGTTATTACATATATTTAATCAGTATGTTAAACATACTGATTTCATATATGTAACTTTATAAGTTATATGCGAAACTTTTTAAGTTACGTATATGTAATTTCGTGATCTACATATTTTTTTTCAAAAAAGTTTTGTTTATTATAACATTTATATCCTTATAATAAAAAATTATGAAATTAATTTTAAGAAAATTTATTAGTTAATATGAGTTTTCTTAGTTTTCTTCAATATATAGGGATTGAATTCTATGAAAACTTGATCTTAGAGAGAAAAACCCTTAAACCCTATGTGAGCAATTGATTTGGAATCTTGAAAATAAATATACGGTCCAAATTAAATCTGAATAAAAAATTGGGTTTTGAATAAACAAATCATTTTTAATATGGGTTAATATGGACCACATATTTATTTTTAGGATTCCAAATTAATAGTTCACATAGGGTTTAAGGGTTTTATCTCTAAGATCTGGTTTTTATAAGATTCAATTCCTATATATATTATTTTGATCATTTCAAACTTAGTCATCTATATAAACCCCACCTTCACAAGCTTGTGATTACACATTCAAAGCACTTCCTCTTATACTCATTCACATAACTTCTCACTTCTTGCAATGACAACATATATTAAGATGTCTTGCGTGATTGTGCTAGTGGTGTTGCTAGCAGTTACTACGCCAAAGGTGGAGGCTGTGACATGCGGTCAGGTCGTGGGTGCGGTAGCCCCATGCCTTGGGTACCTTAGGAATGGTGGAAGTCCGCCACCGGCTTGTTGCAACGGGATCAAAGGGCTTATGAATCAGGCAAGAACCAGGGCTAACCGTAGGACCATTTGTAAGTGTCTGCAAGGTTCTTCTTCGAGTTACCGCGGTGTCAGTGGTAATTACGCAGCTACTCTCCCCGCAAAATGTGGTGTTACCTTCCCCTACAAGATCAGCCCTTCCGTAAACTGCAACAGGTATTACATAAATCAAATTTTATACACTTTTTGATTTTATATACCAATTGATTTTGTACATTTGTTTAATTTATAACACGTTTGAATGTTAGGTGTATGAGTACTTGCATGTGTTCGACCATCATCACAACAAGTCTGTTGTGTTTTGTGTGTTTTGAGTTTGATAATGAAAAAGTCTAACATCAAGTCAATACCTAAAACAATAATGTAATAAATAGCATATATGGCAGTACTATAATATTGTTTAGTGATAATCATGACATACGTACATTATATAATAGCAATAATAAAATAAATAAATAAATAAATAAATAAATAAGGGTCATGTTATTCATACATATCTCATACTCTTCACATCCACATCCTCGTACACGTCTCACACTTGTATATATGAGGCTTATAAGTTCTACAAAATACGTATACGAGACCGGTCATTGTTTCGATATATCACTGGGTGTTTCAGGGGATTATGCGCCTCGTGTATCGTATCGTACAGTATTAGCGGATTGTTAAAATAAAAATTGGGTGTGTAAATAACCAATTGAAAAAAATAATACAATACCAATATACGATTCGTGTATAAACAAATTAAATTGCTATTAATAACTAAAAAAAATGATAGTCAATAAATCTGCATGTTAGACATTTAATTTGAAGTCAACTCTTACTAATATAATTAAATAATTAATCAACATTCTGGCATGCCCGAATGCATATTTTCATATCTCCTTTTTTAATTTTCTAATTCTTATTATTTTTATTTTGCAGAATCCAGTGATGAAGGGCTGCTGAAAAAAAAAACAAAAAGAAAAAGAAAAAAAGGAGAAGCCTAACATAATAATTAGGCCACGCCATTGAAGTCATAGTTTTCCACTAATAAAAATTTAGCTTTTGTTTTCTTTTTTGTTTTGATAGATAAATTTGCAACTTATATATAGCCATGATTTCAATCATTGAAATGCAGGAACCAACTACCAAGCCATATGAAGGGATAAATTATGTTAAAATAGAGTTCTGTTATTTTGAGTTTTTCTATCCGTCAATATATACGACTTCAAACTATTATATATTATTGGGTGTTTCTATAACATTAAACTACCAGTTTTCACGTTGTTTGCATAATTCTTAATTTTCAATTACCACTAAAGGATTTGTCTTGGATGGCTATAGTTTTAAATCATTGGTTGATAATTATGATCTCTTTATATAATTAATCACCAAAACATTCATCTAGTTGTACAATATATGAATTTGTTTTGGTATATAACCAAATCGGCTATTACCTCGTGTATATTACAGAAGTCATAAAACGTTTTTTAAAATATGATAAAAATTACACACACACACACACACATATATATATATAAATATATATGGCATGTATAAATTGGAAACCCACTTAAATTGAAGAAACTTTGGAAACTTTGAAAAAAAACAATGTAAACAAACCCAAAAAATTTGTATTTTTTTATAGTTTTGTAACATCATTAGGGTCAATTTTATAAAAAAAATGAAAAAAGCGCCGAGCCATTTTTTTAAAAGAAATTAATTTGTCGACGATGTAACAAAGACGTAACACAGCTATACAGCTGTGTAAATCATGTTACGTCTGTGTTACAGCTGTGTTACGTCTTTGTTACATCGTCGACAAATTATTTTTTTTAAAAAAATGGTTCGGCGCTTTTTTCATTTTTTTATAAAATTGACCCTAATGATGTTACAAAACTATAAAAAAAAAATTTTTTTTTGGATTTGTTTACATTGTGTTTTTTCAAAGATTCCAAAGTTTCTTCAACTCAAGTGGGTTTCTAAAATATCCTTCCCCTATATATATATATAGAGGTAGGTTTAGATACAAAATGAGAATTTTGTAAAAAGCAAATATATTTATACTAATAAATAAAAATAACTGTGGACACTTGTCATCTTCTATGCAATCTAAATTTTGTTTTTCCTGCTTCTCTCTCTTCTTTAATTATCTATATTTATCATCTAACTAGCCTAGAAACCCATGTATTACATGGGTTGAATACTTAAAAAATGTAATTCATTAATATCAAATCATAATAAATATTTAATAATAATAAGTTAGTTAATTATTAGAATAAAAAGATTTATATTTTTTTCATATATAATTATATAATTTAATTAGTAAAGATTATATTATTTATTAAGAGAGAGGGGCGGGAAAATTTTTTTCAGATTGCACAGAAGGTGACAAATGTCTCCTAAAGTACTCATTTATTATAATAGGTAGATTAGAAATCATAATTGTTATATTGATAATTAATTGAATTAAGATGAAATTAATTATTAAGCCTTTAATTAAACATATATTTTTATTTAACAACTTATTTTTAATTCGTTAACTATAATCATATTCAAATTATATTTATTAAAATAATTGAAAATAAAAATTAATGATACTAATTGTTTATACGAGTGATTTTAAAATTTTTGAAAAATTTAATAAGAATGAAAAAAATATACTATGTTGAAATAATAAAAAGTAGGTACTTTGAAAAAAAAAAACCATGTTATATGTACTAATATAAATTTTAAGTTAAGTTAATTTTAGTATGCTAAAGAAGAATACGTATACTTTAATTAAATTTAAGTTTATTATTACATTACCTAAAATAATAACACATAGTTAAAAAAATAAAAATTAAAAATTAGAACGTAAGTTATAAATATAGATTAAAATTTTTTAAATATATTTTGATGACCATTTTGTATCAATAAATTATATTATATTTTATTCAACTTTTATAAAAGTTGAGTTTAGTAAAATTATGCAGTATACAAACTTTTTAGTTACACAACTTTTTCTTAACAGATAGGTATATGTATTTTTTTGCAACCCGTGTAATACACACTACAATGATGTAGGATCTCAAACGAAAAAGAATTAGCCCAAACTCATAAAAGAACATGGGGTTCAAAATGTGTTATAATGATGTTTAAAACAAAAAATCCAAGATTCGGTGTGACAGTTGCGTACGAAGAATTCGGCATTAATGACGTGAGCACATTTGGTCGTGCTTGAAATCCACGAGGATTTAGTAACTTTTGTTATTGGGGATTGATAGTATGTGAAAAATGATGAACGTGGGCGAAAACCGCGCGCAAAACGGAGTTCGTATGCTCCCGGAATCGCGAAAAGAAGTTTAAAATCAAAATGGTGACGGAAGGTGACGTGGGGCGCTACGCCTACCCCAGCCCTCCAACCCAGGCGTTACGCCTGGCGGGCTATGTCGGCCAAAATTTGTTTTAAACGATCAGAATCGTCCAGAACGTATTTTTTCACTTCTTTCGACCCCAAGCGACCTCCAGGCGAAATTTTGGCTTCCTAACACCTTCATACTTCAAATCAAAGCCCCTTAAACATCCGGATCATCCCAGGAATCATATATACAAGTCCTGATCGTCGTTCTAACCGCAGAAATTCGTCAGAACAGGTAACGGTTCGTTTTAACCTTCTAGTTTGATTTTGATTGATTAGATCTTGATTTTGAACTAATGAGATAGTTAGGATTGTTGATTATTGCCTAGATGATGGCTAGGATTGATTATAAACGAAGAACACGAAGTTCTAACGGTTAAATCCTTGTTTTGATCCGTTGTGATGCCCGGTTTGCATGAAATCATATCTATGATTATAATGGTTTAAACCATTTGATTGTAACAATGTAGGTGATTAGTTTGATTAATCTTTGAAATACAAAGGTTAAATTCAAGTGTTTCAAAAAAATCATAATCATTAACATACTCATTGGAATAATTATCTGATGTTTATGATAACAGTCAGATTAGTATGTTAAGCATGGTTATTTCACCTATTATGATACTACATTGTGATATCTCATGATATTTGGGTAATCAATAACAAGGATTGATCATTCCTAAGCCATTAAATTATCTAGAAACTGTTACAGTATCATAATCAACAACATTAACTATCTGGTTAATCAGAGATTATTCTGATTAATCAAGAGTGTCATCAACTTTATATTAGGAATCTAATGCAATGTAGGTTCCTACATTATCATACATTGTATGATATAGCATTAAATTAATTAAATACATAACTAATATCAAGTTGATGATTTACTAAGCAATGTCTTTGACATTGAACGTTCAGGAGGATCTAATCAGTAAACTTGAACATAAATAATTCATTAAATATAACTAAATGCAGAATTATCTCTTTGTGGTTATCTTCGAGATATTTTGCTACCCTATTATCATCAGGTGAGTTTCGTACAACCCCTTTTATTTTTAATCTTTTATAAACATCGGGGAAGCTCTGCAAACTGTTGTCTGAACATATGATATGTCAATGATATCTGTGTGATTTCATGTGATTTTTGTGGGATTTCATGGGATTTTGCCTGTAGACTGAACTCTATCATTGAACTGAAAGTCCTCATTTTTGAACTGTATCTAGTGAACCCATGTGTGGCCGAACAGAAAACATTGATAGTACTATTGGTTGACACCCCATTCGCTGGGAGGATTGCATCTCCCCTTGTGTGAATGTTTGTTATCTGTTTCCTGAACTTCTTAATGGTGTGATAGACATTAAGATAATGAGGCACTAAGATATGTACCGACGGTAATATCTTGAGACAGACTAGACGTCCGAAAGGAACTAGATACAGGTCCCATGGTTATCCGGAACTGAACTTTTGAGAACTTGCTTATCATATCATATGATTTTAAATTGAACTGTCAAACTCACCAGCTTTGTGCTGACGTTTTCAAATTAAATCTTTTTGCAGGGAGACAGTGACCACCGGGTGAGGATGCACTTCATACATTTGTAATTAAATAAGATAGTTGTGTAATAAATTTAGTTGTAACTGTGATTCTGGTTGTGATAACGAAACCCTTGGTAATGTACTTACTTTAAGTTAATCTGTGTGCTGTGATATCGGTTCAAGTAAGTCACCCCTCACCTCGGAGACATCACCACTATGCTTCCGCAACCGGTTCAGTGACGACAGATCAGACACGAGGTGACGAGAGGTGGGGGTGTGACATTCGGGTTCATCTTCCCAAAGTTATTTGGGTTAGCACACATTTAATATATATATATATATATATATATATATATATATATATATATAGGGGATGGTTCCTTTGTTAACCCTCCCTTATTGCGAGAACCCGTGTTAACCCGACATTTTTTGCCCTAATCTTTGTTTTCTTTTTTTTCATGGTTTTTGTTATACATAAATAGGGGGTTTCTTTTTTGTGTTTTTGCTAATTCATCACCGTTTTGAAATTATTTACAACCGTAAGTAAGTGTAAGACTTACATTACACTTACTTACGGTTGTAAATAATTTCAAAACGGTGATGAATTAGCAAAAACACAAAAAAGAAACCCCCCTATTTATGTATAACAAAAACCATGAAAAAAAAGAAAACAAAGATTCGGGGAAAAAATGCCGGGTTAACACGGGTTCTCGCAATAAGGGAGGGTTATTATTTGATCATTCCCCTATATATATATATATATATATATATATATATATATATATATATATAAAAGAGTAGGTTTAGATACAAAATAAGATTTTTGTAAAAATGGTAGGAACCAACCAAATGCGGACACGTATATTAATAATTAATTATAATTAAAGGGTAATTTAGTCAAGTTAACTAATAATGTAGATTTGATAATCTTTTAATTAAGGAAAGATTGTTGTTCAGTCAATAAGATTATATTATTTTTAAAATTCATCGATTGACAGTAATTATTAAGTTTTACCTCAAACAATCAAGCAACCGTTCATAAATAAATCATTTGTGAGTGTTTCGATTCAAAAAAAAAAATCGTTAACAGGATATTGTTATGTATATGCGGTGATATATGCTATCATGTGCTAATAACACTTATTAACACATAGCAAAACAAACAAAAAAGATTGTTTCAGGCATATAATTACGTATATTTGCTGATATATGCTAATATGTACTAATAACACGTATTAGCACATAGGAAAACATACAAAAAAGTTTATTAACATGTATACGATTATGTGTATGTGCTGATATATGCTAAAATGTACTAGTAGCACATATCAGCACATAGCAAAATAAACAGCCACCATTTTCGTAACTGATTCTCTCATATTTAAATGGAGAGTGATGTCAGCAAATTAGATTAATAAATTCCTTTTATGCCCTTATTTTCATTTTAAACAGCATATTAATTACTATTATGCCATTGAATCTTTTATAACCATTGATGATAACACATTAATGGTCTAGATCGTTTCTCATTGTTTTTACAAAACTATCCATTTGTACAATAATCTTTCTCTCTCTCTCTCTCACTATATATATATATATAGGGAGAAGATCAAATGTTAACCCATGTTTATTGTGTTTACCGAATAACTACATTTTATTACTTTGGGGCCCACATTAAAGTAAATATAAAGGTGTATGTTTTTTTTAATTAATGTAGGGCCTACTCATGGCTAGGGCTGGCAATTTCAGACACGAACACGTTAACACGACACGACACGACTTTAACATGTTTCGTGTTTACCCTTAACATGTTTCGTGTCTAAAACAGGTCGACACGTTAAGACCTGTTTGTTTTTCGTGTCTAAACAGGTAAAACCCGCTAAGACCCGTTAAGACCCGTTAAGACCCGTTAAGACCTGTTAAGATCAGTGAAGACCCGTTAATACCCGTTAAGACCTGTTTAAAATTTAAAATAAATAATATAATAAAATATATGGCCATATGTGTAACCTATTAGTTTCAAAAAATTTCTAATTGTCTAACCTTAGTTCTTTTAACAGGTTCCTTAACAGGTTCTTTAACGGGTTTTAACAGGTTCTTTAACAGGTCATTTATCGTGTTAATTCTTAACAGGTTCCTTAACGGGTCTTTTCGTGTTTACGGGTTTTTAACGGGTCGTGTTCGTGTTTGAAAAAACAGACACGATAAGAATTCATGTCGTGTTCGTGTCTTACCAGTTCGTGTTTCGTGTCTTAACGGGTCGTGTCTGACCCGTTATGACAGCCCTACAGTCATGGCATGTATAGAGTTATATGGGTCGTATATAACTCTATTGTTACACATTTTTTGGGTCATCCATAACTATACGACCAATATATATGTATATATGGTCAGTATAGGTCGGGAACTATACGAGTCATACAACCTGATATGGGTCGTTTAATTTTTTTCAAACAAGCTTTTGTTAGTTTATCGAATTCTATACAGGTCATATGGGTTAAAATGTTGTCTAGTAGTAGAGATAGTGTATGTATATTAGGATCCAAAAGGTAGACATATCCAATCAGACTAATATAAATTAGTCCACCGCAAAGCTAGATAAAGGTACAAGCCTTGTATTTTTTTTTTTTAATTTAATAGAGTGAACCTCTTTTATTTTCATATAACATCTGTACAATAATGTAAATTTATGAAAAAGATATGTTCAGCTCTTCTTTAATTTTTCTCTTTATTTCACAATTTACGGTTTTATATTCTAAATTATATATGAGTAAGTTACGCTTTTGGTCCATGTGATATAAGTTTTTTACGTATTCAATCGGAAACTAAATCTAACAAGAAGCCCATGTCATTTTAACAATTAACGATTTTGGTCATATGCTTTAATATTTTTATTTTTTACCATCAAATACCTTTTTGTTTTCATATTTAGGTGATGGTTAAAATTTTTAATTATTTAAACAATAGAGGTTTTGTTGTTATAAGATTTTATTTTCTATGAAATAGGTTAAAAGACTTGATCCACATGAGTCAAAATCGTAATTTACTTATTTTATATACATTAGGATATATTCTTATAATTAGATAAAACTATATAATTACAATATTCATCAATGAATCACTTTGCATTGTAAGCAATTAAGCATTCAGCTATTCAAGGTTTGAGGAAAGTTCGTCATACCTACAACTAAAAGGAATGAATAGCCGTCTAACAAAACTAAAATATATGCACAAGAGACAACACAATTCGGTGATTCATAAATATACACAAGTCACAACAAATTAATAATGAGGCATACATGATTAACATAAAGTTTTTCTTTTAACGGCCAACTAATCAATTTCCGGGTACGCCGTACGCGGCCTCTAATGCCTAAAGGATGCCCAAGTGGCCACTAGTTTAGACTGACGGAGCCCCTAGCCTACCAGCCACCAATTCCCAGGAAATCTCGACCCAAGCACCCGCCCAAAGGCACGACGGTGGAAGGTCGGTAAAACCGGGTGGGATTAAGAATTAAATCATACCTCTATCTTACCACTAAGACAAGATATCATTGGTATTTACATAAAGTTAATAACGTATTCTTAGTTTCTTGCAATCTTGCATCTTTTTCTAATTTATGTGATTCTATGTATTTTCTGTCTTCTAAATTTGTGTTTTGATTTTCTGATTTCTGTCAATCAAAATGAATGATTTCTATATAGTTTATTCTATTGTTTCTTTTGGGTTGATTATTTAATTATTTCATTAGTGTTTTAGTCTTGGACTTTAATTATGCTTAGGGCTTGAAAAAGTTTGAGACAACCTCAAGTGATCAATCCAATTATTATTACAAAATTTTGTAAAATTTCATAAATCTGAATCACAAAATTATTATATAAAAAATCAATAAATTAACAAAAATATATAGAAAGGCCAATCCTACAAAAATTGTAAATTTAGTTGACTCCAAGTCAACTTAAAAGTTAAACCCAGTCACATCATTTTCAAAGCCCACCAACCCACTTATTTCGCAAACTATTTCGCAAAATGACAAAATGACAAAATGACTCCGAAAACTATTTCGCAAAATGAGTTTTTATTAATGAATTCTTTTACTTTTCCTACCTATAATCTTATTGGATTAAAAACTTAAAAAGTTAAGATAATTTCAAGAATTTTTGTTTTTGATTGATTGTCGTATTTTAAAAAGAGATTTTTAAAATATCTTTAGTTCTTTATGAATGTTTTAATAACATGTTCTTTTCAGTGCGTTTTTATAAATGAAATACTTTTAATTTTTCACAAATGTTTTTTGATTTCTTCAAAAAAATTTACAAATTTATTTGTTTTTAATTTTTTTCTTCAAAATTATTTACCAAAATGTTTTCAAAACCTAATAAAATGTTTTTATTTTAGAAAAAAACCTTTTAACATTTTATTTTATTTTTATTTGAAAACTTTTTTTATCTTATTAGATAAAATTTTTTCAAATGTAAAAAAAGTTTCTTATAAAGTAATTTATTTTTGTCAAGTTGCCATATTCTAAAAGTTTTTTCAAAATGTTTTCTTAGTTAGTTGAGAATGTTTTCTTTAAATTTTTTAAATGTTTTTTTTGGTTAAAATAATTTTAGTTTCTTATAAATGCCTATTAATCTAACTAAACAAATTATAGACATTGTTATAGTTTTTTTAAAAGGTATATATTTTGTAAAAATTTTGTGGAAACGAACTTATAATATTTTGTAAGAAAAAACATTTTAACATAAATTTGGAGGTGTTCATCGGTTATTCGATTTATTGTTTTAATATGACGTAACCATTACAATTTCAGTAATGTTCTATCCGAACTGAATAATGAATAACAAATTTGATTCACTTTTTAGTGTTAAATGAATAAATCAAAACCAAACCGAATCAAATACTGAATAAAACACAAGAAAACTAGAACCTTGCCGACATAAAAAAAAAATATGTTTCTAACTTTTTTTGAAGAAATTAAAAAGCATATGTGAAAGACTAAAAACATTTCAATTTTAAGAAACATTTAAAAGGAAACGGTAATAAAACTTTCATAAAGAAATAAAAAAAATATTTAATAAAACTCTTTTCAAAATAAAAATATGGCTATTTTTATCCATATTATATATACACATTGGAAACGTTGTGATGAGTGATGACATGCATGAGTGTAATCTAGGGCTGTAATCGAGTCGAGCCGAGCCGAGCCGAGCCAGGCCTGGCTCCAGCTCGGCTCGTGAATTTTCGAGTCGAGCTCGAGCCGAGCCGAAATTTCTTTCGAGCCGAAAATCCTGGCTCCAGCTCGGCTCGTAAAAAACCTCGAGCCATGAGCCAGCTCACGAGCTGGCTCGTTTTCTTCTTTCGTGTTTTTTCCTCCACTTTATATATATATATATATATATATATATATATATATATATGGGGTAGTGATCTATTACTAACTCTAAAATTCATCAATAACCCATTAACCTAACCATGTTCAATGATCAATTAAAAAGATGCTGATCCAATGGTTGTTATTTTATTAGAATATTATATTGTACTTTATTTGAAAAATAAGTAGAAAATAGTAAATATGTAATTTGCTCTTCATCTGTTAATGTGCAGATATGCAGAACATATCACATCTGATGTTCAAAAAGTTCCCAAACCATCAGATTCACCATTTTCGTTCCACCATCTTCTCTTTTGAAGATCTTAGATTAACAAGCGACGAAAGGAAGCTTCAAATTTGTCGACGGGTAATACTCCTCGAAAGGAAGGCGTCGAAAGAATAATCGACCTCAGTCGAGAGGTTCGCCGTCAGAAACACCATTTGTTCGACACATGCAGGTTTGCAGACAAAAATCTTTGTTCAAATTTGATTTTTTTTGTTATCTTTTTTACTAATTAGGTACCGTGAATGTTGAATAAACTCAATTTTTGGGGGAAAATTTCGTTTCTAGGTCAATTTGAGTTTCATTTATCTAGTTTTAGCTGATTTTGTTTCCAGGTCTGCAATCGATTGACATATTTTTTGGGTAAAGGTCGACATTGATCTTTTTTGTCAACTTGACCTTTTATTTTGTCAACTGATTTCCGTAAAATTGGCAAAATTGGTTCAAAATTAAGCACTTTTACTGTTTATGAATCAAATAATTTGATTTTATTTAGTTTAATAAAGTATATGTTTCTGGTATATGATGTGTGTTTTAAAAAAGTAGGTATAATATGCTTGTGCACAAAAATTTTGTTTTGGCTTATGCTGCATTGGTGCAGAAAATTTTTTTTTAGCTTATGATGCATTGGCACAAAAATTGATTAGCTTAGGGGTTTTGATTAATTGGTTGTAATTGAAAAAATTGATTTGTTTTGGCTTATGTTGCATTGATGCAATGGTGTAGTAGCTATGATATGAAAAGTCGATTGACCCTTATGCTGCATTTATGATCTATTGCTTAACATTGATGTTTAATTTATATGGTTTACATTGACAAATGCTGATTGACTAATCAAGCTCGTAATGTTCTCATAAAATCTTGTTTCTAGGTAAATTTGAGTTTCATTTATCTTCTTTTCGAAATTTAGTATTATTGACATTTGAGTTTGTCAAATGATTTCTGTAAAAATGGCAAAATTTTTTCCAAAATTAACCACATTTACTTTAAATGAATCACAAAATATGATTTTATTTAGTTTAATCAACTATAGGCTTCTTGTCAAAAATAAAGTTGAGGCGTTTTACGTATATTTTTAAAAGGTCTATATTTACCCCAGTTTATAAAGTAGACCAATGCAATGATGTAAACTAGATGTATGCTTAGTGTTTAAAGTAGACAAATGCAATGATGTAAACTACATGTATGCTTAGTGTTTTCAATGTATATTTTTTATTTCTTGCTCTCATCAAATGACTCTCCTTCTAACAACAAGTTACACCCATTACCAATAATATAGAGCCTAAATATTTAAAATTCTAAATTATCATAACAAAAAGGTGCTTTTCTGCATAATTACTTGGGCTCACACGTATTGATTTGTATTTAACATGGGCTATGAAAATAAACAGGTTGTTGTTAATTGGTAATTACAAGTTGGAGTTGATGAAGACGGTTTTAGGTAACCTATTTGCTTCCATATGTAGATAGATTTTTAGGGTAGATCATAAGGTTGAATGATAAAGATATAACTTGTAATTATTGGATTTTATTTTATATTTAGAACGTAAGAGCCCAAGAATTGCACTTAAATCACTTAGCAGGTTCAAAAATACTCCTGAAAATCCTGTTAATGTATTTACTGATGAAGAAATTGAAGAAGAGAACAGTTGTAAGATTGTTCATTTTTTATCACTAAACAAATACTTTGCATTCTTATATATTATTTTAAACAACAATACTGTAATAAATTTGCAGCACCACCATTGGTAAAGTTTAAGAGAAAACGAAAAAAAGCATGCAAGAATACAGGTATCATATTGGTTTTATATTGCAAATTATCTATGAATTGATGTATGTATAACACATATGTGACTACTTTAATTTAATTCTTCCTGTACATTTCTGTTAAGTTTTCCCAAATTGTAAGTCAATTTGTAAGATTTAAAAATAAATAAACATTAGCACAATGTTAAATTAAAAATACTACAACATTAATTTAGGAAAATCTTTAGTTAGGTATTTATACAATACTGTAATTACATTCTAACACAAACCTACTGGAGAAAGTTTAATATTTTAAAATTAAAATTACTGTAATTTATTTGATACTACTTATTTGAAATCAAAGCTCTATTTAATTATTATATTATAAAATTACACTGTTCTTGTGTTAGAAGTTACAGTACTGTAAACTTACATTCTTGTAATAATGTTGTTAAATTTTTGGGAGAAATGTATATTATTATTTATATGTGAATTTTATTTAAAACAATACGGTAATTTTTTAATTCAACATGTATACAGTTTTATATTGTAAATAAAAAGACGAAAATAATATGTAAAATATCGATCGTAAAACTATTTGATTCTTTATTGTGAGGTGTAGTTTATACAGATACTGAGGTGGATGAGGCACATAATGGAACAAGAGAAAAGAAACAAAAAGCAGGTGTGTAAAAAACATATATTTTGTTACAGGTATCATGTAGAAAAAAAATAGTTTTAAAGATTTGTAATTTTACAGGTAAAACAAAGGGGAAAAAGAAGGTTACTGATGGTATAGGTGTAGAAAATCAGGTTGTGGTAGGGAAATATCCTATAATATTTAATAGATGCTCTCCAAAACAACTCTTCAATGCAATTAGAAAACTAGGTAGTAAACAAAAACATGTGGTAAAACAGATGGGTTTTAGTGGGCTGCTTTCGTTACAAGTAGAGGGGGTGCCTCAAAGAATGGGCTTTTATGTTGTTGATATGTTTGATGAAGTGAACATGGAAATTAGAGTTCCATGTGGATACATTAAGGTTGACGAAGAGTCGTTGCATAACTTGCTTGGTGTTCCAAAAGATGGTGTTAATCTGCTATCTACAGATGCAAATAAGGTATGGACACCAAGTGTGACTGGATGGAGAAAAAAATATGACAAGGATTATATTACACTTTCTGATATTGTAAGCCGGATTATTAAAAATTATGATGATGTTTCATTAAATTTCCAATTAGATTTCCTGGTGTTGTTTATTTCAACAATGGTAGCGTGTTATGCACATGGTAAATGTAAACTAGATGTGTTGGATTATTTTAGTGATGACACTGATGTGGGCAAAATAAATTGGTGTAAGTACATCATTAGTAGGTTGAAAGATTGTAAAAAGGGATGGGAAAGAAAGGCAACCTCACCATTCAAAGGTGGGCTGACAATACTAACGGTATGTAATCATTACTTTGTACTAAATTTTAATAAAATAATGTAATTTACACCAATGTAATTTGTCAACATATACATTCAAATATACAAACACTAACATGTCATATTTCATAGCTTATGTATGTGGGCAGTGTGAAGATTAATGGAATGAATGTTGATGTGCGTGTACCTCCGATTAAATTCTGGGATTTGGATAGGCTTAAGGGGCGTGAGCACATAGAACTAGCTAGTGGACGTTTTGGAGATGGTGAGATTATGAAGATGGCAAAGTTAGACTGGTCAACCGAGAATGAAGAAAACACATAACGATTGAAAGTTACATTTGATGACATAGGTTTCGAGGTATGAGAAAACAGTTTTAATGTTAGTTGTAAATGTTTATAATTACTTTTGTTTACTTTAACACAGGAGCAACTTAAAGGGATACAAAGGATGCTTAGCAACAGTTTTGAAGAGAAAAGGGAAATAGAGAAGAGAATTCAGATTTTGTATAAGAAAAATAAAGAGGATGCAAGATTAGAAGTCATCTGTTCAAGTTATGAAGAAATTTATAATAGTAAGCCATGTTTAACAGATTATGTGGAGGAGAAGGAATTAAAACATGACAACAAAAAGGTATTTATAGGGAAAGGTAGAAAAAATAAATTTGATTGGGATGATAGGGTGATGGAGATATGTTTGGAAATTAATAAAAGAAGACTAGTAATGGTACAAAGTGAGTCTGAGAATGAAGTAGATGATGACCACGGAGAAGGTGTAGGTAACGAATTATCTATTCTTAATCTATATTATTGTAAATCTGTAATTAATAAGAGTATTATGTAGGTCGTATATTTTGAACTACAACAACTGAAAATTTTTATGTAGAAATTTTTTCTTATCATATGAATTGTTACAGGTAAAAAAATCAAAGCTGGAATAGGGTTAAAGCCAAATGAAATGCCATCATACAGTTTAGGTCTAACTCAGGAAGAAATTAAAAAAGCAAACACTATTTCAGGTATGTAATTACTGATATAGAAGTATTGTACAAAGAGAACTAATAATGAGAAATATTGAACTAATGTTTGCTATTGTATAAATATTGATGTCATTTCTCTTAAAGGTTAGTTTCCTTTTATATGTATATTTCTATTTGATAAAAGATGAAGGTATTGAATGGTGTTTAGAGTAGGCTGGGATAAAATTACAAGGCAAAAGTTAATATTTTCTATTATAGGTGATGAAACAGTTGAAGTACTACCTGACCAAAAAGAGGCCAACATTTTCAATTGTAAAGGTTAGTTCTTTGGATATGTATATAAAATAATGTGATATATTTTATCTAAAAAATGGTATTTTGAGTGTAATTATAAATTACCATGTGTAAAAATTGCAATAGAAGCAGAACATGGAGTCAAACAACATGATATGCCATCTTACAGTTTAGGTTTAACTCAAGAATGGGCAGAAACAAAAGAAAATGCTACACCAGGTGTATAATTTTTCGTAATCGTTTATAAAACAATGATCTGATGTTGACTTATAAATGATTCTTTCATTTTGATGCAAGGTGAGCCTGCGGATGTCACAGCCAAAACATTTGATCTTAAAGGTTAGTTTCCTTCTTTATATAAATTCATTTTGTATACAAGATGAAGATGTTGAATAGTGTTTAGAGTAGGCTGGGTTAAATTAGCTACAAAGTCTAACATTGTCTGTTATATCATTTCTTGCAAATTATCAAACTATAGGTGATGAAACAATTGAATTACTTGTTGAACAAAAAGAGGCAACAATTTCCAATGCTAAAGGTTAGTTTGATGCATATGTATATAAAAATAGTGTTATCTTTTATCTAAAAAATGTTGGATTGAGTGTAGTTATAAAATACAATGTGTCAAAAAATGCAACAGAAGGCGAACATGGTGTCAAGCTGCATGATCTGCCGTCTTACAGCTTAGGTTTAACTCAAGAATGCGTAGAAACAGAAGCATATGCTATTCCAGGTATAATCAGTCCTATTAGTTTATAAAAGAAATAGCTGTGTTAAACCAAACTAAAGTTAACTTGCATCATTGTAATTATGGTCGAATTATCCCAAAATTATAATTACATCATTGTAATAATGGTTAAAAACAAAGCAAAATTGCCTTTGTTAATGATAACAAAAAAAATAGTTACATCATTGTAAAACTAGTTTATGATTGGGGTGATAAAAAAATTATGTTCAAATGATTCTAATAATGGTTAAAACCAAAGTAAACTTTGTTGAATTCTATAATAGACGACAAAGAGTTTTCTTTGATTTGTTGAATTCTGTATTAGAAAAATGTTTTAATGTTACATCATTGTTAAGTTGACATAGAGTCTAGTGGTGCAAGAACCTTTGAAGGTAACCCACTAAACGTGGATCTAGAGTTGACAAATGAGAATCATCAACCAATTTGGGATAAAACACCATGTAAGTTGAGATTTTATGTAAGAAACCAAACATGGCACAAGTTTTGAAGTATACACTTCTCATGGTGTCAATTTTATATTGTTGCTAGGTACCGCAGCCAAGAAAGAAATGATCAAGAAAGTAACTTTTTTAGATAAAGATGATGTTTGCATCTCCATGATTCACACAAAAGAAGAAGACGTTGTTTGGCAGTACTTGTTTATAAATGAAATTATGTAAGTTCTTGTTTTATTAAATATTTAAAACAAAGTTATATAATGAACTTTCAAATTAAAACAGAAAGGAGCCAATTATGGTGAAAACAGGAAGAAGGACCTTATATATACGAAACACAAGCAAAGGCAGCAACTCAATGTAAGCTAACATCAGTCTGTAGTTAATAAAACAATAATTATTGTTTACATTTAATTAATAGTATTGTTTGTAATAGTAAAAAACCGGGTTATATACCAAAACACTTCATATTAGTAACATCATCTTTGAATTTTGTTGTATGTCATTGTTAAGGAATTTGATCTAATTTTATAGGCCATATATATTTGAAACTGAGGATGGATTACTAGCAGAGTCAAGAATGCTAAAGACTTTAAGTGTAGGAACACAAATCGCAGCTGATGTTATTGATTGTTGGGCAGCGGTGTTAAACAATGAAGAAAGAATGACATGCAATGAACAAGCAAAGAGGCTGTTTTTTTGGACCTTTTGTCTTTGTAAGTTTATATTGCAAGATTCATAGTTTTACTATATAAATTGTTTTAAATAATATTACATTGTTGTGCGCGGTATAGAAAGAATGGATGTGGAAACAAAAAAGAGTTGATTCCTCGATTCGGCTAGCTGCATTTGAGAAATGTATTTACCAAGCCATTGGAAGGGTAGAAGAGTTAAAAAACTTGAAGCAATATGAAGTGATAGTCTTCCCAATCATTGAAATGAATCATTTCTACATTATTGTTCTGGACTTAAAGAACCCCGGTTTTTACCTGATAGACAACATGGACCCTGATGAAACAGTTGTTTCCATGAGAGATCACAAAGATTACTTCAAGAAGGATACTCCTTACAAAGTGGTAAGTTAATATATATAAACTATTACACATTATAGCTTTACATGTTAAATCATAAAATATTTTTTGTTGTCAATTGTTTGTTATTATGACAGAAACATATTACAGTAGATTACCTTGGCAAGTGGAAGCATCCCATGACAAAAGAATTGGAGAAGGCTACAATTGTAAGGTTGGGGCTTCCATGGGCAACAATAGGTAATATAACAGATTGTGGTGTCTTCGCTATGCGGCACATGGAAATGGTCCGGAGCAACTGTCATAATGCATTTAATTGTGGGGTTTTCAACAAGTCAAGAGAAACAAAGAAAGCAGATAGAAGCTCTAAGGAAGAGGTATGCAAGTAGAATCATACTTTCAAACATTAACAAACTAAGGATGAATGTGATTGTTAATGCATGTGTATGACATGGTAAAGTTGGGTGGCAGTATGACATTAACAAACTGTAGCAATATGTTATTGGTATGTTTTGTAGAATATTTATAAAACTTACTATGCTACGTAGTTTTGAATACTCTCTTTATTAGTATTCGATGACATTAAAAGTCACTATATTGACCCTATGACAAAATTAATGTCATTTTGTAAAAAAGTTAGAAAAAACGACAATCTAATATAAACGTTTGAATCATTTACATATAATGTTGATAAAATTTGTAAATTATAAATGTTACAACGTTGTAGATATTGTGAATACAAATAAAAATGTTTTTGCCACTTCTATTTTTAGTATTTTAAAATCTAATTTTACAGTACTGTATACATTGTAGTTTTAATTTTTATTAATGCTAGATCAAAAAACATTGAAGTTTTGCAAAGTTTTATATTTGTATATTACATAGTTGAAGTAAAAACAAAATTAAAGCTACAACATTGATACGTAAAAAAATATATACACAAATGTTTAAGCCCCTGTCAAATTTTAGGATTTGAAACATAATTATAAAAAAATAAAAAAGTTTTGTGGAATATCATTCTTTTACAATGGTTACACCATAGTAATGTAAATAAAAGGTAAAAATGTTTCATCGTTGTCTATTTTTAGTATTATTAAAGTTACAATTTAATGCAAAAAAGTTTATGTTTACATCATTGTATATATAATTTTTAACAAATAATTAAATATAATATTAAATTATTAAATTTTTTTAGTATTATATATAATATTTAACAAATTATTAAATTTTTTTGTTAAAATTTGCTCATGTAAAAAAATATTAAAGATGTTACAATGTTGAAGATATTGTGATAAAAAATAAAAATGTTTCAGCCTTGTAAATTTTTAGTATTTTAAAATATAATGTACAATTATGTATGCAATTTTTGTTATTTATTATTTCTAGATTAAAAAAATATTAAAGTGGTGTTAATTTTGATTTTTGTAAATTACATTGTTGAAGTAAAAAAATTTTAAGAAACTACAATTCATTAAAAAACCGCCTACAGCATTGTAATGTAAAAAATATATATACAAATGCTTCAGTCATGTCAATTTTTTTGAATTTTAAAATATAATTGTGCAATATTGTTTACAATTTTTTATATTTATGAATTCTGGTTTAAAAAAATATAAAATTTTCGTGTAATAATTTTTTTTACAATGGCTACACCATTGTATTGTTAAAAAACAAAAGTAAAAAATGTTTCAGCGTTGTCAATTTTCAACCTTGTCAATTTTTTGGATTATTAAATATAATTTTACAATACTGTGTACAAATTTTTATATTTATGAATTCTACTTTAAGAAATTATAAAATTTAGTACAAAAAATATATATATACAAATGAATCAAAACTTTTTTATTAACAAAATGTTATAGTATTTATTTTAAGCCATGAAATGTATTTACAAAAATTGTATTAATATTTTTTGGTGATATTTTAGGTTAAAAATATTACACAATTTATCATATTTTTAAACCAAAAATTACGTTATTAGGGGGGGGGGGGGGTGTATTTGTTTTTTTCATTTAAAAAATATTAAAGTCCTCTTTTTCTTTTGTATTTGAAATTTACATTATGGTTGTAAAATACTTACATAAACGACAATGTAATTTAAACATTTACTTGATTGTTTAAAAAACTATTAATATAATCGTTTACAATATAAATAAGTGTTTAGAAAAAACACAGTAAAATAAAATGGAAAAAAAATTACACCATTGTAATTTTTTTAACACCATTGAAGTGTAAACAGTATAGTCCAACCGACCTGGAATGTATATTATTCAAAAGACCTGCAAAGAGTTTGATTGTAATATAAAAACAAACAATTATATATAAGCCAACATTTTAAACAAAAAACACCTCCCATAACCAAACACCATATATTAAACAAACACGATTCTAAAACGCACCTGCCATCAAAAGCATCATATATATGCAACCACATGATGCACCAAAAAACGTAGTCTAATATTAATATTGTCCACATAAAGATTAGATACTACTAAATAGAAGATGGTGTGGCGTTGTCTTTTGCTTTACAGTTTCGAGAGTCATGGTAAGATATCTTTTTACAAGAACGGCACAAACGTGGGGTTTTTTGGCCTTCTCAACTGACAACTCACCAGGACCAACCAACCGACGATTGGTACCGCAACCTTTATTTCTAATTCCTTGAGGAGGCATGAGAGCATTATCAGATTCATCCAACCGACCAACCAAGTCCTCAATAGCAGCAGCTCGCCTCTTCCCAGTAGACAAAACATGGTAGTCACTTAAGACTTCCTTCTTGATTTCCTTCATCTTTTCAGCAAAACAAGACAAATCATCAACACGAGTACATAACCGATCAACACATACATTTACACAATCCATTACTTCATTCCTTAAGGAAGCTAATTCACTAGTGTCAACAGAGAGACGGTTTGAGATGCTGTAAACACGGCTGGGGAGAACCTCTCTTTGCCATCTTTTGGAAACATATCTATCTGGAATCTCTCTGATTTGTAGGATTCTAAAAACACAAAATATGTGACGACATAGTAGACCAATACGAGTAAAACCCATACAAGAACATTCAAATGAGTTATCATGCATATGCACAGCCACCTAGACAACAAAAATAAAGAATGAATATGGATCTTACGTGTTACACTGTTGAAATAAATAAAACAAATTAAAAATTCTAAGGGAAGATAATGAAAACCTTGAATTCATTCACATATTCATAATTATGATTCATGTGAGAAACCGTGTAAAACTTTGAATGATCCACTACATCCACATTTGTTATGAAACACACCATCACACTTTTATGAATCTCCTTTTGCACGTCTTTAAAAACATTTTGAGTGTAAAGCTTACCAGCATGTTTCTCTATCTCCAACTCAGTTTGATATTGCAATGAACTGGTATTGGTGTTGAATTCTAAAATTCTCTGATTGTAACGTTGCTGGTCGATTGCAGAGTCAAAACACATAAGAAACTGAACTAGTGTATTTGAGAAGCTAGAGTTTACTTTAAATGAGGCATTCGAACTCTCACAACGGGATGTCGTTTTCATGAGACAACACATAGGGATCTCCCGAAAGTATGCTGGTACCCAAAGATTCCTAATGCCAAACATATCATTTAACCATACATTATCTTGCAAGTTAAAATGATGTATCAGTTCAACCCATTTTTCCTCAAAACTGGAAGGAGATAAGTAAACATTCCAGACAAGTTTGTGAATAGAAGACCTAATGTTTGAATTCTTGTATAAATCAGCCGAGACCTAGACCAAAAAATAATTCTACTTATTCCAACCACACAATATCACACGTATATAAAATAAGTGTACTATTAACCAAAATTAAAAAACATATAAATATATACCGGTATACCTTGGATGGTAGTTTCCTCATTATATGCCACATACAAAGACGATGAGTTCTTTTTTGAAAATATTAGATACCGCAATCCGCATGGCAGGATCTTGATCTGTTAAAACAAGCAGAGGATCTCGGAAATGAATTTTAGTAAAGGCTCGAAGCAACCATTCATAAGATTAAACTGTTTCGTTGTGTATCAAACCAGCACCAAAACTAACGCACTTCTTATGGTGATCAACTCCAGTGAAAGGAACGAAAATCATATTGTACCTATAAAATGAAAAACCAGTTAAAACATATAACTACTTCGTTATATAAGTCAGATATAACTTACTTGTTGGTAGAATAAGTGGCATCAAACGCAACAACATCACCAAAAGTCTGGTAGCTGGTTCTCGACACATCATCAGCCCAGAAAATAGCTTTCAGCTCCCGACCATCATGTAAGACTTCATATTCAAAGTTAGGTAGGTTGTCAGAACGATCCTTTAATCTTTGAAGAAATAGCTGAACATCACGGTCCCTTATGAACAACCTAATGTCACGGCTTATATTCCTATAAACATTCCTAGTCCCCTGCATGTTTTGATGACCGCCCTTCAAAGCAGTATTAAATCCATGAGCAACAGTTGGACCAACCTGATGCAGACTCATAGTGTGCACAAAATTAATGTCATCAAAGTTCAAATGTTTCCCCTTACGAGTAAGATCCATATTATCAGATGAAACCAGCTCATGGTTATGGTTCTCAGCAAACTCATACAATAAAAAACTAGAAGATCCTTTTATTGCCTTCAATCGAATCAGAGCCTTACAATCAATAACTTTGAAACCTCTACAACGATTTGAAACATGTGTTGTAGCATCAAGTGAACTAACTTTCTTTTCCTTAGGTTTGCCGGCCCGATTGCAACTCAAAACCCTATGTGTGATCTCTCCCTTCCATTTTTTATATGCACCAGACCGAACACCAAAACCTGATAGCTCACTGTATGCTTCGTACATGCTAACAACTTCATCCCATGTGCTATAAACCATCCCCACTTGGGGTTTATGTTCTAATTTAACATCCGGACACCAGTAGCGAGTTCCATTAGGAGTTTGATAAACAAGACTAGAATGAGAACCTGTATATAAATAAACAATTGTGTAACATACATACAGAATAAAACCTGGTGTAGGATAAATAATAGTAAACAAGACTAGAATAAGAACCTGTATATAAATAAACAATTGTGTAACATACATACAGAATAAAACTTGGTGTAGGATAAATAATAGTAAATAAAACTTAGAGTAAAAATTTGCTCATAAAAATAAATTACAATAGTGTAATATAAAAAAACAATCAAATGTCGACCCACCAAAACTTACAATGGTGTAATATCCAGGAAAAAAAAATAAAAAATAAGTAGATACAGTAAACACTTGATCATCAAAAAAATAGAGTCGATTAGTATCAAAAACAATTCAATGTCGATAAAAACCTAGCAATAAATGAAGGTTTTGGATGATTAAAAAAATCATTACATTTAAACTTACCTTTCATGTCTGTTCTAAAAATATTTAAAAAACAATCAAATGTCGACCCATAATAAACTTACAATGCAGAAAAAAAAAACATAAACGTACGTAGATACATTAACACTAGATCATCAAATATATTACAGTGGTGTAGTATCAAAAACAAGTCAGGGTCGATAAAAACCTAGCAATAAAGGGAACTTTTGGATGATAAAAAAATCAATACATTTAAACATACCTTTCATGTCTGTTCCAAGATATTTCAAAGGAGAGTTACCAACAAGGAGGTCAAATGTATCGTCATATAAAGGTTCCCCAATCTGCCAGTCGCCTAACAATGTTGAATCCATAGCTTCATCAACGATGTCTTCTAACACAGGAACACCTTCGGGGACTGAAACTTCACCCAAATCGTTAAAAACATGCAACTGAAAACCCTCCTGAGACGTCGACCTACCCTCCATTGATGTAATATTTGCTTCATTCATTCTAGAAATATCACTAATATCAGAAACCATCTCTTCGCAACCTTCAATCCGATGAACTGCTTCACCACCACCCATGGAAGAAAGAAAAAAATCAAGAAGAAGAAGTGGTTTGAATTTTACAATCTGGTGATATAAAGTAGAAACTAAGAGAGAGAATTATATATTTAGATGTAATTATTATCTATCAAGTCTAATTAAATGACACATTAGTACAAATGAGCAAATTACTCTTTTAACCTCATCAGATTAAATAGAATAAATACATGTATTCAATTCTGATTGGCTTATGAGAGTTAATGGATTAGTGCCATAAATGAGGGTTAGTAATAGATCACAATCGTGTGTATATATATATATATATATATAATCTAATATATTATATATAAAATCTAATATATACATTTATATTATACATGTATATACATACATACATATATATTATACATAATATGTATATTTCTATAAATATGTGTATAAATATTGTATATATATTATGTATAATATATATGTATGTGTGTAACAAAATATATATGTGTGTGTATATAATTTAATATATATATATATATATATTAAAAATCGAGCCGAGCCATGAGCCGAGCTTGAGCCGAGCCAACCCTGGCTCCGGCTCGGCTCGTTTTTAACGAGCTTTTTTCGAGCCGAGCTCTTTTCGAGCCGGGCTTTTTCGAGCTTTTTTCGAACGAGCTTCAAGCCGAGCCTCGAGCCGCGAGCTTTTTGAACAGCCCTAGTGTAATCTCCGTTTAAATTGCACCACTCTCTGTATCCCGCTAGGGACGGTTGATCTTTTGTCCAGCGTAGCCCTAGTCTTGATCGATTACATACACTTGTAGTGACCGATGATGTCTTATCCTAGTGGTAAGATAGATGTATGAGGAAAGTTATAGAAGATTCAGGTCTTGGGTTCGATTCTTGATCCCACCCCGTTTTACCGGCCTTCCATCGTTGTGCTTTTGGGCGGGTGTTTGGGTCGGGTTTTCCTCAGGAATTGATGGCTGGTGAGCTCCGTCCGTCTGGACTAGTGGCCAGCTTTGGCATCCTTAAGCCATTGGGGGTCGCGTACAGAGTACCCGACAGTTGGTTAGTCGATCGTTCAAAAAAAACATACACTTGTATTGACTCTAGGCTTTTAATTTAATCATGTAATTAAGGGACTATTTCATAAATTAAGAGTTAATATGTTTACTCATACAAACATAACAACAGTTGTTTATTGACTAGTGAGTTAAAATTTAACAAACTAATAAACAAGCTTGGATTTATTTCGAACGGCTTAAAACAGTGACATTAAAACAAGATTTTAGCCATCCTATAGTATTTGATGTTATGATACATACAAATGAGTTTATTTTAGTAGGAATCTTAGAACTAGATAACATTCACTTTGACACAACAATATGCATCGACCTATATTCGAACCCAAGGTCTTACATAAGAAAGTGATAAATGTAACCATTAGACAAGAAACTTGTATGTATAGTCAATGAGCGCTCAATATTGAAATGGATTAACATATAAAACTTCAATGACTTGAACCATAAAATTACACTATGATTATACAAAAAATTATTATTACGTAAAAAGAAAAAAACAACTTCAATAAGTTATAAAAGTTTGTCTTGTCCGACTCATCATCATTCCAAAGCTCAACACCACCCTTATCACCTAAGAGGCTAAGGCTATGTATTGTAGTGGCCTCGTGAGTGGGCGTGGGTCACGCCTTTACGGTGCCCTCCACCCACTACACACGGGATGTGGTTGGGTGAGCAGGAGGGTGTTTCACGGCATGAAAGGAGAAGAAAGGGGAAGGGGGTTATGGGTGTTTGATGAGGGGCGATGAAAACACAAGTGATATAACACAAGTGGTGATAACGTGGAATGATGAGGGATGGTAGTGTTAGTTATTTATATGACCTACATGGTGCCTACGTGAAGTGGTGAGAATTTACCACTACACATAGTCTAAGAGTGAGACGCTCACTGTGTATATAAAGAGACATACATAACCAAATAAGTAGAACAAGGAGTCGGCATATGTGATACAATGTCCAGGAATCAGGATACGTGTCATGAAAGCAACAACAGCAAAAAGAAAAAAAATCTGATCGATCAGGATTCAAACCTAGCTCCTAAAACGTCAATTGGAAAATTTGAAAACACAAGTATAGATATGTGGTGTTTTCTTCACGCTGATTGCGTAAACCGTATCAAAATCGTTTATGCTATTCGAATGCACGAAATCCGTTTATTTATAACTAGAATTGAGTTGAAACTAAACGAGCTTGAACTGACCCAAGCTTACAAATGAACACATTTAATAAAGAAACCCAAACCTAAGCTTAACATATGAAGCTTGAATGGCGTGAGTCTAACCAAACCTATATATTATAAAATTTAGTTCTTGAACATTATATCAAATATATGTAATTATAAATAATAAGTGAGTCACATCGAGCTTAAAAACCTACTAAAGTCAAACTCAAGCTCAGTTTTCAAAGCTAACACGAGTGGAGGTAAAAGTTCAAGTTCAAATTGTCAAATTTACACCTTTGGACGAAACACAACAAAGTTTGTTTGAACAATTGTTTCGTTGGATTGAGGAAGTCAAAGATGAGGCTGTGTAGTCTGCCATATAACCCCACTTGGCCTTTACATGAATTTAGTTCCACATTCAAAGCATTTACTTTTATACCAACTCCAATCAATCCACCAGCTTCTAGTAAGGACAACCATGTCAATAATTAAGGCCGGTGCCGTGCATGACTGGTACTGGTGCTGCTGGCATGATGGTTAAGTCATCGTTGTGAAAAGTATGTCTTACTGGTTAAAAGGTTTATCATCATTACAGTGTATTATATTATTATTAAGAGAGGGTCTGAGAAGAATAAAATATAAACCTTGTATATATCTACCTGTAGAAATAGAGAGGTCTTCAAATGAGTTAATATTGTTAAAAGGTTATGAGACCTAAAGAAATTACTCTTAAAAAGTGCAAATTACAGTTTAAGCCCCTATAGTTTAAGTCTTTTAACATATTAAACCAAATATAAAATCTTCTAACAAAAGAAACCCATGTCATTTAATAATTAATCGTTTTGGCTTATGTGTTTTAACTCTTTTTATTTTTTTCAGCAGTACCACTAAATGTTATCGGTTGCCAAAACCATTAATTATTTAAACGAGACTTTGATGTTACAAATTAATTTCTATTTTTAAGTTGTATAGGTTAAAAGAATTAAACCGCATGTGATAAAATCGTCATTTACTTCAAAAAAAAAAAAAAGATAGAAATGCATGCTAGAATAGATACATTTTGCAAACAAATCACAACAAATATATAGTTTGAGAATATTTATGATATATTGTTTACTTTTTTATATTATTTAATTTGTATAAGTCAATTTTATATGCTTCTGATTTTTTTAATTTTTTTTCTCAAATAACATTTGTTTGATTTTATAATACGTTTGGATACCGGCCCACATGCAGTTCACCAATTATGCACCGTGCTATTTTTTTCTTTTAATTTGCAGAATATATGTCCAGTGAGGAATGAAAAATACAAAAATCTCAGTGATGCATGTAACGCCACGTTAATAAAATCATAGCTAGGTCTCTACTTATTAACAAAGGCCGAAAACCAACTGTCTTCTACTTAATTTTGTGCATTTGCAACTTGTTTATCATGATTTTGAACCATGTGACATTAAGGAACCAACTACCTAACTAATAAGTTAATCTAACTAATAAGTTATAATAAGTAAGTTCTACAATTTTCATTTTCAAGATTTCCAATAACTGTACTCATTTGTCAAACCCTCTCCTCATTACATATAGAACGTAACCAATACTCGAGTGGCCTACGGCAAGGGACCGTGGTCTAATGTAATTTCCTTAAGACCAAGTTATTTTGAAGTAAATATATTGCAAATCTATCTAGTTTTATGTTTCAAATAAATAATTTTTTTTTTCAAATAAAATAATATTTTAATATTGTTAAAATAATTACGAATAATATTTATATAATAAAAATTGGTTCAGGTTAAGTTGTTAACATGTATGAAAAATTTAATTACATTAGGTTGTGTAAATACTAAGACGTTGTATTATTTTTTTATTAAAGGTTTAATTAGTTGAGTTGAATTGTGAATGAATATAGTCTAATCATGTTTTTTTTTTATTTCCAAACTAAAAAATAATCTATATTACCTTTTATTTTTGTATCCATTACATCATTTTATTATACATATTTTTTACTCACGCGTATTAATCTTAACTCCTTAACTCCTGTTACTTGACAACTATTGGGAACGTGATCAAACCTTTTCATAAACAAACATAATAGATATCTTTATAAATTTTAAATGAATGATTCCATAAAGTTAATAAAGTAAAACATAAGTTTTTCTTTCTTTCTTTCTTTTTTCTCGAAACTTATATGGAGTAATCAATCCGATGACTCAAACCACAATTTTTAAAATTTAAACGATCTGACCATAAAATTATTATATAATAACATAATAAATTAAAAATAATATATAAAAACACCAATCTCACGAATATTGCAAATTTGGTTGACTCCAAGTCAACTTGAAATAAGTCGCATCACTTTTAAGCCAAACAATCAAATAATTACCGAACCAAATGTCCTATGAATTCAACCTATTGGTTGGGTTTCACCTTGTGACCGAGCCCTGTCAGGGGCGATTTAAACGACATCCAGGTGAAGGAAGTAATCTTAAGCTTAATCTCGGGTTATAAACCAATAGAGGGCAAGGGTTTACCCATTACAGGGGGTTCCCGCGCATCTGGTGTGGCCACGTCTTAGCTCTGCCCAGTGGGCCCTGTTAAGACAACATACGTGGTATGTAGAATCGTCGTCGTTCAGAAAAAAATTACCGAAACAAATCACTGACTTAATTAGCAATTCCTTTTTACCGATGTTATATTAATCAGGGACACTTAGACTACCCTCAATATATAAGCATCCATTTACTTCATGCATCCTAGTCACCACTTACTACTATTACATCAGTTTTTTACCCATCCTTTCAACAGGTATCATCTTTCCTCTTTTGAACTCCAACTCATCCTTCACAGTTCACACATACATCCTCTTTCTTCCACATTATCATTTCATTTTATATATATTTATGTTGATTTTGGAAAAGATGGCCCACATGAACTGTAAGTTCATCGCACTTGGCCAAGTGCAATCCTCAAAATACAACCGCCTAGTCACTGCACCCTAGTACATCCTTTTGAAGTGCCACCTTCATGTGGGCCAAGTGCACCCTCCCGACGTGCGTAAGAGGGAGCCTTATTATATAACATTTCATTTGCAAGCATCGGTGTTGAAAAAAAAAACGGTTTTTTTGAGCCGGGGGTCTCCTTAGAAGCAGCTTCTCTACCACATCTGAGGTAGGGGTAAGGTTTGTTTTCGTCTCACCCTCCCCAGACCCCACATAGTGGGAATATACTGGGTTTGTTTGTTTGCAAGCATCGGTGTCTATCACCTTTTCTTTTTACTTTTTTTTTTCTATTCACATTCTAAAACATACATTTACAAGATTTGTCTACAGTTGTAATTCGATTATCTTTTTTTTTTTTACACGTTAAAGTCAAAGAAAACGGTTTTTTTTTTACTATAGACAGTGGCAAATCTATTATTATTATTATTATTATTATTATTATTATTATTATTTTACAATAAAGTCAAAAAAAACGGTTTTTCATTTTTATTTTTTTTTATTTTTTTTATATAAAGACGATAAAGTACAAAAAAAACAGTTTTTTTTCCTAATTAATAATAATTACTGTTGTAATTCTGTTTTTTTAAATCTGTTTGGAGTCTTGTATTTCTTATCAATTGTCCCGATTAACGCCGCGAAACATGGGTATATATATATTTTTAATCTGCTTGGAGTCTTGTTTTTATTATCAATTAGCCTGATTAACACCGCGAAGCGTGTGTATAAATTCTTTTTTTTAATTTGGTTCGAGTCTTTCGTTTATTATCAATTGAGCCGATTAACGCCGCGAAGCGCGGATACAATTTTTTTTTAAATCTGATTCAAGTCTTGCATTTATTATCAATTGACCCGATTAAAGTCACGAAGCGCGAGTATAAATGTTTTTTAAATATCTTCAGACTTTTTTATTTGGTGTTTATAGATTCGTTATAAATTCTTTTTTTTTTAATTTGGTTCGAGTCTTCCGTTTATTATCAATTGAGCCGATTAACGCCGGGAAGCGCGGGTATAATTTTTTTTAAATCTGATTCAAGTATTGCATTTATTATCAATTGACCCGATTAAAGCCACGAAGCGCGGGTATAAATGTTTTTTAAATATCTTCGAACTTTTTTATTTGGTGTTTATAGATTCGTTTTTATGTTTCCAATGCTCATTTTTACAACGGTAAACATTTATGTCAGAACTTTATTATCAATTACCCTGATTACCGCCGCGAAGCTCGGGTTTCACCCTAGTTGTATATATTTATACATTGATTTTCACGTGTTTAATTATATCATGAGCTTGATGGTAAAATTGTTTGAAAATATGCTCAGAGGTCGCCGGTTCGATTCCAGCTGCCTCCATCTTTCTTTTCCTACGATTTTTGTTTAGTTTTGCTATTTACGTTGCATATTTTTTTTTACTTTTCTTCCCACCATTTTAATTAATTTGGTTCCTAATCCAATTAAAAATGATGATTAACTTTGAGTTGAGATGTCATAAATTCAATCCTACGTCTTTTTTTTTATTTTAATAAAAAATTCATGTGTTTGGTATTTATATTTCTACCATTAGAAAAAAAAATTTTATAGAGCTAATAACAGTGACGAAGCTTGAGCGGAGTAAGAGGGGGGGCGAAAATTTTTGAAACCCGAAATACATGTTAAATTTTTGAATCGAGGGGGGGCGAAACCACTATTTTTAATTAAAAATAACATTTCGGCCGAAAAATTAACACTACGGACGGAAAAAGAGGGGGGGCGGCCCTAATAAACCTTCGTCCATGGCTAATAAGGCTTCTATGAAAAACTCAATCTTAATAAGAAAACCTTCAAACATATCTTGATTGTTTATTTGGAATCTTCAAAATAAATATGTGGTTCATATTAATAAAAATTGGGTTTAAAATACACAAATCAATTTTAATATTATTTAAATATTTAGTATGGACCAAATGTTTATTTTCAAAATTCCAAATTGACGGCCCATACACTAGTACAGATAATGCTATTTGGGGCGGTTGGTTTTTGATGTTTAAGGCAGTTTATGTAATAACCGCCCCAATAAATGCAAACTAAATTCAAGGTTAATTTTTGGGGCGGTTTACATAAAAATTGAGGCGGTTAACTGAAAAAATAAGCTGGTTATTATATGGGGCGGTCAGATTTGTGGCGGTTTATAATATTTGGGGAGGTTTTTTTTGTTTGAGGCGGTTAGTTTATGGGGCGGTTGATTTAAAAATAGGGCGGTTATAGTTTAATCTATTTGGGGCGGTTTATGTTTAATTTTTTTCAATTAGGGCGGTTTGATTTTATTTTTTTTTGGAACGATTTGCTATATGGGGCGGTTTGTGTTTATTTGGGGCGGTCCTGTAGTGTATTTTTTGGGGCGGTTATTTTGAATTTTGAATAATTTAAAGATAGAATAGACCGTTGTTTTATCATTCGTCTTCATAACGATCGGTGTATATCTCTCTGGTTAAATTTCTTCCATTCGATCGAGCTTCAGTGCAGCTTTCATCATCTTTTTTTCTTTTTTATTGTTCATTCGTCTTCATATCGATCACTATATTCAGGTATTTTCATTTTATTTAATGTCAATATATGTTTTATCATTTTCTTTTATTATTTTAAAATTCGTTTTATTGTTTATGTATAGGTTTTGAAGACATTCATGGAGTTTTTATTTCATCTTTGAATTGTTCTTGTACATTCACGTTGAATATATGATAAAAGGTATACAAATCTATCTATTATTTATTTTATAGTATTATGCAATTGATTAAAAAATTATTTTGTTTTGCTCAACAAAATTTGCATATAGTATGTTAGTATCTAAATTATATATTTTTTTAAAAAAAAAATATTTCTTAGTTTAATTATACGTTAATGCATGTTAGTTAACGATCGATAATCCTTAGAATATATATACCCGTCTGAATTTTATCTGATAGAGATAAAATTCAGATAGTCCCCGTTGGGACTACTTTTTGAATATTTTATCTCATTTAGGATATGTATGTATGTTAATAAGTTAATATTTAAGAAAAATTTGGTTTATATTTTTGCTTACTCTTACGAGTTTGTGGATTATCTACATACTTGGGGAGTTAAGGGGAAATGCTGCCAATTTTTTTTCTTAAATGTTAACTTATTAACATCAATACATGTGAGATAAAATATTCAAAAAGTGGGTTAGGATCCACCACACCATTATAATGAATTACATCTTATAATTACATTTATTTATTTTGTTTTGTTTTACTTAATTTTCAGATGGAACGGATTAACTGGATGTACCATACAGCACGTACTTCCTCAGCATATACAGAAGGCATTCAAATTTTTCTTAAAGCTGCTGAAGTTAATCGGGCGAATAAAGGAAATGGGTCGATTTGTTGTCCATGTATAATTTGTAAAAATTTCAAAAGATTTCATGATATTAAAGAGATAGAGTTTCATTTGATAAAACATGGTTTTATGCCTAGATATAGGTGTTGGTCAATGCATGGAGAATCACTAAGTAATCGTAGCTTGTCTTCAATAAATGCACAAAATGATGCCCTTCAGATTAACGATTCAAACATTGTCGATGATGATGACCATTCAATTGATCTAAATGACAATTTAAGTGAAATGTTACATGATCTAGAGACAAATATTGGTGATGATGATCAAAGAAAATTACATGACTTATTTGATGATGCAGAAAAACCACTATATCCTGGTTGTGAGAAATTTTCAAAACTTAATGCTGTTTTGAAGTTGTTTAACTTAAAGTCGAATTATGGATGGAGTGATAAAAGTTTCACAGATCTCTTAGTGATTTTACATGACATGTTTCCAGACGGTAATGAATTACCAATTTCAACGTACCAAGCAAAAAAATTAATGTGCCCGATGGGATTGGAAGTCGAAAGAATACATGCTTGTTCAAATGATTGTATGTTGTATAGAAAGGAGTTTGAAAAAGAACATAAATGTGTTATCTGTGGTGCTTCTAGATACAAACGTCAAAAAGAAACAGATGACATGGATGATGATGTCACGAAAAATGGACCACCAAATAAAATATTGTGGTATTTTCCTATTATACCAAGACTTAAACGATTATTTTCAAACGAAAATGAAGCCAAATTATTACGTTGGCATAAGGATGGTCGTGTACATGATGGAAAATTAAGACATGTGGCGGATTCACCTCAGTGGAGAAATATTGATCACAAGTATCCAGATTTAGGTGAAGAGGTTAGGAATATACGGTTTGGACTTAGTTCATATAGAATCAATCCTTTTGGTAACATGAGTAGCCGTCATAGTACATGGCCGGTCCTTCTATGCATTTACAATCTTCATCCTTGGTTATGCATGAAACGAAAGTATATTATGATGACATTGTTGATTCAAGGTCCGAAACAACCTGGTAATGACATTGATGTTTATTTAGCTCCATTGATCGATGATTTGAAGACTCTATGGGGTTCCGGTATAGTTGTTTATGATGCTTACAAGAAGGAAAATTTTACATTACGGGCCATGATTTTTTTCACCATAAGTGACATTCCGGCATATGGCAATTTGTCAGGTTATAGTACAAAAGGTAAAAAAGCTTGTTCTGTTTGTGAAGACAAGACAAATTCAATTTGGTTAAAAAATTGCAAAAAACCCGTATACATGGGACATCGAAGGTTCCTTCCTACTGGTCATGTGTATCGAAAGAAAAAAGACGAGTTTGATGGAAATACCGAGCATCAAACGATGAGGAAACGATTTGATGCATTTTCAAGAGTTGAAAACCTAAATATTATGCTAGGAAAAAGAACTCGTGCTCAAAAAGATGCTATTTGGAAAAAAAAATCAATCTTTTGGGATTTACCATATTGGAAGCATTTGGATGTTAGACATTGTTTAGACGCTATGCATATTGAAAAAATGTATGTGATAGCTTGTTGGGCTTATTATTAAACATTCCTGGCAAAAATAAAGATGAAATTAATGTTCGTAAAGACATGGTAGACATGGGAATACGTAAAGAGCTTAGCCCTGTTGAGACAGCTAATCGTATTTATCTACCACCGGCATGTTATACACTGTCAAAAGAAGAAAAAATGAAGTTTTGTAAATGTTTACACGACACTAAAGTTCCATCCAACTATTCTGCAAACATTAAAAGATTGGTGTCGATACAGGATTGTAAATTGCTTGGTATGAAATCTCATGATTGTCATATTTTGATGACGCATATGATTCCTATTGCTATTCGTGGAATTTTACCAGAGAAAATCCGACATACCATAACAAAATTGTGTTTGTTTTTTAACATGATTCACTCAAAAGTTATTGATCCAGAGTCCTTGGATAATTGGCAAAAAGAAGTTATCATCACGTTATGTGAATTGGAGATGTACTTTCCTCCATCTTTTTTTGCTGTAATGGTTCATTTGGTAGCTCATATCATTGGAGAAATTAAGGCTTGTGGGCCTGTATTTCTACGTTACATGTATCCTTTTGAAAGATATATGGGTTTCTTAAAAGGTCATGTAAGAAACCGTAATAGTCCTGAAGGTAGTATTGTTGAAGGATACGCTTCAGAGGAGGTGATTGAATTTTGTACAAGTTATTTGGAAGGTGTCAAGAGTATTGGTGTTCCTCAATCTAGTCACTCAGGTAAACTTGAAGGGGTCGGAGGTGTTGGGATGAAAACATTAATTCCAAGTCGTGATAATTTACAACTTGCACACTTATTGGTCTTAAAACACATGACATGTCTTGGTCCTTATGTTGATGAACACTGGAACATGTTGCGGTCAATAAACCAAGGTAAAGATGAAATGTGGTATGTCATGAAACATAATAAGGAGTTTTCTAACTGGATGAAAAACAAGGTAATTACAACTAAGGTTGATGAAACGGTTAAACGGTTGGGACAAGGCCTAGATTTTAGGGTAAAGTCTTACCAAAGCTATGATATTAACGTATATACATTTTATACTAAAGATCAAGACAACAAAAGTAAAATGCAGAACAGTGGAGTTACATTAATAGCTTCTACAACTGAATTTGACAAAGCAGATCGGTCAAAAATGTTAAGAATAGCCAAAGATTCTTATTATGGTGTCATACATGAAATTTGGGAATTGGACTATCATTCTTTCATTATTCCTGTGTTTAAGTGTAAGTGGGTGAATACCGTACATGTATTAAAGTTGATAACCATGGTTTTACCCTTGTTGACCTTACAAGTGATGGCTATGCATCTGAGCCGTTCGTTCTCGCTAAACAAGTCACACAAATGTTCTATGTCAATGACCCAAGCAAACCAAGACTCCGCATCGTATTGCAAGGCAAACAACGTATCCTTGGTGTGGATAATGTCACTAACGAGGACGAATATGATCAGTTTGACGACCTACCACCATTTTCAGTCGGGATTCAACCAACAAGTAACGTAATTGAAGGCTACACGTATATACGATCTGACCACAATGAAGGCACATATGTTGATAAACCATGATATATGGTAAGTGTTATAATTATATATTATGCTTTTAGTTATAATTATTTATTAATATTTTTTTATGCAGGTTAAATTGAAAATGATCGACAAGACGTGTGTTAAACAGAGCTGTTTTTAACACATTTTAAATTTATGTTGATATGTTATTTAGATTAATATTATCGATTACATATATTTCATATTTATATAATTTGTAATTTATTAGTAATCAAATCTAATGAATGAATATTACTAATGAAAGTATTACAATACAAATTAATAATAAAAGCAAAGAATTACAATACAAATTATTAATAAAAATAAAAAATTACATTGAATTTTTCATTATTCGCCAAACAGAAACATGATTAAAAGTGTAACCCATTTTTGATTGATATTCTTCTTGTACCTTCGTCATTAATACGTTGAACCGCCCTATAAAACAAAACCCCAAAATTGCCCTATATAATGCCTCAACCGCCCTAAAAAATAATCCCCAACCTCCCTAAATAATAATCCCGACCGCCCCATTAGAATACCTCTTCTTTTCCCACGAAATCTTTCATTTCCCTCTCATTTTTCCTAATTGAGCTCTCAAAGTTGCTGTGCATTCCCACGAAATCCGAACGGCGTGAGAGTGTTGGCGGACGGGGAAGGGTTGCTCGGTGAAATGTTGGTCGGTGAAGGGTTGCGCGGTGAAGTGTTTTTTCTGTGAAGGGTTGCGTGGTGAAGTGTTGGTCGGTGAAGGGTTGCGCGGCGAGGCTTTGGTTGTTATAGGGTTGCCGGCGAAGGTTTAACCGGTGGGTCGAGGTTGTGAAACCTGCGGCGGCGAAGGTTTAACCGGTGGGTCAAGGTTGTGAAACCTGCGTCGGCGGCACGGGGAGGTAGGGCGAGTAGGGGCGGCAGTGCAGGGGTGGCATCCCGGTGGCAGCGAAGACGGTGGCAACCGGCGGCAGCGTAGCTCGGGTTGGTCAGATTTAACTTGAAGGTTTTATCAAAGCGCAGGAAAGTTTTTCTATACACTATCTGTATCTTTAAATCTGGAATATATATATGTTTGTGTTGGTTATTGAGGCGGTTTATAGACATTAAAAATCTGAGTGGTCCCGTATGTCGGTTTGTCATGTTGTGTTGCACGTGTAAATGCTAATATATGTGCATGTCTTTGTTTCTTTATAAACATTTATTGTAAAATCTTTGATAATGTGTATAATTGTTAGGGTTTGATTTTCTTAGTGTTAATTCTTATATATGTTAGTTGTAAATGTACATTAAGGTTAATTTGCATTGTGTTTTTTAATTTTAATAGGTATGTCTAAAAGAGGAAAACGGAGTGTTGCTTCTTGTTCAAAGAAGCGTGGAGAAAAATATTATATAATTGAATTTGATGAAAACAATCAACCAATTGGTGATAATTTCCAATGGTTTATGTCTAACTATGCTTTGAAGGTAAATGAGAGGCCCCGAGCCCCTCGGTTGGCAAACATCATATCCATAGTCCTTAAACCATATTTACATTATCATAGCAACGGAATTTAAGGTGATTACATACATAAAGTACACATATTAAACACACATTAAAACTTAACCCACTCTTCTAACAGTCATATAATACAGCCAGTCTATGCCAGGGGTAGTCTTCAACATATGCCATGAGCTTTCCTGGTCTTCTTTCACAAACTATTCAACCTGATATGCATGTAAAACAAGTCAGCTTTATGCTGGTGAGTTCTAAGTTCATTTCTTAGAAAATCCTTATTCATTTATGTCATCATATAACATAATCCAAATACATAACATACTTGTTCTCATATCATAATTTCATCACATACATAACATCATAACATAATTACATAACATACATATCATCTTAACATCATTTATACAGTGAAGGAATTTCACCGTCAACTGCTGACCCTGAAGTCAAACAGGCTTGTGCAGCACAAGGCTCTTAGACTATCAACCCGAAGTCGATAACTTACACATGCATAAGATTCCATCAACTGGCGACACACAGTCGGCAGGCCTGTTCTTAAGCAGGACTTCTTAATCATCATAAGCAAAAGCCCCCTTTCACCGTTGTGCTCAAGTCTTGCCCAACCGTAGTTAACAAAACCACATTTCCTCCTCGACCTCTGTCGAGTGTCTTATGTTCCTCCTCGACCTCAGTCGAGTGTCTTATGTTCCTCCTCGACCTCAGTCGAGTGTCTTATGTTCCTCCTCGACCTCAGTCGAGTGTCTTACATAAAAAAATAATCATTTCTTTCTCAACCGCAGTTGAGACTTAAAAACATTCGTTATATCTCAGCTGAGATTTGTAAAATCATTTACTTCTCAATCATCATTGAGACTTAACATATTCATTACATCTCAGCTGAAATTCTTAAAATCATTTACTTCTCAATCATCATTGAGACTTAACATATTCATTACATCTCAGCTGAAATTCTTAAAATCATTTACTTCTCAACCATAGTTGAGACTTAAAATATTTCTTTATCTGAAAACATACTTTTCCTGAAAACATGCTTCACCTGACCATAATCAGGTCAAAATCATTTTCATATAATAACTTTACACATACACACAGTCATTTTCATAAAATAACTTTATAACATACATATCAGCCCAAAATGATAAAACATTTAAAACAGGGCTATAAGAACTCACCTTAGGTCCAAGCTCGTGTCTTAATAAGTTCAGACACTTCACAATTATTCCTGATCTTGTAATAGTTTAATAACCTACATCATATTATTACACATTATTTTTATATGGTGGTTTGTTTCGTAAATTTAACGGGTTTAGGGTCGAGGTTAACGAATCCATTTTTTTATTTATTTATTTTTTTTTAAGGTTTTATCATAACCTCGTTCTTGTTTACGTCCAACCCATATTATTTAGTGATACACTTATATACTCCTTACACATCAAAACATATGTGCCTAAATTTCTTGGTGAATTAATATGTAGTAGCCATCATAACATACACATATACGCATCATAGAATTTTACAGAATTAATATGCATGCATACGTGCTACTATAATTCACCCATCTATTCTATTACACACACATAATCGCATGCTTAACTAAACGCGCACACATCAAAAACCTCCGATTATCGTTACAAATTTCGCGTAAACCCGAGGGGTATCCAACCTTGTTTACTAGCCCGTAACACGCCCGTACATGCCCATACATACCCGTAAGTCCCTCGTATAAGCCCGTAATTACTACCAAGAAATGAGTCTTACCAGATTCGTCGTTGCGTCGTCGAGCAATTGTGGTTTGCGATCAACAGAATAGGTTTATTGTGGTCGAAAAATATACACAAATTGAGTTCTTTTCGTGAGATGCTATATAAAGTCTTAAGTCGGTTAGAATAGATTGCGTAAGAAGATTGGTAAGCATTGATTCAATCCTTAACTTCGAATTCTGTTCTGTATTCATAAAAATATCAAACTCATCCAAGTGACATTTCAATTAATTTGAAATTTACACTTTTAGCCCTTAAACTTTGAGTCCTTATTTTTAACCCTCCTACTTTGCTCACATATTTTTAATATTCACGAGCTTATATAGCGTTCATACTTCATCATATAACGGTCCCGCTTATATTAATCTGATCGTAATCACTTCAGGATTGTTCATAAAAATTACGAACTCAAACGGTCACAGAAATTTTTACACGTTATTAATAGGCTTTATAACGTGTCCATACATTATCAAATATTTTTATTGTTTATATCCTTTTGATCATAATCACTTTACGAACGTTTATATAAAATTTGGACATAAACGGTTCCCGAAATTTTCGGTTGTTACAGTAAAACAATTATTACCATATTACATGGACACCAAAGACATATCAAAAGAGGTTTTAGAAGAACCTTGGTTACAAATTAAGGTAGTATATATATTTAATTTGTTAAATACTTAAATAATATATATATATATATATATATATGAAATTATAGTTAAATTACTATTTCTAATTGTTTGCTATGTAAATTTTATAGGAGCTCTTTAATATTAAAACCGATGATCCGAAAAATTACATGTTAAAGAAAGCCAAAAAAATATTGACTAATTTTAAAAGCAAGCTTGTTACCGAGTATGTAAAAGAAGACAAGCTTCCTTTTGACAAGTATGAATTTCTTGATCGTATGCACTGGGATGTTTTTGTAAGGAAAAATCCAGTGAAGAATTTGCGGTATATGTTTTTGATTATTTTTATTATACTTACCATTATTATTATTATTCATATGTTTGTTGGTGACAAGTTTTTACTTTTTATTTGTTGATTTATGACAAGGCAAAAAGCACTAAAGCTAGAGCCAGTGCAATGATGAATAAAAATTTTTCACATGCTGGAAGAACAGGATTCATTGGGCTGAAGGAAAAGTTTGACACGATCTGGCCTCAGCTTGAAGCGGATTATGACTATGTCAAAAAAATACAAAATGAGCGTACCAAGTTATTTATATTAAGCAATGCCAAGAAAAATAAAGAAACCAAAGTTTATGAACTTACAGATGATACTAAAGAAAAAAATCAAAGAGCTGGTAAATAGATAAATTTATAACTTATTTGTTATCATATAATTGAATGTCTTATCAATTATAATTTGTAGATTTGTGTTGAAGAAAGCATGATTAAAGATGGGTCCTATTTTAAAGGAAATGATGATCCTCTGAATAGAGTTTTGGGACCGGAGCACGGTGGACGCTCACGTACGATTTCAAATGTCATCGGTAATTATGTTTATAAACATATAAATTTTAAAATATTTATTATAATAATGAAAGATTCACAAAGGTTCAGTAAATCTTTTATTTTTTGAGTTTTCAGGTAAAACAAAAGTTCATGGTAGACTTTTTAATGTTGGTAAACATCGCAAGAAAATTGATACGGGAAGAGATGGAAGTCGAGGTAGTGTTCCAGTTCAAATGGTTGATGAGAACCCAATTCCTCATGGCTCTAGTGATATATCAGGTGGACAAAATATTAACTATCCACCTATTGTGGTAATATTTATATGTTTACAAATAAAAAGTTCATTTATTCGTATACATACACATGTTATATTATTAAAAAAATCATATGATTTTGCAGAAATTAACTCATTGTGAGTTGTTTCCGTTCTAACCCAGTTTGGGACTTGTGGTAGCTAAAGGACAAGTATGGCCTTCTGTGGATTGTATTCTACATGGAAGTTTATTAAACGAGAAGTGTGTCAAGGTCCAAGTAGATACGGTCATCGAAGGTTGTGAAAAAACACCTGTTCTTGATGTAACTCGAACTGATGAAATTAGTTGTGTGGGAGATATGCTTCATAATTTTGTTCAGTGGCCAAGAGAAGCATTAAAGGTATATTTGTACATATATTAATTTATATTTGTATATTAACATTTTTATTTTAATATCTTTTGATAAATTGAAGCTTATGAACGAGGCATTGAATCCCATTTCAAGTCAAAGAGTCGTCTCTCCACAAATTGACAACCCTGAAGTCACAACAGAAGTCGTTTATATACCGCAACAGGTAGTTTATTATAAATAAGTTTAATTTTGTATAATTTTACTGTCACACCCCGAGAAACCCCGTTCCTGCTGGGGCGCGAGCGTAGGCAGATTGTCAGGATCGCAGTCTCCGGTCACACAATATGCGAGACCTATATGTCTGGTTATGTACGTACATCCAAGAATTTGGATAAAATAGTTTAGTAATATCAGAGTTGCGGAAGTAGAGTATAAGTTATCCAAAACAGATTTAAAATTCATGATCAGCGGAAGCATTCATAAAACGGTTTTCAAAACAAAACATACGGTTTCAGTTTGCGTAAACGTTAAAAGGTGTTTAATATTACATAACATGTCAAATAGATATATGTTCTCAAAATATACTAAGACATTTAAGCAGATGCATGCGACTCCAGCCTAGCATCCTAATCCTTGTGAGCGTGTCTTAGTTACCTGAGAAAACATGCGAGTAAAAGGGTCAACACAAAGGTTGGTGAGAGCACAGGTTTATCATAAGCAGTAAACATCCAATGTTTACAGTAAGAGTTGTTATTTATGTATCATTACAATGCAGTATCGATTGATAGCTAGTCAATACAGTTATATTATATGCGGGGTCGTACCGAGACTGACAGTTGTGCCTCCCACCATGTCCATCACATGACAATGGCAAAGTGTTGGTCAATATTGCACCCATTCCGACCTCAAGTCGGGTTGGCCTCCCAGGCGCGATGGGTGGGGCTTGTCAGGCCCAAATAGTACTATTCAAGATTACCACGCTAGGCGCTACGCGCTACTAACGGTACGTGGAGTATCGCGAGGACTTTTAGTTGTGATGTGGTCCACACATATACATATAGTGATAAAGCATGTCCATACATAAATGAAATGAGTTGTTTTCCAAAAACAGTTTATCATGCAATGTTTTCTCCCCCAAAGGTAGAAAAAGTAAAAAGGGGCCGTGAACTCACCTGATTAGCAGTTCCGGTGTGTTTGTGTGTTCGCGTCTGCGAATGCTAGCAATCCCGCTAGTAGGCACCTATAACCATATAGGTGTGAGTATGTGTTTTGTGATGTGTTGTATCCCATACAACTCCAAGTGTCGGTGTGCCCAACCGAGTGTTTTGTGGTGTGTTGTATCCCATACAACTCCAAGTGTCGGTGTGCCCAACCGAGTGTTTTGCATGACAAGGATTAATCAAACTAATCATTTACATAGTCATAATCAAATGGTTTAAACCATTATAACCATTATTATGATCCCATGCAAACCGGGCATTACAACGGCTCGAAACAAGGATTTACCCGTTAAAGTTTGAGTTTGTCATTCAAAATCAATCCTAGCCATCATCTAGGCAATAATCAACAATCCTAACTATATCATTACGTTCAAAACTAAGATTTAATCATTCATAATCAAACCAGAAGGTTTAAAATGAACCATTACCTAATCTGAAGAAGTTCTGCGGATAGAAAGATGATCAGAACTCGTTTTAACGCTTCTGGATACGATCTAAACGTCCCGGAGGCTTCGAAACAGAGATTTGATGAGTTTGATGAAGATTTTTCGTGGTTGATGGTTGCTGGCGTCGAGAGAAAGGATAAAAATGAGATATAGATGAAATTTGAGATTTTTAAGCAAGTTGCAGCTGATCAGAACCCCAGGCGCATCGCCTGGCGACCTGCAGCCACTCCAGGCGTACCGCGCGGCCTCCACCGGCCTTCCAGAAGCTTTTGAACCCGCGCGCATCGCCGAGGTCCATCACACGACCTGAGGCGTACCGCCTCAGGGCTATTTTGCCCGTTTTTCGACGGAAACTTCGTTTCGTGATTCCGGACAATCCGTAACTCCGTTTCGCGCACCGTTTTCGCCCACGTTCATCATTTTCCGCGTACTATCATCCCATATTAATGTCGGTTGTCAACTCCACGTGAATTCTAAGCACGATCAACTGTGCTCAATTCATTGCTGACGTAACTCCTCGTACGCAGTTATCACAGTATCCTAATCAACGTGTAATGCACAATTCAGTAATTCCCCGAATTATTGTTTTGTGTTAGTGTTGTGTTTGCCACACTTGGTTTCCAAAACCAATGTGCGTTGTGTTTGCCACACTTGGTTTCCAAAACCAATGTGCAATGTACGATTCGATAATTCCACGAACTATCGTTTCGCAGTAGTTTGCGTTCAACTCATCTAATTAAACATAATTAAATGAAATGCAACAAGTATGAATGTGAAATGTAAAGAATGTAAAGTTGCAATTTACCTGAAATTGCCGGGTGTCACATCATCCCCTTGTTGAAAGAAATTTCGTCCCGAAATTTGGTTGTTGTTGGTAGTGTTCGATAAGCAAAAGTGTTTATAAACAAAAATTTTCTGGTTGTCACATCATCCCCTTGTTGAAAGGAATTCCGTCCCGAAATTTATTCGTTGTTGTCGGCGTTCGACGCTGTTCGCTTAAAGAGATGGGGATATTTGCGCATCATCTGATCTTCACGCTCCCACGTGAATTCAGGTCCACGTTTCGAATTCCATCGGACTTTAACAATTGGAATCTTACTCTGTTTGAGTTGTTTGACCTCACGGTCCATGATTTCTACCGGCTCTTCCATGAACCGTAGTTGTTCATCCACCTGGATCTCATCCAGTGGAACTACAAGTGTTTCATCAAATAGACACTTTTTCAAGTTTGAGACGTGAAGCACGTTGTGAACTCCGTCGAGTTCGGCTGGTAAGTTGAGTTGATATGCCACCGGACCAATCCTCTTCAGGATCTCGAAAGGTCCAATATACCGTGGGTTTAGTTTGCCTCGCTTACCAAAACGAATGACGCCTTTCCAGGGTGAGACTTTCAAAAGGACTTTTTCTCCTACCTGAAATTCCAGAGGTTTTCGGCGTTTGTCGGCATAGCTCTTTTGACGATCACGAGCTGCTGCCATGCGGTTTCTGATTTGCACGATTTTCTCGGTTGTTTCATGCACAAGTTCCGGACCAGTGAGCTGACTGTCGCCCACTTCCGCCCAACAGATGGGTGATCGGAATTTCCTGCCATAAAGTGCTTCAAAAGGCGCTGCCTTGATGCTGGTGTGGTAACTGTTGTTGTAGGAAAACTCCACCAACGGTAGGTGAGTCTCCCAGCTGTTGCCGAAGTCCACTACGCACGCTCGTAGCATATCTTCAAGAGTTTGTATTGTGCGTTCACTTTGGCCATCAGTTTGTGGGTGGTATGCTGTACTCATATCCAACCGCGTGCCAAGTGACCTTTGCAATGATTTCCAGGAATTAGAAGTGAATCTGGCGTCTCGATCTGAAATGATGGAGATGGGCACTCCATGTCGCGAGACCACTTCTTTGACATAGATTCTGGCTAGTTTTTCCATCTTGTCATTTTCCTTGATCGCGAGGAAATGTGCTGATTTAGTCAGTCGATCAACAATTACCCAGATAGTGTCACATCCGCTAGGAGTACGGGGTAATTTGGTGATAAAATCCATGGATATTTGTTCCCATTTCCACATGGGGATCTCAGGTTGTGTGAGTAATCCAGATGGTTTCTGGTACTCGATCTTGACTTTGGCACAAGTCAAGCATTTGCCTACGTAGGTAGCGATGTCTGCTTTCATGTGTGGCCACCAATACAGTACCTTTAAATCATGATACATCTTATCAGATCCAGGGTGAATGGAATACCGAGATTTGTGAGACTCATCCATCACAAGGTCTCTTAAATTCCCATGACGCGGAACCCAGACGCGTTCCATGAAATAGTGTAAGCCATCGGCTTTTTCCTTAAGTTGTTGCTCCATTCCCCTTAGTGATTCAGCTGTTAAGTTTTCAGGTCTAAGTGCCTCCACTTGGGCATTACGTATCTGTTCAGGAAGATTGGGATGGATGGTGAGTTGTAAAGCTCGTACCCTCTTGGGTTTCGATGTGTTTTTCCGACTCAGGGCATCGGCCACCACGTTGGCTTTCCCTGGGTGATACTTGATAGCGCACTCATAGTCATTTAGGAGTTCGAGCCAGCGACGTTGCCGCATGTTCAATTCCTTCTGCTCGAATATGTTTTGGAGACTCTTGTGATCAGTGTATATCATACACTTTGTACCGTACAGGTAGTGTCTCCAGATCTTGAGTGCAAATACCACGGCTCCAAGTTCCAAGTCGTGGGTGGTGTAGTTCTTCTCGTGGACTTTCAGTTGTCGAGAAGCATATGCGATCACCTTCTCTCGCTGCATCAGCACACAGCCGAGTCCTTGTATCGAGGCATCGCAATATACTACAAAGTCATCCGTTCCATCGGGAAGGGATAGGATAGGTGCACTACAGAGCTTCTGCTTGAGAAGTTGGAATGCAGCTTCTTGTTTGTCAGACCAGAGATACTTCTTGTCCTTATGGGTTAAGGCTGTAAGGGGTTGAGCTATCTTTGAAAATCCTTCAATAAATCGTCGATAATAGCCAGCCAATCCTAGGAATTGTCGCACCTCAGTTGGGGTCTTTGGTGCTTCCCAGTTCTTGATCGCCTCTATCTTAGATTTATCCACATAAATCCCTTGTTCATTAACAACATGTCCCAAGAATTGGACTTCTCGAACCCAGAAGTCGCACTTTGAGAGTTTAGCGTACAGCTTCTCTTTCCGTAGCAGTTCAAGAGCCAATTGAAGATGCTCTTTGTGTTCCTCCTGAGTTTTCGAGTAAATAAGGATATCATCAATAAAAACAATAATAAACTTGTCGAGGTATGGTTTGCACACTCTATTCATGAGATCCATGAATACTGCAGGTGCGTTTGTCAGCCCAAACGGCATAACCAGAAACTCATAATGGCCATACCGAGTGCGAAAAGCAGTCTTGGATATATCTTCCTCCTGAACCCTCAACTGATGGTATCCAGATCGCAGATCGATCTTAGAATCATAACTCGATCCTTGTAGTTGATCGAACAAATCATCAATGCGAGGTAAGGGATAACGGTTCTTGATTGTTACTTTGTTTAGCTCACGGTAGTCGATGCACATACGAAACGTGCCATCCTTCTTCTTCACGAATAGGACCGGGGCTCCCCAGGGTGAGAAGCTTGGTCTAATGAAACCTTTGTCCAACAGCTCTTGCAGTTGATTGGACAGTTCCTGCATCTCTGAAGGTGCAAGTCGATATGGTGCTCGTGCAATAGGCGCTGCTCCCGGCACAAGATCTATGCGGAACTCCACTTGTCGAGGTGGTGGTAGTCCTGGTAGATCCTCAGGGAATACATCGGAATAGTTGCACACGACTGGGATATTTTCGATTCTCTTCTCCTCTTCAGTCTTGTCGGTGATAAGTGCCAGAATGGCTGTGCATCCCTTTCGTAAGCATTTGTGAGCTTTCATGCATGAGATGATGTTCAGAGGAATGTCACTCCTTTCACCCTTGATATTTAGAGTTTCTCCGCCAGGGAGAGGTATGCGCACAACCTTATCGTGGCAAATGATTTCAGCCTGGTTTTCAGACAACCAATCCATGCCCACTACGACATCAAAACTGCATAGTGTAACCGGCATGAGGTCAATCTTAAATTTATGGCCTGCTAGCTCTAATGTGCATTCTTTCAGAATATGCTTAGTCACAATTAATTTACCATCAGCTAGCTCAACTGTGTATTCAATATCTAAGGGTGTCGGGGTAATGGCAAGTATCTCACTACAATCCTTAGATATAAAACTTTTCTCAGCCCCAGTATCAAACAACACAGATGCATAATTATCGTTTAAGAGATACGTACCAGTTGCAAGGTTGGGATCTTTTCTGGCCTCCTTTGCCCCGATCACGAAGGCTCGTCCCTTCGGACCGTTGTTGTTCCCATTATTGTTGTTATTTTTCAGCTGTGGGCAGTCCCTCTTGAAGTGCCCTGGTTTCCCACATTCGAAGCAGCCCTTCGGTGTTTCAAATTGTTGTTGCTGTTGTGGTTGTGGGGTCTTTACAAGTAGTTCACCCCTGCAGTCTTTGGCAAGGTGTCCACTTTTGCCACACCGTTGACATCGGATAGAGCCACACTGTCCCAAAACATGGTGTAAGTTGCATTTGTTGCACTTGGGGTGTTTTCCTGCATAAGTTCCGGGGTTTTGGTTTGTTGAGATGGGTGGTGCGTATGCCTGAGACGAACCAAACTTACGTTGTTGTGGTGGTGGTTGGAGAGTGGAAGTCTTGCTCAGGGTGTCATCCCATTTGCGTTTACCCTTGTCATTGGTTGTGGTTACAGTACCACGAGGTGGTAAAAGTCCCTGTGCAACTGCCGAGTCAGTGAGCTTTTGGGTTAATCGCACGGCTTGTTGCATGGTAATGGGGTCAGCAGAGAGTACCATTCCTTGGATTTGAGATGGCAATCCATCAATATACTTCTCTATATGTTTGAAGGGTGGGGTTGCCATTTCCGGGCACAGGTGTGCCAGCTCATACGATCGAGTTGTGTATGCCTCGACCTCGGAACCAATCATCTTATGGTTCCAGAATTCCGTTTCCAGTTTCTGCACTTCACCGCGAGGACAGTATTCGCGGTTCAGCATCCTCTTAAAGTCATCCCAAGGTAGGGAGTTGGCTGCATCAACCCTAGGTTTTGCACGTTAGTATTCCACCATGTGAGGGCAGCTCCCTCAAATGTCCCTGCAGCGAATTTGACCCTGTCATCATTCCTGCAGTTACTGATGGCAAAGGCTGATTCCGCCTTTTCGATCCAACGCAATAACCCAACGGCTCCCTCAGTGCCGCTGAATGAGTGAGGTTTGCAGTCCAGAAACATCTTGAACGTGCAGAGAGGAGGGTTAGGATTTGCTCCTGTGATATGCAGAGAATAAAGTTGAATTAGGTATCGGGCAAACGTGTTGAATTGGAAACGAGTGATTGTGATGCAAGATTAATATGAACCGATTCATCACCTTGGTTCAGTGGATTTTGATTGCGGGTAGCTTCCCGTGCAGCAAGTACCTCCTCGACTCGCTCGTTAATGAGTGCATTCAGCTCAGCTTGCGTCAGGTTGATGTTTCCACGTCCACCTGCATTCATGCGTCCTCCACGTCTTCCAGCCATGATCTTCATAGCAAGAATAAGTGTTAGTGTTTGTCCAATGACTAATGTAGTGAGTGCGGTAGGTACTGTTAAGAACATGTAGAGCTATCGACTCTTCCCGTCATGGGTAGTCACATGTGATGATGAACGTAATGCATACAAGATGTGACATGTGTGCAAGTATCACAATACTAGGCACTAAGTGTAGTGTGGAGACTAGTGGTTATAGACTAAGTTCACTAAATGCAAACCTAATTCGCAATAACCGGGGGCTCTGATACCAATCTGTCACACCCCGAGAAACCCCGTTCCTGCTGGGGCGCGAGCGTAGGCAGATTGTCAGGATCGCAGTCTCCGGTCACACAATATGCGAGACCTATATGTCTGGTTATGTACGTACATCCAAGAATTTGGATAAAATAGTTTAGTAATATCAGAGTTGCGGAAGTAGAGTATAAGTTATCCAAAACAGATTTAAAATTCATGATCAGCGGAAGCATTCATAAAACGGTTTTCAAAACAAAACATACGGTTTCAGTTTGCGTAAACGTTAAAAGGTGTTTAATATTACATAACATGTCAAATAGATATATGTTCTCAAAATATACTAAGACATTTAAGCAGATGCATGCGACTCCAGCCTAGCATCCTAATCCTTGTGAGCGTGTCTTAGTTACCTGAGAAAACATGCGAGTAAAAGGGTCAACACAAAGGTTGGTGAGAGCACAGGTTTATCATAAGCAGTAAACATCCAATGTTTACAGTAAGAGTTGTTATTTATGTATCATTACAATGCAGTATCGATTGATAGCTAGTCAATACAGTTATATTATATGCGAGGTCGTACCGAGACTGACAGTTGTGCCTCCCACCATGTCCATCACATGACAATGGCAAAGTGTTGGTCAATATTACACCCATTCCGACCTCAAGTCGGGTTGGCCTCCCAGGCGCGATGGGTGGGACTTGTCAGGCCCAAATAGTACTATTCAAGATTACCACGCTAGGCGCTACGCGCTACTAACGGTACGTGGAGTATCGCGAGGACTTTTAGTTGTGATGTGGTCCACACATATACATATAGTGATAAAGCATGTCCATACATAAATGAAATGAGTTGTTTTCCAAAAACAGTTTATCATGCAATGTTTTCTCCCCCAAAGGTAGAAAAAGTAAAAAGGGGCCGTGAACTCACCTGATTAGCAGTTCCGGTGTGTTTGTGTGTTCGCGTCTGCGAATGCTAGCAATCCCGCTAGTAGGTACCTATAACCATATAGGTGTGAGTATGTGTTTTGTGATGTGTTGTATCCCATACAACTCCAAGTGTCGGTGTGCCCAACCGAGTGTTTTGTGGTGTGTTGTATCCCATACAACTCCAAGTGTCGGTGCGCCCAACCGAGTGTTTTGCATGACAAGGATTAATCAAACTAATCATTTACATAGTCATAATCAAATGGTTTAAACCATTATAACCATTATTATGATCCCATGCAAATCGGGCATTACAACGGCTCAAAACAAGGATTTACCCGTTAACAGTTTGAGTTTGTCATTCAAAATCAATCCTAGCCATCATCTAGGCAATAATCAACAATCCTAACTATATCATTACGTTCAAAACTAAGATTTAATCATTCATAATCAAACCAGAAGGTTTAAAATGAACCATTACCTAATCTGAAGAAGTTCTGCGGATAGAAAGATGATCAGAACTCGTTTTAACGCTTCTGGATACGATCTAAACGTCCCGGAGGCTTCGAAACAGAGATTTGATGAGTTTGATGAAGATTTTTCGTGGTTGATGGTTGCTGGCGTCGAGAGAAAGGATAAAAATGAGATATAGATGAAATTTGAGATTTTTAAGCAAGTTGCAGCTGATCAAAACCCCAGGCGCATCGCCTGGCGACCTGCAGCCACTCCAGGCGTACCGCGCGGCCTCCACCGGCCTTCCAGAAGCTTTTGAACCCGCGCGCATCGCCTAGGTCCATCACACGACCTGAGGCGTACCGCCTCAGGGCTATTTTGCCCGTTTTTCGACGGAAACTTCGTTTCGTGATTCCGGACAATCCGTAACTCCGTTTCGCGCACCGTTTTCGCCCACGTTCATCATTTTCCGCGTACTATCATCCCATATTAATGTCGGTTGTCAACTCCACGTGAATTCTAAGCACGATCAACTGTGCTCAATTCATTGCTGACGTAACTCCTCGTACGCAGTTATCACAGTATCCTAATCAACGTGTAATGCACAATTCAGTAATTCCCCGAATTATTGTTTTGTGTTAGTGTTGTGTTTGCCACACTTGGTTTCCAAAACCAATGTGCAATGTACGATTCGATAATTCCACGAACTATCGTTTCGCAGTAGTTTGCGTTCAACTCATCTAATTAAACATAATTAAATGAAATGCAACAAGTATGAATGTGAAATGTAAAGTATGTAAAGTTGCAATTTACCTGAAATTGCCGGGTGTCACATTTATAACTTGTTTATTATTTAGGTTGAAGAATTGGATGGGATTTCTTCACTCTTAGAACAACAATATGAAGTTGGACCAATGGGTTTTGTAAATATGGTAATTAGTTATCAAGTTATTTTTAATAATATATCACACACTGCACCCACAATTATAGATAATTATCAATTAATGTTATTATCATTATCCGTTATTTAGTTAAAGCAAATTGAGGAAGGTGAACGAACCCAAATGCCCACTACCATCGCTCGAAATATTGAAGATCCGATCGCTCCAAATATTCACGATCCGGATCCTAAATTTGTTGATCCGGAAATTGAGATTGCTTTGGAGAAGATAAAAAAGAGACCTCAATCAATACAAAGGATTTTTCAAATGTTAGCAGCTTTAATTGGCGATGATCATTCAGTTACATGTTCTTAGCCTGACGGGATGTATCGCGAACGGTATGTTGAAGGTCTTTCATACGTTGAGTTGTTGCAGTTATTTTGCAACGATTGGCTTGATGTCGGCATCATTCACTTGTTTGCAATGTAAGTTTTTTTTATATGTTTTAATAACATCTTTAGACACAATCCAATTCATATATACTTAAACATTATTGCAATTTAAGGTACTTTTTTGTATTAATGCCAAATTCAAGATGTGCATTCTTCAATCCACGGGAAATTTCGGGTGATATATGTACGAAATATCCGGATCGTACAAGACAACACATCTTAAAGGTGTATTCATTTCACAGTGAAAGACTATTTTTTATTGCACCATATGTAGCAAGGTAATATGTATTATTTTACTTTATTTGCAAAACATTTATATATACTAACCAACATAATTAATTTAGTTATTTTATGATTTATTTATTGTAGTGGTCATTGGGTGCTATTTATAATTTGTCCTTTAAAGAAAAAGGGATATATTATAGATCAATAATGAAGAGCAAAAGCAAGCAAAATTATGCCCTTCCATATCTTATTGAAGAGGCTTTGGGCTTGCAATTAAAATGGGAAATGGTTAAGATTTGTTTAATTTAGTCCTTTTAATATATTTGATTGTATTTAAAATAATTGTTGTTAATGTAATGTAGTGCGCCATACAACAAAAAACTATTGGGAATGCGGATATTGCGTCATCAAAAACATGTATGAATTTCTTCATTATTTCAAGAAAATTTTCCTGAAAGTGTAAGTGTTTAATTTAGAACGTGATATATTTTGTTTATATATATATATATATATTTATTGTATCTCACTCTTTTGTTTATATATTTTTAGATTTGGAATGAAAAGAAGTACATTACATGTATGGAGATTGATGAAATGGTTATTGAGTTGTCACCGCAACTGTTTAACTTTGTGTTTCTCAACCAAACATGATTTCGGATCGATTTTAGTTTTTATTTTTAAGTATAAACTTAAACTTGCATTCTAGCTTTAATTTTTGATGAAGTTATGAATGATTCTTAACTTCAAGTTTTGTTATTGTTATGAATGATATCATTGGATATTTTGATGTATATACAGCACCAATGAATGATATATATATGTTGATTTGAATCTAGCTAGAAATTTGTATATATATACAACAGCTAGTGCGGACGAAAATTTGATTTAGAATCAATATATGCAGCTAGAAAAAAAAAAACCGCCCCATATACATCTGGACCGCCCAAAAAACAACAACGAAACCGCCCCATATACATTCTGGACCGCCCCAATAAACAACAACGAAGCCGCCCCATATCCATGTCTGGACCGCCCCAAAAAACAACGAAACCGCCCCAAATCCATGTCTGGACCGCCCCAAAAAACAACACCGAAACCGCCTCAAAAATAAGGAAACCACCCTATTAACATTACAAAAACCGCCCTAAAAAACAAATTAATCAACCTTTATATAGCCTTATGGGCAGTTGTTTTTATTTTTGGGGCGGTTGAGCCCACCGTCCTAAAAAATAAAACCATCTTTTAGAGCGATGTCATATAAGGCGGTTCAGAAACCGCCCCAAATGGCATTTTAACCGCCCTAAATAGGAGTATCTGTACTAGTGATATATGATTTAAAAGCTTCTTTTTTTTCTAAAATATATATTAATATTAGTTATTAATAATGGAGTCAAGACATTAGACATGCCATTTTTTAGGTTGATATGTAGCCAATCGAGCTGATGTCAGCATCATTCGTAATAGATGACCAGGATGCAATGCAACATTTAAATAATGAGTATATGACAGTGATACTAATGGTTTGCTTATTTATCATTAACAAGAAAATGTACCCGCGCGTTGCGGCGGGACGGTACAATTAAAACTCGTGAGTTGTGTTTTGGTGTTATGAATATAAAAGCATATATGGATAGAAAACACAATTATGCACCGTGTCTTATTATTTATGAATTTTAAGGTGCGACGTACTTACGAACTTTATTACGCTCGTTGTATAAGTGAATTAACGTGGTTAAGTACAAAAAAATGTATGAAGTTAGGACGAATCGGTTATAGAGGTAAAAATATAGATAACAAATAGTTAGAAAACGACACCGATATTCTTCAGTCGTTGTTGGTGTTGGTCTCGTTCTTCACAATATCAGCACGTTACTATAAGTCGATATAACCCACAATTATATTTTTTTTAAACTAACAAACGAATGTTATGAGTTAAATAAAATTATATATATAGGGGAGGGTTATTAAGAAAATCACCATTTTGTAATAAAACTAAGAAAACTAATCACAATTGTTATCAATCAATTTCATTTTTCGTTTTACATTTTGTTTTACTATAAGATTATATTTGTTAACAAAACAAAATAAAAAATATATGTAATTCACGTTATTACATATATGTAACTTTACAGGCTACATATACGTAACTTTGTGATATACATATTTTTATTTAAAAAATGTTTTTGTTTATAACATTTCTAAGCTAATAATAAAAAGTTATGATTTTTTTTAAAATTGATTAGGTAGTATGAGTTTTCTTAGTTTTATCCAAAATGAGGATTTTTCTTTTAAATCTTCTCTCTCTCTCTCTCTCTCTCTCTCTATATATATATATATATATATATATATATATATATATAGGATAAACACGAAATTTTAAAAATTTAAAAAGAACAATGTAGCATTTTATAGAGTAAGTGGTGAGTCTGAAAAGTTTTTAAAGTTATGAGAAACTTTGAACTCCAAGATTTAATGGGATGAAACATTTTACATAGTTTAAGAATAAAACATAAATTTAAGAGTAAAACCCGAAAGTTTAAAAGTTAACAGGTTACAAATGACAGGCGTTAACTACTCAAGCTGAAAAAATTAATTAGGAATAAACAAATATTAAATCGTTAGTTTATAAGTATAGTTTGTAAATCCAAGTTTGTTAATAGAAAGCAAGAATGATTAACGCAGGAAAATAAATAAAAAAATGAAAAAACAAAAACTAAGAAAGACTCGAACATGGGTGGCCTGCGTCGAAGTCAATTGCATTAACCACTAAAGCACAAAGATAACTTATGTTTACCATCAACTCAAAAGGTATATACCTTAAAAAAAAAAAAGCAACGCCTACCACCAACGACATTCATTATTAAGATATATATAATAGTTGATAGGTTTTATAAATTAATTATATAATACTAAATTTGAAAAATTTACAACACATATAGTACTTAGATTATGATAATATGATCAATCATATGAGAGTGATTTGATGATCAAAAAACTTTATGTTTTACAAATATTTAAAGTTTGAGACTATATTTAAAACATTTACTTTTATGCCAACTCCAATCAATCCACCAGCTTCTAGTAAGGACAACCATGTCAACAATTAAGGCCGGTGTCGTGCATGACCGGTACTGGTGCTGCTGGCATGATGGTTAAGTCCTCGTTGTGAAAAGTATGTCTTACTGTTTAAAAGGTTTATCATCATTACAGTGTATTACATTATTATGAACTTAAGAGAGGGTCTGAGAAGGATGAAATATAAACCTTATATATATCTACCTGTAGAAATAGAGAGGTCTTCCAATGAGTTAATATTGTTAAAAGGTTATGAGACCTAAAGAAATTGCTCTTAAAAAGTGCAAATTACAGTTTAAGCCCCTATAGTTTAAGTCTTTTAACATATTAAACCAAAAATAAAATCTTCTAACAACGGAAACCCATGTCATTTAATAATTAATCGTTTTGGCTTATGTGTTTTAACTCTTTTAATTTTTTTTCAACAGTACCACTAAATGTTATCGGTTGCCAAAACCATTAATTATTTAAACGAGACTTTGATGTTACAAATTAATTTCTATTTTTAAGTTGTATAGGTTAAAAGAATTAAACCACATGTGATGAAATCGTCATTTGCTTCAAAAAAAAAAAAGATAGAAATGCATGCTAGAATATATACAATTTGCAAACAAATCACAACAAATATATAGTTTTAGAATATTTATGATATATTGTTTACTTTTTTATATTATTCAATTTGTATAAGTAAATTTTATATGCTTCTGATTTTTTTTAATTTTTTTTCTCAAATAACTTTTGTTTGATTTTATAATACGTTTGGATACCGGCCCACAGTTCACCAATTACGCACCGTGCTATTTTTTTAATTTCCTATTTTTTTTCTTTTAATTTACAGAATATATCCGGCCAGTGTGGAATGAAAAATATACAAAAGTCTATCAGTGATGCATGTAATGCCACGTTAATAAAAATATAAAATCATAGCTAGGTCTCTACTTATGAACAAAGGCCGAAAACCAACTGTCTTCTACTTTATTTTGTGCATTTGCAACTTGTTTATCATGATTTTGAACCATGTGACATTAAGGAACCAACTACCTAACTAAATTTTTTTTGAACGGCAAAGATATTTTATAAAAACAAACCCCCCCTCCCCCAAACCCAAACTAGCAAGACACTAGACTGAGACGGGCCACAAGTACAAAACACACCCATAATTCCCAAAAACTACACCCCGAAATTTACATAGAAACATTTCCACCTGTTCCAATCAAGACTATGTAACTTGGCTCGATTCTTGATCCAAAGAAATCCCATCCTCTTGACTTCCTCCACAATTCCCCCTATAGATGGAGAAGTAATAAGTTATAATAAGTAGAGTTCTACAATTTTCATTTTCAAGATTTCTAACCATTAAACCACGTGTAATAATGGGTGATTCAAGCATGATGTCTCCCACTCACCGGTCAAACCCTCTCCTCATTACATATAGAATGTTTTTTTTAAAGTAACCAATATTCGAGTGGCCAACGGCAAGGGACCGTGGTCTACTGTAATTTTCTTTAAAACCAAGTTATTTAAAGTAAATATATTGCAAATCTATCTAGTTTTATGTTTCAAATAAATAATTTATTTTTTTCAAATAAAATAATATTTTAATATTGTTAAAATAATTATAAATAATATTTATATGATAAAAATTGGTTTAGGTTAAGTTGTTAACATGTATGAAAATTTTAATTACATTAGGTTGTGTAAATACTAAGACGTTGTATTATTTTTTTATTAAAGGTTTAATTAGTTGAGTTGAATTGTGAATGAATATAGTCTAATCATGTTTTCTTTTTTTTTCCAAACTAAAAAATAATCTATATTACCTTTTATTTTTGTATCCATTACATCATTTTATTATACATATTTTTTACTCACGCGTATTAATCTTAACTCCTTAACTCCTGTTACTTGACAACTATTGTGAACGTGATCAAACCTTTTCATAAACAAACATTATAGGTATCTTTATAAATTTTAAATGAATGATTCCATAAAGTTAATAAAGTAAAACATAAGTTTTCTTTCTTTCTTTTTACTCGAAACATATATGGATTAACCAATCCGATTACTCAAACCACAATTTTTAAAACTTAAATGATCTGAACCATAAAATTATTATATAATAACATAATATATTAAAAATAATATTTAAAAACACCAATCACACAAAATTGCAAATTTGGTTGACCCCAAGTCAACTTGAAATAAGTCGCATCACTTTTAAAGCCAAACAATCAAATAATTACCGAACCAAATGTCCTGCGAATTCAGTCTACTGGTTGGGTTTCATCTTGTGACCGAGCCCTGTCAGGGACGATTTAAAAGACATCCAGGTGAGGGAAGGAATCTTAAGCTTAATCTCGGGTTCTGGACCAATGGGGGAAGAAGGTTTACCCATTCTAGGGGCCGGGGTTCTCGCGCATCTGGGTGGCCACGTCTTAGCTTTGCCCGGTGGGCCCTGTTAAGACAACATACGTGGTATGTAGGATCGTCGCTGTTGAAAAAAAATTACCGAACCAAATCATTGACTTAGCAGTTCCTTACCGATGTTATATTAATCAGGGACACTTAGACTACCCTCAATATATAAGCATCCATTTACTTCATGCATCCTAGTAACCACTATTACATCAGTTTTATACTTTTATACTCATCCTTCCGACATGTATTATCACTCCTCTTTTGAACTCAAACTCATCCTTCATACATGCATCATCTCTATTCCACATTATCATTTCATTTTATATATATTTTTGCTGATTTTAGAAAATATGGCCCACATGAACGGTAAGTTCACCGCACTTGGCCAAGTGCAATCCTCAAAATGCAACCGCCTAGTCAATGCACCCTAGTGCATCCTTTCGAAGTGCCACCTTCATGTCGGCCAAACTCACCCTCCCAACATGCGCGTTAGATGGAACCTTATTATATAACATTTAATTTGCAAATATCGGTGTCTATCACTTTTTCTTTTTCCTTTTTTTCCCTTTTCACGTTGTATATTTATGCATTGATTTTCATGAGTTTAATTATATCATGAGCTAGATGGTAAAATGTTTGAAAATATGCTAAGAGGTCGCCGGTTCGATTCCAGCTGCCTCCATCTTTCCTTTCCTACGATTTTTGTTTATTTTTGCTGTTTAAGTTGCATATTTTTTTTTACTTTTCTTCCCACCATTTTAAATAATTTGTTTCCTAATCCAATAAAAAATGATGATTAACTTTGAGTTGAGATGTCATAAATTCAATCCTACGTCTTTCTTTTGATTTTAATAAAAAATTCATGTGTTTGGTATTTTTATTTCTACCATCAAAAAAAAAATTATAGAGCTAATAAGGCTTATATGAAAACCCAGTCTTAATAAGAAAATTTTTAAACATATCTTGATTGTCTATTTGAAATCTTGAAAATAAATATGTGTTTCACATTAAAGTTGAATAAAAATTGGGTTTAAAATAAACAAATCAATTTTAATGTGATTTAATATGGACCAAATGTTAATTTTCCATTTTCCAAATTGACCGTCCACATAGGGTTTAAAAGTTTTCTTTTATAAAATCGGATTTCACATGATACAATATATATATGGGAGAGATCATGAGAAAACCACTCATTTCTAAGAAAACCAAGAAAACTAGGGCATTTGAGTAATCTTACACCTATTAACTTAGGTAATTATATTGGCTTTAATTATAATCCCTTAAATCTCTCTTCCTCTTTTAATTACTCTTTCTCTCTCTTACTTTCAATTGAACTACACACATGAAGAACAAATATGTTGAATAGAAACCCTAGAAAGATGAAGAACGAATATAGTGGAAGAAGAAGAAGGAAGACGAAGATGTTCGGACATCCACCACAAGCTGTCGTCGAGGTCACTACAAAATGTTATCAGCTAGCCCACCCTTACCACATCTCAGCCATTTCTTTCTTCCCCTTTCCATCTTCTACCTTTTTTCTTCCTAGATTCGATGATACCCCCACATGTCGGTAAGTATGAATCTCCTGTGGCTCCACCAACACCATCGAGTTCCTGGTCACAAGCATCACTTGCCACACACAACGAACACCAGTGAGGCCTCCGGTGTAAGGTTCGCGATCATTTCGGTCATGGAGACAAAGATTAGAATCCAGATTCCGACGGATTAAAATATGAGGTAATAGAGAGAGAGCATGTTGATTACATATATGTAATGAGATGATATGTGCTTTCATTTGTTCTATTTGGATAACATATATGTAATCAGATGATTCGTGCTTACATTTGTTTTATTTGATTGATTACGTATATGTAATCAGATTATATGTGTTACATTTGTTCTTTTTTTTTTTGTTGATTACATGTATGTAATCAGATGATTTGTGCTTACATTTGTTCAAATTGGTTGATTACATATACGTAATATGATGATATGTACTTACATTTGTTTTATTTGATTGATTTCGTATGTGTAATAAGAATTACATTTGTTCTTTTTTGGTTAATTGCATATATGTAAGCAGTTTTATCAGAATGCTTATGAAGGTTGTTCCATTGTTTTTACACAAATTATGATTACGTTTATATGAAAATTGTGAATCCAAATCAAAAGATCTTCAATGTGGTTGCGTAAAATAACAAAAGAATTGTTTTTAATTTCAATTAAAATTTGAGTTCGATGTCTACCAATTCATTGACCAATATAAACTTATATTAAAAATTAGTTGCGATTCAGTTTTCTTTTTTTAAGGAAGTTTCCAAAATTGTTAAAGACCATCACATTAATGCACAATAATGAAATTAAACGTTTCTAAAACTACTCACACAAATATTACCCATACTACCCTTCTGTATTTATTTTAATAAATTATAATTAAATAGTAATTACAATAATGCCATTATTCATCTTGTCCATTGATTTCTCTAATTAACGGTCAGATCATGGTTTTCTTAGTTTTCGCAATTTGCGTAGTTTTCTTAGGAGCCTCATATATATAGGGGAAGGATCAAATGTTAACCCTTCCTTGTAGCGTTAACCGCTTAACCGTAGCGTTTTTTGTCCGAATCTTTATTTTTTTTTCATGGTTTTTATTATACATAAATAGCGGGGAATTTTTTTTGTGTTTTTGCTAATTCATCACCGTTTAGAAGTTATAGTAAGTGTAAGTTACTTACACTTACTTACAATCCCTATCTGATGTAAGTAAGTGTAAGTAACTTACACTTACTATAACTTCTAAACGGTGATGAATTAGCAAAAACAAAAAAAAAAAAGAAACTCCCCCTATTTATAATAAAAACATGAAAAAAACAAAGATTCGGGCAAAAAACGTTAGGGTTAAGCGGTTAACGCTATAAGGAAGGGTTAACAATGGAACCATCTCCTATATATACACACACACACACACAGCGGATGATTCGAATGTTAACCCTTCCTTATTTCGATAACCGAATAAATACATCCTATTACTTTGGGGCCCACATTAAAGTAAATCTAAAGGTGTAGATTTTTCTTATTTTTTTTATTAATGTAGGAACCACTTACATTAATAAAAAATAAGAAAAAACATACACCTTTAGATTTACTTTAATATGGGCCCCATGGGCGTACCCACCATATGGAGATGGGGGTCGACCGACCCCCATGAACTTTTTATTTTTAATGTTATAAATAGGATCCGAACTCGATTGACCCCCAAGAAAAATTTCTCCCAACCCCATAAAAATTGGACAGCCCCGATAAAGCCCATTCTTAAACCATTTTAAAACCAGAACTTATAATATATTACTCAAATAACGCTATATGCATTACCTATGATTAAATCCAATTAGCAATTTATAATTCAACTCAATACCTAATCACTCATAGCTCAATTTAAAAAAAGTAATAAGACCCAATTTGTATATTAAGTGATTGAATTTAACTATCATAATTTATGTTCGGTTCCTCCTAGAAAATAAACTGAAACAGTAACTAACTTGTATACACCAAAATTTATAGATTAAGTGATTATTATACAATTTGAATAATTGAAACTTGTTAGCATTATTAGAAACTTAGTTGATTTGTGTATAATTTATATATATTTAGGTAATATGGAACAATTTTTCAAAATAAAACTTAGTTAAATCTTGAATTTGTTGATTTGAATAGTATTCATTTGAATTCCGCGGAAAGAAAACTAATTTTATCATATAATCGATCATCCTAATCAACGAAATTATTTGACGTACTTTTATCATGTATTTGTGATAAAATTTAGTTTCATCATTTTTTTGTGTGATCCGACCCGACCTCGATCGAATTGGTCAAATAAAAAAATATTTAACGACAAATAATTATCTAGAAAAAATTTCCGACCCCCATAAAAAAAATTTCTAGGTCCGCCACTCGTGGGCCCCAAAGTAATAAGATGTAGTTATTCGGTTAACGCAATAACTAAGGGTTAACGTTTGATACTCTCCCTATATATATATATAGGGTTTGAATCCTTTGAAAACCCGATCTAAAAGAGAAAACCCTTAAACCCTCTCTGAACCGTTAGATCAAACTTATTTTAATTTTTAATTAATTAAACAGAAAAAACATGTGGTCTATAATTAAAATTAAATATTTTAATGGGGTTTTTGACTTTAAGGGGTATAAATGACTTTTGTGATGAGAGATGAGAGAGAAAAAAAGGAGAGAGGAGAGGGGAGAGAGGAGAGATGAGAGAGAATCTGATAGAGAGAGGAGAGAGGAGAGAGAATCTGATAGAGAGAGAAAGAAGAGAGAGGAGAGAGAATCTGACATAAAAAAAAAGTAATTTTTTTTAAAGTAATTTTTTTTAAAAGTAATTTTTTATAAAAAAAGCAATTTTTTTTAAAGAAAAACAAAAAATATACACATGTGTATCAAACAAAAATTTCACCACACAAACACAAAAATTACATATTCTCAACCGTAATAAATATTACACATGTGTAAATTTATAAAAAAACATCAAAATTAACCAAAAACTACACATGTGTAGTTGTAATATTTTATAAATATTAAATATATAAAATATACACATGTGTAGTATTTTGAGTAAACTGTACTTTGTGTATTAAATCTTGTACATTTTTATTTATACGCATGTGTAATTTTTTATATTTTCTTGTAAAAAATATGTTTTTTTTATTTTGTATAATAAAATATACATTTAAATATAAATATTTTTTGTTTTTTAAAAAAATATGACTTTTTTTTGTATGAAAATATATATTTTTGTAGTTGTAATATTTTAAAAAATATTTTTTTAAACAAAAAATAAAACAGTACACATGTGTAGTATTCTGGAAAATCAAATATATAAATTATATATATAAAGAGAGGAGAGAGGAGAGAGGAGAGAGAAAAGATGAGAGAGAAAAGAGGTGAATATTTAATGAGTAGGTGAATAAAATCAAATATTTAATTGGAGGGAGTGTGAGAAAATACCATTATACCCTTTTTATTAAATTAATTTAAATATAAAATTAGTTTGATCTAAGGGTTGAGATTGGGTTTAAGAGTTTTCTTTTTAAGATCGGGTTTTCATTTGATTCAAATCCTATATATATATATATATATTAGTTATTAATAATGGAGTCAAGACATTAGACATGACAATTTTTAGGTTGATATGTAGCCAATCGAGCTGATGTCAGCATCATTCGTAATAGATGACCAGGATAATGCAATGCAACATTTCAATAATGAGTAAATGACAGTGATCCTAATGGTTTGATAATTTATGATTATTAGTTCCTAAGTTTCATAAATTGCTTATATAATATTAAACTTTAAACATTTATAACACATATAATATTAAGATGATGATTATTTGATCAATCATATGAGAGTAATTTGATAATCAAAAGACTTTACGTGTTATAAATATTTAAATTTTGAGATCATCATATAAGTAATTTATGAAACTATTCACAAGTACGTCTAACTCAAACTTTATAATTCGATCTCAAGCAAAATCTATACACATCTCTACATGATACAAGATGTTAATTTACACATTGGATGATTGAAACATAACAAAGTTTGAATAATCATTTCCTCGGAAAAGTCTTATGTGATCGAGACTATGTAGTTTCCTCCTATATAATCCCCCCCTTCACATGCCTCTGATTCCACATTCAAAGCATTTGCTAGCTTTTACCAAACCACAATCAATTCACTTCTAGCAATGGCATCAATGTGTACTAAGGTGTGGTGCATAGTGGTGCTGCTGGTGGTGTTACAAGCGTTGACGGTACGGGAGGCGGAGGCGGTGACATGCGGTGAGGTTGTGAGTGCTATAGCACCATGTCTCGGGTACCTAAGGAACGGTGGAAGCCCAACAACTGTTTGCTGTAATGGGATCAGAGAGCTTTTAAGGAACAAGGCTAGAACCACAACTGACCGTAGGAGTATTTGTAATTGTCTAAAAAGCGCTTCTTCGTCTTACCGTGGCGTTAGCGGCAGTTACGCGGCTAGTCTCCCAGGAAAGTGTGGTGTTAACGTGCCATACAAGATCAGCCCCTCCACGGACTGCAACAGGTATAACATAAAATAAGTGCATCTGGTAGGGCTAAAATCAAGCCAAGACGAGAGAATTTTCAAGCCAAGCAAACTAGTTTTAAAATTTTTCGAGCCAAAAATTCAGCTTTATCTCATAAAAAATCTTAAGCTATGAGCCATATAATTTTTCTTTTTCTTTTTACACACACAATTATATTTAATATTAATACATATATATACATAAAGAAATTGAGTTGAGAAACTCATGAAAACCCAGTGTAACATAAACACACACATACGTATATATGGATTGTATATTTCAAAAACTCAATTTTATAGAGAAAATCTTAAAACTTGTATGGATTATAAAATCTTGAAAATAAATATGTGGTCCATATTAAGTCACATTTAAATTGATTTTATTATCCCATACTAATTTTTTTATTCAAATTTAATGTGAATTATGTATTTTTTTTATTAAGATTCTATATGAAGGGTCCAAATAAAAATCAATCTAAGTGTCGAGCCAGGCCAAGCTTACCTAGAAGAGGCTCAACTCAATTTAGATGAGCTTTTTTTTTTTTTTTCGGAAAGTTAGATCGTAAACGAGGTTTTAAACAACCATGGTATTTAGGATGGTTGTTAGGTCCCAGTTGTAAAAAGTGTGTATTACAATAAAAGATTATAGGTTCTATCCTTAAAGAAACAAAAATTTAACTTAATTTTATAAACTTTTGATTTCTTATACACTTTGTTTCAATAAATATATAGTTTTAAATTTAACAAATCACATCAAATATATAGTTTTGGATTAATTTTTATGCTGCTTTTTTATCATTCAATTTGTATAACTTAATTTTTATAAGCTTTTGATTTCTTATTCAAATTGTTTTATAAATTATTTTGTTTGATTTAATATTATGTCTGAATTTCTTTGATCAAGGGTATATATAAACAAGCCAAGCTAATTCAGAGTTCGTTAAGACTTAGCTTTGGCTCGATTTAGATTAAGAGAACCCAAGCTAAAGTTTACTTCGACACATTTATTTTTAATTATCCAATTTACTCAAGGCACTATCGGCCCCCAATTCATCAATCACGCACCGTACTATTTTTTTAATTTTGTAATGTTTTTCTTTTGCAGGATCCAGTGAGGATTGAAAAATACAAAAGTCTATCCGTGATTCATGTGTTACCACGTCAATAAAATCATAGGTCCCTATTTATGAATAAAGGACGAAAGCCATCTTCCTACTTTATTTTGTCTGTATATAACTTATCATAATTCCATCTTTTAAATGTTGTGTCATCTTTGATTAAGGAAATGGTTAACATTCCACATATATTATTAGTTTCGTATACGTCTCATATAATACTTATACATTTTATATAAGCTTATACGACACCAATAATTAAGTCTGATAAAATCTGAAAAATAATGATTCACTATTATACGTCTCGTATAAAAGGTGTGGAGTTTGAGGGTTTATCAGTGTGATAATAAGACTACCCGCAATGCTAAATACTGCATTTACTACATGCATCCTAATCATCACTGACACATCAGTTTTTTACCCATTATTCCTACATGCATTCTCTCTCCTCTTTTTAACTCCAACCCATCCTTCCCACATGCATTCTCTCTCTTCCAAATCACAATTTTATTTTAAAATGTTTTACATGTTTTATTTTTAAAAAAAATGATTTTTAATTGGGATGGGCCCACTTTTTCTTGCATTTAAGCGCACATGAGGACGTGCAAATTGGAGAAAATGCATAGGGTACCATTGCATTTGTCTGAGAAGATGGCTTCCACGTATGACGTGCAGAGGGGGTGATGTGCGCGATGCAGGCAGTCTAACATGACCTTACATTAAAGAACCAAATATTTGAGTAATAACTTATAATAAACAAACAAACGTACTTAAAAAAATCTTATTCATGCTAATGGTAGGATATGTGAAAGAGCAAGATCTCGAAAGGGACTATTAGTCTTGTGTAGTTGACTAGTTGGTATTATAACATATGCATTAGTGTATACATTGTTGATTGTCCTCCCTCAACAACGCATATGGTAAAACTTATTAACATTTTGCAAAACTAACTTTTAAGAGAAGTGTAGATCGTCTTCAAGTAATCGATTTTTACCAAAAAAAAAACATATTTTTCACAATTAATATATATATATATATATATATATATATATATATATATATATATATATAGGATTAGGACCATATAAAAACCTTTCGATTAATCAATAACTCATTAACTCAAATCTAATGATTAATTTAAAAGTTAAGTGTATAAAATTGTGAAATGTGTCATCAATCATATTTTAATGCAAAATGGTATTTTAGTCATTTGTATCATATCAAAAATACTAAAATTAATATGGTGGTGCAATGTGCGCCTTATAATATATTTTATTAAAGCTAATTATTTATTTAAATTTTACCCCCTATTTTTTATACATACATAAATTTTTTATATTATAATATTTTTATAAAAAATACACCATTTTACTAGTCTTATTTTTCTCTTTAATTCTGCTATAGTCTTGAATAGGTGTTTTTTTATTTTTTTTCCGGATGTTCGTATTTACATTAGTGTAACAAGTATAAACATAACACATTATTTGTTAAACTACTTTCTAAAAAAGATAAATGATATTTTTTAAAGTTCACGAAATCTTGTCTGAATATTTATAAAATTTCCGACAATTTTACGAAAAACGAAAGAAAAATATGTTAAACTTTGTGAACCAGTTTTAAAAAAGTAAATGATATTTCTTTTTAAGTTGCTGGAAACTTGTCGGAAAGTTGATAATTTTTTCGACAAGCTACAAAGCATGAAAGTTATCACTTTTATCTTTTTTTAGTATTAGTTCCATAAAACTAAAAATTATAATTTCTAGTTTGTCATAACATAGTCGGAAAATTTATCAAATTCCTGATATGTTTCTGACAACATTTTAAAAAAAATATTATTCTTTCTAGTTTAATAAAGCAAAATAATTCTTTTGTCGGAATATTGTCGATAATCTTTCCGACAAGTTTCCGACAACTTTAAAAATATATTGTTACTAATTATTAAATTAAATGTTGTTGGTAATCTTTCGGTAATGAGTTGGAAATAAATTAGAATTAGCAACCATTTAGCGACAAAATTATCTTTTGAAGCTACTTTTTCGAAACAATGTAGGAAACTTTTGTGTTATATTTTTATGTTTATATTGTCGGAAGATCGTTGCTATTTTGTTGGAAATTTTGTTTATTTGTATAGTATCGGAAAATTTGTAGGAAACCAAACTGTTTTCTAGTTGTGCAAGAGTTATAAAAGAAAATTTCTTTTAAATTAAAGCAAGTTAATTTTATGTCGTTTAAAGTTAATATGTAAAATTAACTTCACTTTGGTTTAAGAAAAAAAATATTTTTTATACCTTTTAAATTTTATAATTATTAATAATTGTTGTTAGTTCATTACGACTTACATATTTGTTATTTAAATTCATTATAATGTGTATATATGTGTAGAGAGAGAGAGAAAAGAGTTACAAGACAGAGACGACTGTAGATAACAACTAGCTAGGATAATTATACGTGATAACTTGTAGCCAAATGCACGTATAGTAGGTACGATCCAGATACAAAAACGAGACACTATGGAAAGAGCCACATATAATCGAATATATGGACCCAATCCTAATTATTACTGAAACGAAATTAAAAAAACAACACATGCAACTTATATATCATCTCGATCTCTTCATTGTTTAATCTCTTGCTAGCTTTTCCTTCTTCATAAGTTACTTAATCCTGCAATTTTCATTCATGCTCAAACATAAGTAATAATTTCGAAATTAAAACTAGTTGCAACAATGCCGGTTCAAGTCTCTTAAATTTGTTTAAGGGAATTTGAATAACACTAGGCCAAGTGATAAATTAGAAAATATAAAACGTTAAATAGAATAGGTCAAATATCACATAAATATAATCAAGTTTTTCAACTATTTTAATTAAGTTTTTCAACTATTTTAATTAAGTTATAGAAGCTTTATTTGTTTCTCTAAAGTAACTAAACTTTAATTTATTATTCCAATAATGTGTGATTACCATGTCATCATGATACCATTTTTTCTCTAATTTGTTTATTAATGTTTTCTAGTTTTCTTTTTAGCATAAAACATAATAAATACAATTAGAATTGAATGAATAAATTTTATTTTTATTTTTATTATTACCCTTGAATTAATATAGTTTTAAGTTCCAAATGATAAAAAGTATTGTTTTTTAAACTGAAAACGCTTTATTTATATTTTTAGAATAAAAAGGTTCTTTTTAATTTTTTTAGATGAAATCCATTTAATTTTTTAATTAAAAAGAACCCTTAACATACTTGAGTTTTTATGGTTAAAAATGTGATTGTAGAACATTATATTTTATCAAAAACATTCCTTCTCTATTTTATCCTTGCATTTGTTTACCATTATATATAGAAATATATATAAAAAAAAGATTAATTTACCAAACTTACATTACCTCTGAAAATATTTTTAGAACTAAAGCATGATATGATAATAATAAAAAGAAACCTATTTATGTTCCTTTTAAAGCAATGGTGAATATATGATATGATAATACTAAAAAGAAACCTATTTTTGAAACCGTTTCTAGTTCCGGTCAATAAAGTTAACAACCGGTTCCTGTTTCTGTTTTGGTTCGGGTTTTAGCTGGTTTCGGTTCGAGTTTGACCGGGTAAAGGAGAAATCGGTTCCGGTCAACAAAGTTAACAATTGATTTCGGTTTTGGTTAGCTGGCCGGTTCCGGTTCGGGTTTGACTAGGTAAGGGTGAATCCGATTCCGCTTTTTCGGTTCCGGTTTCGCTGAGAATAGAACCACCTGTACTAATCGGTTCCGGTTCCGGGTTTTTTGCCCACCTGACAAACATTTGTTTGGATTCTAGTCTACGTTGTTTCTAACTATTAATAATTTAGACGTCTAAAATATAAATAAACAATCAATATCATAGGTTTTATTTTCAAGCCAGAAAGTAGTCAAAGCGTACTATATTTGGATAACTACTAGACGTTACAAAAGCACAACCCTATACATGTTTTAACATGTATTGTGTTATATATATCCCTCGTGTTAAACCAGGGCTTTGAATTTAAACAGACGTGAGACAAAGATACTTTTTTTAGAGAAAATTTTATACATTATCTTCGTTTTAAATTCATAAGTTTAGAATAAGATATATGTAATTCGATCTTGTCTTTTTAACGACAAAAGAAATGGCCTTAAAAGATGGTTCGAATGTCAGCAATTTTTTAAAAATTTCAATCAGATTAATATATAGCTAGTGCAATTAGACATACTTGGAACAGTCTGTTGAGGGGCTGATCTTGTATGGAATATTGACACCACATGAAGAGGGGAGGCTTGAAGCATAGCCTTGGGTGACCCCTTTGTAGTTGCTGTAAGATTTCTGTAAGCAGCCACACGCTGTCTTACGGTCAGCGGTGGTGCTAGCGGCGCTGTTAAGTGCTCTAACACCACTACAGCAGCTCGGAGACGGCTTCCCACCGCTCCTTAGGTAAGCAAGGCAAGGTATCAAGCGGCTAACCACTTGACCACATGTGATGGTTGCTTCTGCATGGGGTGCAAACACCAACATGCAAGCCACAACCACACAAGCCATCTTTGTTAACATACTAGCCATGTTCGAACTATTGGTTAAGCTAGCTACTTGAGGGATTGATGAAGATGTGTGTAATTAATTTGGTGAAGAGAACGGTGTGGAGCATATGGTGTTTATATAGAGCCAAAAGTTATTAATCTGACCACCGACAATTGCTATTTTAATATAAATAAACATATTTAGGATATGCGAAAAAGAAGAAATTTTTAATAAAATGCATTTACGAATTTTTCAATATTAATGTCGAAAGTGTATTACGCATAAAAGGAAATTATTATGTGACTGAGACTCTTTGGTAACCTCTTAATAGTTATTAAAAGGTCACCAATGACACATTGTTCTAATTGTACCTCAAGATTCTTTCAAATGAGAGTCTCCCGCAGCGAAAAAGGGGTCTGAGGGGTCAGGGTATTTTCCTAGTGGGGTTTCCTTCTGGGTTTGTTGTGATGGCTCATTGGAGGTTCAGTTAATTAGACTTTGGTGATATGACCTGAAAACGGTGGGCTTACACGATTGAGACATTCGGCGTTCGAAAAAAAAGTTATTAAAAGGCCGGGTACATTTATAATAATTTATAGTCTTTTAATGATTAAGAAGTAAAATTACGTTTAAATGATTGAGACTTAACATTAAAATATAGCATTTTAACCATTAAAACATAATATTACCTATTAATTAATTATTAAAAGGCAAGTAACCAATAAGATCTAGACTCTGAAAGACTATTAACAGTCTTATGAACAGCTCCTTACTAACATAATATTACCTATTAATTAATTATTAAAAGGCAAGTAACCAATAAGATCTAGACTCTGAAAGACTATTAACAGTCTTATGAACAGCTCCTTACTATGCTTGTTTAAAATAGCTATTTTTAGGAGCTTTTAATTTGCAATTTTCTTATTTAAATGAATATTATAACAAGAAACCAATTATCATGCTTTTCAATAATAATCTTGAATATGAAAACTGATTTCAACAAGCACAAATAGCCAAGTAGATAGCATATCAACAAGCACGAGTAGCCATTGTGGGTCGGTCCTGTGGGGTTTTCCCGGTCGAACGCCATGCCAAACTCTAATGCCTAGTGGGCCCGGTTAAGACAACACATTGGCCGGAGTTGGGTGTGGACCTCTCCTATGGGTGGGGTGCGATACCATCCAAATTCAATAGTCGCCGTTCGAAAAAAACAAGCACGAGTAGCCAAGTAGATATATCAACAAGCACGAGTAGCCAAGTAGGGATGTCATGTACCGGTATAGTAATTTGACCATCTTTAATGGTGAGGCCGCGGTAGCAACGGGGTCTGGTCCTTGGGCGGGGGTCAGCGGGAACACCGCCCCCTCCCCCGGCATCCAAAATTCTCTCTCAACGGTGCCCGCTTCCCGTTCTCTCCTCTCTTAAATTATCATGTAGCATGCCAAATTCCTATTAGTCTTATTCTTTTTTATGCAAAAATCTCTTCTTGTTTAATTTTTTACCAGCAATTATAACCCTATACATCATTATAAAACCTTGTCACCTGATTAAAACCACTTTTACGTATCCAGCTTTACTTGTTGGATCAAATGGGTCAAATTGATCTACGAAACTGATCATGACGCATCAACTTTAGGTTTGCTTCAACAATACATCTTTTTAGCATATGCAAATGATACATGTATCATAGAAAATAAAATAGAGAAGAAAACGACTGTATCCAAGTTGGAACCAACTTCACGGCATCGCGGGGTTTCATACGTAAACATCATATGTATGCGGGGACCACTAGATCTTAACCATTGATTTATTTGCTCAAAGGTCCATAATCATTCATATCCTTCTCACGTTAAACATCATATGTATTGGATCCGCCTCATACACACACACACACATATAGGAAGAGGACCAAATGCTAACCCATGTTTATTGCGTTAACCGAATAACTAGATATTATTACTTTGGAGCCCACACTAAAGTAAATCTATAGGTGTATGTTTTTTTTAATTAATGTAGGGCACACTTACATTAATAAAAAATAAGAAAAAACATACACCTTTAAATTTATTTTAATTTGGGCCCCAAAGTAATAAGATGTGGTTATTCAGTTATCGAAATAAGGAAGGGTTAACATTCGAAACATCTCATATATATATATATATGAGTTGAATGTTCGTATTTACACCAATGTAACAAGTATAAAAATAATAAATTATTTGTAACGAGTTGTAACGAATTTGGGTTTACATTGTTGTATAATAAATAGAGGTTACGTTTAAGAGTGTAAACGAGCCAAGCCTATCCCGAGGTCGTTAATTCCGTTATATTCTTGACTAGTTTTTTTATTTTTTCCGGATGCTCCAAAATTCGTTATATTTACAAGATTGTAAATACATTTTAATATTTAAAAAAAATTATATCTACAAGATTGTAAATACATTTTAATAGTTTAAAAAAATACTATAATATTTTGTTGATAAAAACCAAAATTCGTCCTTGTAAATACATATTAATACTTTAAAAAAATATATATCTACAAGATTTTAATACATTTTAACACTTTAAAAAAAATACTATAACATTTTGTTGATAAAAACCAAAATTAGTTACATCTACAAGATTGTAAATACATTTTAATACTTTAAAAATTATATCTACAAGATTGTAAACACATTTTAATATTTTAAAAACCAAAATTCGTTACAAAATCAAAAATATAACATAATTAACGAGCATCCGGAAAAAATAAAAAAACCTGGTCAAGAATATAACGTAATTAACGAGCTCGAGATCGGCTTGGCTCGTTTACACTCTTAAACGTAACCCCTATTTATTCTACAACAATGTAAAACCAAATTCGTTAAAACTCGTTACAAATAATTTGTTATTTTTATACTTGTTACATTGGTGTAAATACGAACATCTGAAAAAAATAAAAAACCTAGTCAAGACTATAACGGAATTAAAGAGAAAAACAAGACGAGTAAAATGGTACAATTTTTATAAAAAAAATTATATTATAAAAAAGTTATAGATGTATAAAAAAAGAGGTGGTAACTTTAATAATATAGCAAATTACATTAATACCCTTATTACATTTTCTTTCAAATCAAATATATTATTTTATTATAATTTAATATGAACCATTAGATTGAAATCTTTGAATTTGATCATTAAATAGAGTGTGACTATTGCGTTATTGCTCTATCATTGAGTTATGAATTGATCACTTCTTTATATATATATATATGTATATATATATATATGATTGGGATCAAATGCTAACCCTCTCTTAGCACGCTAACCCATTAACTTTGCCAAAACGAAGCCGAATCTTGAATTTTTTTTGAACATCATTGTAACACAATTAGAACACTATGTTCTTTTATGAGTTTGAGATAATTCATCACCGTTTAAAAAATATCATCGTTGTAAGTTTTGTGCTACAGTACTGTGAGTTTTAAATATTTAAACACTTACAGTACTGTAAGAGCCCAAACGGTGATAAATTAGCCCAAACTCATAAAAGAACATGGTGTTAGTTAGTTATAAAAATTTAAAAATTTAAAAATTTTGAAACGATATATTGATATAAAATGAATAAATTATGTATTCAAAATTACTTTAAGTAATAAAACAGTAATTACAAATTTTAATAACAATAAGAATAACATCAAACCTTCTTAATTTGTAATTGTTGAGATATTTGAACTAATTACCTTTAAAACTTTAAGTTAAATTTTTATCAAAAACTAATTATTTCAAATTAAAAAAAAACTAATTTGAAATTATCATTAAACATACAAGATAAAAAATGTAACTCTTATTAGCATTTTTATTAATTTCGATTTATATTTCATTGTATTGAAAAGTATTTATATTTAAAGAAAACTTGTATTTTATAAACTTGTATTTTTTATAATAACGATTTAATATATTTCATTGTTTTTTAATTTTGATTGTTCGAAAAATAAAAATTTATAAGAAAATGTTCTTAATATGTGTGTGCATGCATGCATGCATGCATGCATACAAGAACATTAAACATTGATGATATTATCATACCATTCTAATACCTCGTGTGTTACACAGATTTAATAAAAAAAATAGTTAGTGATAAAAATTTAAAAATTTTGAAACGATATATTGATATAAAATGAATAAATTATGTATTCAAAATTACTTTAAGTAATAAAACAGTAATTACAAATTTTAATAACAATAAGAATAACATCAAACCTTCTTAATTTGTAATTGTTGAGATATTTGAACTAATTACCTTTAAAACTTTAAGTTAAATTTTTATCAAAAACTAATTATTTCAAATTAAAAAAAAACTAATTTGAAATTATCATTAAACATACAAGATAAAAAATGTAACTCTTATTAGCATTTTTATTAATTTCGATTTATATTTCATTGTATTGAAAAGTATTTATATTTAAAGAAAACTTGTATTTTATAAAACTTGTATTTTTTATAATAACGATTTAATATATTTCATTGTTTTTTAATTTTGATTGTTCGAAAAATAAAAATTTATAAGAAAATGTTCTTAATATGTGTGTGCATGCATGCATGCATGCATGCATACAAGAACATTAAACATTGATGATATTATCATACCATTCTAATACCTCGTGTGTTACACAGATTTAATAAAAAAAATAGTTAGTGATAAAAATTTAAAAATTTTGAAACGATATATTGATATAAAATGAATAAATTATGTATTCAAAATTACTTTAAGTAATAAAACAGTAATTACAAATTTTAATAACAATAAGAATAACATCAAACCTTCTTAATTTGTAATTGTTGAGATATTTGAACTAATTACCTTTAAAACTTTAAGTTAAATTTTTATCAAAAACTAATTATTTCAAATTAAAAAAAATAATAATTTGAAATTATCATTAAACGTACAAGATAAAAAATGTAACTCTTATTAGCATTTTTATTAATTTCGATTTATATTTCACTGTATTGAAAAGTATTTATATTTAAAGAAAACTTGTATTTTATAAAACTTGTATTTTTTTATAATAACGATTTAATATATTTCGTTGTTTTTTAATTTTGATTGTTCGAAAAAAGTTATAATATATAAACTTTTTAAAGTATGTTTTTTAATTAAATGATTTGATTTTCAATTTATCAAAAACTTTTTAATATGTCAAAGAAAAACAATATCATTATTATTACTATAATCATTTAATATGAAAGATAATATAATTATTTAATTAAAGATAATTAAGTGATAGTATAAAAAATTGACAAGTGTCAAGATATGCTTAGAATGTGCCAAGTGTCCAATAAAGATTTTTGTTTATTATATTAGTAAGATATATATATATATATATAAAATTCTCTGTCCTAATTTGCGTTAGTTATATATCAAGGTAATTTTTAAACTAAGCTCAGTTGTTTCTGATTTTTTTTTTTTGAACGGCAGTTAAACTTGTCTCGTAGTGCTACCTTCAGTTATCCTGGCGATTGATAGCTAAGATCGATTCCTCGATCTCCGACCTGAGACACGTGTGCCCCCAGATGCGCGGGAACCGGATGGAATCCGTAAACCCTCGCCCCCCATTAGGTTCGAACCTGGGATTAAAGCCCTGATTCGTTCCTTCACCTGGATATCCATTAAATTGCTTCCAACAAGGTTTGAACCCATGACTTCCACATTGGAAGGGTGAGCCTTTACCAGTTGAGGCAATTCTCCGGATAGTTGTTTCTGATTTTATTCTGGTAACGTTTCGGTTTTATATATTAATAACTAGAGTATTACCCCGTGTATTACACGGATTGAATATAAAATAGTTAACTAATGAAAATTTAATATTATAAAATAATATTTTGATATAAAATAATCAATTTACATATTAATAAAAACTTTAACTAATAAATCAATAATTAAAAGCTTCAGTAACATAAGAAATGATAATGATCTTCTTGATCTATTAGAATTGATATTATTGAACTAATTAACGGTTAAAAACCTTTAGTTTTTATTTTGTCAAAAACTAACTTTGTAAATTAAGAAGGTATGTAATTATTAAAATTGAAGGACCAATTTGAAAATATCATAACATAAAGGACCAAAAGTGTAGCTTTTCTATCAATTTATAACTTTGGTTTTTGAAGAAATATATAAAACATCATTTTTCTTATAAAACTCATATTGTTTATAAAAGCTCTGGTTTATATTATATTTTATTTTTAAAAAATTTATTTTTTAAGAAAACTTGTTTTTATGAAAATTTTATATTTTAATAACTTTTTTAAGTGTGTTTTCTAATAATAAAATATTTGATTTAAAATTTTTTTAGAACTGTTTTTATATATGACAAAGGTAAATAGTATAAATTGTAATTAGTATTAATAATTTTATTATTATTTAATATGGGAGAGATTATAAGTATTTGATAAAAGAGATAATTAAGTGAATTTATAAAAAGTTGACATGTGTCAATGATAGTATAGAAAGGTGACAAGTGGCAAAGGAAGATGTTTGTTTATTAGAATAGATAGATTTAATATCACTGAGCACAAGTTTTAAAATGAGAGAAGTTAGGTATGGGTGTTGAGTAGGAGTAGTTGGGAGTTGGGTCTGGCTCTTAAATTTATCAAAAAATTTATGAGACAATTACTTCTTAGGCCCTACAAACGAACGCCAAGTCCCCATAATAGGTCGATGTTCCCATAATATATAGGTCTGCCTCTTGCCTTTCGTTGAGGTAATTCTTTTTTTATTACAAATACTATGTTATAAACCCGTATATTACACGGATTTAATATAAAATGTTAAATTAAAGAACGTAATTGGATGATAAAGATCTCGTTGTTTAAAAACTCTTTTTATAATATGTTTTGTTTTTAAAAAAATCATTTTTTAAGATAACTTGGTTTTTACATAAATTTTGTTCTTTTGAAAATAAAATATTTCTTACTTTAAAATTTTTATTTTAGAAAATTTCATATCTTATAATTTTTTTTTAAGTTTGCTTTATAATAAAAAGATAAATAATATATTAGTTATTAGTATTATAATTATTTAATAAGAGAGATAATTTATTTAATAAGAGAGAGAATATAATTATTTAACAAGAGAGTGAATGTGACAAGTGGCAAATTAGTAGTGTAAGAAGTTGACATGTGACATTAGTAGTGTAAGAATGTGACAAGTGACAAATTTGTTACTCTTTTATTATAGAGTATAGATAATAGGGTTGTGCTAAATACACACACATTTACACCTTACTTGCATTAATTGCTACTGTCATTAATGATTACCCATTAATAAAACTAACTTACTCATTCATTATTTATTAAATATCTAGCTTATTAATTAATCATAATTTAATATATTATTAGACATCAATGTATAAATTAAATAAAAACTATTTATTTAAATTAAATTAAATAATAACCATTTTATATTTAAAATTATTATTAATTTAGCATATTTGTAACAATTTAATTTAATAATTAATAAAAAAAATAATTATAACTTCATATTCAACAAGTTTTGTTATCTAATCTTTGTAAAACTTGACGTGATTTTTGTAAGTTTTCCGCTCAATTAGTTTTTTATTAATTTTATTTTTTTGGAAATTTTAAATTAGTTTTTCATTAATCATTAAATTTTAATTAGTACAAAACTTGCTAAATTAGTAATTTTTTAAATATATCAGTGGTTATTTGTTTAATTTAAATAAATAGTTGTCATTTACTTATTTATAACTAATAATATAGAAATTAATTATTAAATAATAAATTAGATGTGTAATAAATAATAAATGATTAAGTTGGTTTTAATGATAAATAATAACTAATGATATTTAACAATTAATGGACAAAGATTATTGGATAATTAAGTCAAAATAATTAATGTACTAAGTAGTTTGGTGCATTTAGTAAGTAGGATTGGTGCAATTAGACTCACCCAATCTAATATAATCTTGCAAAGCTTTTAGTCTAATGATCTAGTTAACCTTTTCACAAATTAAAGATCTTGTGCTTAATTTGGGTGTGATCTGTCATATTAGTTTAGAAAAGGTAAGAAAGTTTACATATAGCAGTAAGCATCTTTTTAGAGTGGGCTCAACATGAGCTTCAAAACGTTAAATACGAATAGATAGTTAGAAATCTCATATTGAGCGGTTGCATAACTTTAAAAAAATTATTATACACTTATAAACTATTATAAACAAAATTATATTTTTCCTCATGTCTGAATCCATAACTTCTTTATCTACGAGGCAAGACTTCTATAAATAAAATAGTGCGGCGTTAATAACTAACGCAAATTTTATTTAGAACACAAATTTGTGAGACGATACAAGAATGAATGTAAAAAAATTTATTTCTTCTCTCTATATACTACAACAAATAAGTATATATATTGAAAATCTATCTATTATAATAAATTAAAGTTTTTAGAGACACATGGTGCGTTTTTAGACCACCTAAGCTTTGATTTCCCACATCTTTCTCCTATTAAATACACCTCATATTAAATAATAATATTAAATATTAAATATATATTTATATATACTTTTTAAATTAAGAAAAATATTTTTTTAATACATTAAAAATATATTAATTAAAAAAAATAAAATTCAATTTATAATAAAATATATAATTTTTTTTAAAAAATATTAAAAAAACAAACATTAAAAAAGTTAGTCTTTAAAAAATAATATAATTATTTTAATTGATGATTAACTAGTATAATACACGACGTACAAACCTAATAACCATATATATCTCTAATTAATTGGGATATGAAATCTAATATTTCATCTAAAGCTAGACGTGGATAACTGGATAATGAAATTTAGCTTAAGCTAAAACGTGGCAACCCGCATGAAATAGAACCATTTAATTAATCACAAGACCTTAAATCATAAAAGTCTAGCTGTAGGGACTTGGCAAACTCTAAGATTTAAACTAACGTAACATAACGAACACTTAACCATGCGTATTTCGTGTAAAGTGTAGGTCACCAAATACTTTATCCCAAAGTTTAAAAAAAAAATTATATATTACACATACAAAAATTTATATATGAAATATATAACATTAAGGTTTAAAAGGGTGCATGAGCGGTTGAAGAAAGGCAAATCTGACCTCTATCCCATGTCCAATTTTTTAGGAGGCACAAAATTTTGATACATATGTATATATAGAGAATCGGTTAATGGTTTATTCGGTTGGGTTTAATTGGTTTTCAATTTTTTCCCTATCCAAAAACCGAACCGAATTGGTTTCGGTTAAAACCGAACAAACCGATTAAAAATCAAATAAACCGGCTAAAATCAAACAAACCGAACTCCATCGAATAAACAAATTCAAAGGCAAATAAACCGGTTAAAAACTGATCTGAATAAATTGAATTCAGGCTCATATATTATTAATAAGATAATAAATTTAAATTTGAATTCAGTTTAATCGGTTAACCAAACAAACCGAATTCAAAAAAATTTGGAACGATAACTGCAAAAAAAGTCCAAAATTCGGAGTAAGGAACCAAAACGAAAACCGAATTCAAAATTTGGTTCAATTTTTTCTGTTACGAACACAGTTCGGTTTTTTCAGTTACGAATGCAGTTCGGTTTTTTTCAAGTACGAATACGGTTCGGCTTTCGGCTTCTTGAACACCCCTAATTTAATATTTGAATTCGCTATAGCTAGGGTCTTTTTTTTCTGTTTCGTCCTGGTCACTTTAATTCTTAGGGCCGCCACTGAAAGGACCCTTTTTTTTCTCGCCCCAGGCCCCGGAATATATTTTGATTCTCAAGGCCGGCTCTGATAGGTGTTGTGTGATCAAGCCAAAACACCCCTCATCTATTTATACTTGCGTTTAGGGGCAAAATGGTCCAAAAATTTAAGAAAGACGGCTAGAAAACGGCTATTTTTTTCACCAAACCGGTTAACCAGTTAATAACTGGTTACCCGGTCTCTAACGACTATTTTTTCAAATGGCTACTGTTTTGAACCAAAACCGGTTAACCGGTTCTTAACCGCGCAAAAAAACGGTTTCTCTTTTAACCGGTTACTCACCGGTTTTTGCAAAAAAATGGGGAACCGGTCCCAAACAGGCGGTTAAACCACTAACCTAAAACCGGTAGGAATAAGCGATCCAGAAACCGGTTTGGAACCCGGTTCGGGTCGGGTAACCGGTTAATTTGTGCACGCCTACCTTATGGCAATAAGAGTCTGTTAAAAAGCTTCACAATTTCAAATCCTATACATTTAAAAATTCCTAGGTTTATCAAAGATGAACTAAACTAACAGAGATGAATGCTACTTAACAGATCAAATCTAAACTCTAAATCACTGAAAATTTGGAGACCCTAGTATTAACCAAACATAACACAATTTTTATTTCACCGTTAATCCAAAATAAAAATTGGAGTAAATAACCAATATGATCCCTGTGATTTGCTACTATTTTACTCTTAGTGTTTAGATTTCATAAATTACTTATATAATCGTAAACTTTAGACATTTGTAAAGGTCACCTAATTATCCTCACATACTTGGCCAAATTACCTCTCACATAAGGACTATATGTGTTACAAATATTTAAAGTTTGAAACCATATGGATAATTTATGAAATTTAGGGACCAAAAATGAAATTCTAGCAAACCACTGGACCATCTTACTAATTTACTCTAAAAATTGTTGAAGCTCAACGAGGAGCGGGAGCCGTTGGAAGCAAAATTTTGACCCCACTGGGAGGGGGGAGGTGTTCCCACTGGATCCCACTAGGTCCACGGGGTGACCATTGTGCATGGTATAATATTAAGGTCATGCTTGGAATTTCATCTAAAAATGACTTATTGACTTATTGGCTTTTTCAAACAGTCAATTAGTCAATAAGTTGTTTGTCAAACATAAAAGGACTTTTGAAAATGACTTTTTATAAAAGAGTGGTAAGTTGTTTTTCAAAAGCTAAAAATTCTAGCTTTTTAAAATGACTTATGACTTATTTACATAAAATTACAAATCTACCACACTCTTTACCCTTTATCCAATAACATTAAAAAATATCAATAAAAATATGTCCTTTTTTGTCATTTTGAAAATTAATTTTGAAAAAGTTAATACAAACACATTTTTAAAAACTCTATTTCAAAAAGTCATAAGTTAATAAGCACTTTTGACAAAAAGTATTTTTTGAAGTTAAATAAAAATTGTAACAGACATCACTGGTTTCATTGCCGGACTCAATTCGAAACCCCAGACCAAATTTCACCCAAATCACACATCGAATCAAAACCAAATTGTGTAGAAATACAGTGACATGAAAAGTAAGCGATTCAATTGTATTAGATAATCAAAACAACATGATAATCAAGAGAAAATGGGATTAGATTACTCGACTTGCTCGTCATAGGATGATTAGTGGAAGCTTCAACCTCTTCAATTTCCAATTACTTGGAATCGAACTGCTGTATCTATTTGGTTCGTGTGTATATGCGAAGGACAGTCGGTTGTACCCATGGTTGTGAAAATCCCAGACTAGGTTGGTTAATCGTTTGTCCCCTAAGGCCGATTAGGCCCGACTATCCGATTAGGCCGATTACCCTGAATAATCCCGATTAATCCCTAGTCCCCACCCCACCGACCGACTAGCGATTTCTACAACATTGGTTGTACCAATGAATACGAGAAAAAATAATCGAATGAAGGATTCCAAAGCGAGTTCATGAGTTCATGACTAATCAAATAATCGGTGTCTCAGCCCAGAATGATTCGAGCCAGTTTACACATTTGGGCTTTGGCTCCAATGATCAAACGATCCAACACCCGAACGATATTTGAGGTTGGTATTAAAAAATAAATAAATAAATAACGATTATTTAAAATTGGGCTAAACAAGAGACGGGTTCGATTCTGGAGTATGGGTGTTCATCAGGTCGGATAACGAGTTATTCGGATTTGAAATTGTTTTGGTCTATCCGAAACCCGACCCGGAAAATCCCGAACAACCCAAAAAACTGTGATTTTCACATCCGAATAACCCGAACAAACCGATTTTATTCGGATATCCGACCCGTAAAACTAGTTTTTGACTATCCGAAACCCAAACCAACCCGAATCTAAAATTGTATTATCCGACCCGAAAACCTCGAATTAGATTTCGGATGAATTTTTTTCAGGTTTGAGATACAATTTGGATTTCAAATTTTTTCGAGTTTTGGATATTTTGAAGACCTTTATTCTGGAGAACCTTAATTTATTTTTCACGGTTTGTTACCTGTTTTAAAGAGCGTTTTGGGGACAAAGCCACAAAGGTGTTATTTTCTGGTAGAAAATAAATAGAGTAAAAGTCATAGAATTGTTATGAGAAGAAATAATATGCAAATATTTGTAAATTAAATATTTATATAAAGGGGTGGGATAAATTAATTAAAAAGAAGTTTTTAAAAAATAGCCATTGAATGGCTCTATATGTATAGTCGAGAATGGGTGCGGTCACTAAATCAGGTGCGTGTCGCGTAAATCTTGGTGAGGAGGCGTTGTTTGCTCGAGTCTTTTAAGTGACCGACCATCCATCTCACCTCTTGGTCCTGTGCCAGTGCCACACCCACGCGTCTACGGTCTATAATCGGCCCTGCCACATCAACGCTCAACCAGTGCAAGTCAACTTTGACCTATTAGAGTAATACGGTGATGGTGAAGGATTATTCAACGTATGTCTTCCTAAATAATTGCAATTTTACGATGTTAAACATACTAAGTTAAATAAGGGGTCTTTACATATGTCTATTTGTCAGGGGTGATTTCGAATGAGTGGGCGTTTGATATAACAAAAATGGTGTTTAGACCATTGCCATTGGCAACCAAGATGGGATTGTAACACTATTCAAAAAAAGAAAAAAATGGTGCATCTCTCTACAATCTGCTCATGCTCACGAGCTGGATTGCAGCCTGATTGGGGGGTATTTTTTTTTTTACTTTATCATGCTAGTTTTAGTTATAATCTTTTTTTTAATAACTACCAATAATTAGCATTTTTTAAAAAAAATCTAAAAATACATTTTTGATCAGTTTTTTTTTATTAACACGTCAGTATAAATTTTGTTAAAAAACAAAGCTCGTTTGAAAAAATGTATTTTTTAATATAAGATAAATATAAACAATCATTGATTAATCTTATTTAAAAATTGGAGTTTTTTATTGATTCAAAAGATTTTTGGTATCAAACTCATTATCATAAATTATAGTTATTTAATAAAAAGTAGTAAATGTTGGGTTGTTAATGAGAGTGAAAAATTGGGTTTGATTGGGTTGTGTAAGTGAAAGAGGGAGAAATTAGTTTTTTATTAAAAGGTTGGGTTGGGTTGAATTGTGAATGGGGATGGTCTTACATATTTTCCTTCGCTAATATCATTTATCTCTCACACACACACACATACATACATATATATATATATATAATATATATATATATAGTATTAAATGTTAACTCATGTTTATTGCGTTAACCGAATAACTACATCTTATTACTTTGGGGCACACATTAAAGTAAATTTAAAGTTGTATGTTTTTTTTTTCTTTTTTAATTAATGTAGGGTCCCACTTACATTAATAAAAAAAGAAGAAAAAACCTAAACCTTTAAATTTATTTTAATGTGTGTCCCAAAATAATAAGATGTAGTTATTCGGTTAACACAATAAGGAAGAGTTAACATTCGAATCATCCCCTATATATATATTTAAGTAAAAAATAAGTTACATATTTATTCTTTTTAAAAGATATTCTCTTTCCAAATAAATTAGTCACTTACATATTTCTCCATAGCAAAAGGAAATATGTAATTGATTTTAAGGATTGCGTAAAAATGTAATAAATGTTTTTACTAAGGGGATATATATTAAAATTTCGAATAATTAATGTGCTTTCAATTAGTTTATTTTCACAACTAACAATAATGAATAAAATTTCCGAGTACTAGCTTTCTAACAAAAAATTCCGAAAAGAAATCTAGAATATAACAAGAGTAGAAAAGACTAAAACATTAGCATTATAGAATATCGAAAAAATTTCTTATACACAAAAATGATTTGCGTACGAAGTGTACGAAAGATGTATGACAATTATCACATATCACAAAAACAAAAAAGTATGTTATATTATCACCCCAAAGAAATTAATCACGCAAATGAATTTTGCGTGAAAATTTCATGTCTATGTAGTGATAATTATCACACAAGAATAAGTAACCTTTGTAAGATAATTATGACTTAATTTTTGTACTTTTATATGCAATTTTCTCATCATATAATAACCGGCCCAATAGAATATCAAGAGACAAGTTCTAATGGCTCCATATTATCCTAATTAATTGACTATCAAAGTTAGCTCCTCAGCTCTCTTAGCTTGATCCCTCCAATCTGTTTTGATTAAACAATACACCATCAACAATGCACAAGCAGCCTGTGATGCAACCATCCCTAGCCATAATCCCTGGTAACCGAACTTGAACATGAAAGCCAACACTATTGATGTAGGAAGCCCTACAAGGTAAAAGGCAGCAATGTTTATCTTAACCCCTACATTGGGTCTGGCTGAACCGGTCAAAACCCCGCAAGCAGCCGTTTGTAGCGCGTTTCCAACTTCCGCGAGCCCTATGATTGGTAACACGGACGAAAGCATGGTGAGGATTTCGTGTTCATTTGTGTACAACTTTCCAAGAACATTTCTTAAAGAAATGTATAATGCAAGTATCATAAGTCCATATATAAATGCAGTGCATAGCCCTATGGCTGCAGCCCATTGTGCACGAGCCGGTTTCCCTCCTCCCAGTTCATGCCCAACACGCTGTGAGATGCTTAAACTTAAAGAAAATGGTAACACATAAACTATGCCGGTTAGTTGCATTATGATCCCGGTTGCAGCCACACAAGATTGAGGATTCTCAAACAAACCGCTAAGAAAAAGAATGATTTCATACAACCACCACTCCAAACAAACAGAACAGACACTAGGGATTGATAAGCTCATCAATGGCCCCCAACCCTTTAAAATTGATGTCATGTTGGTCTTGGAAATCATAGGTTTGATCGCGACATTTGACATGTAAACATAGAGAAGTAACCCAAGATTCATGTTATATGTAAATGATGTTGAAGCCAATGCAATACCCTTTATTCCTAATTTTAAGTAGCTTACAAGAAGGTAATTTATAGGGAGGTGTAGGATGGTGGCACAAGTGGCAACAATGGTTGTTGGTGAGTTTAACCCTTGTGTCCTCAAAAACGAGCGCATTGGTAATAGGTGAGCTAGGGCTGGGAGTTCTAGGAGAGAAAAGACTAGGTAAGTGGCTGCAACCTTTGTGATATCATGGTCTTGACCGAGCATGTCTAAAACCGGCTCAATGTTTAGCCATAGTAATGTGATGGGAGCGGAAATGAACAAGAGTAGGAAGAAGGTTTTGAGGTAGGTTTGGCTAAGGACCGCGAATCGTTTGGCTCCGTAAGCTTGAAAACAAATGGAGTCCATACCCATGCAAAGTCCTTTCATGATTGACACACATGTGATATTGGCAAAACCAATGGCTAGAACCACCCCAGCTAGTTCAGATTTTCCAATGTGGCTTAAAAAGAGCATTGAGATTATGGACTTTGAGAACACCAGGAAGGTGGTTGTTGCTACTGGACATGCTGATGTTCCTAGAAGCATCAGCTCTTCAACCACCTATATACATAAACAACATAAAATTAGATATATTATATTCTCTAATTTTCAACACACATGTATATATAATAAGTTATTTATATATAATTTAAAAACCAAACTTTTGCTCCCTCACAGAAACAACTGTTCATTTCCTGCCTAAAAGCATAAAAACACATTAGGTAAGAAACATCAACAAAATAACTTGTTGAAGTGATGACGCCCAACAAAAATCCAAGCATTATTCATTTGATCCTATTTTATGTTAAACATCATATGAATAATGCTTGGATTTTTGTTGCGCGTCATCACTTCAACAATTTTGTTGATGTTTCTTACCTAATTGAATGTGTTTTCATGGTTTTAGGTATGTATGATTTTAGATGATTCCATCTTTTGCTTGATTAGGATTAATTTCCTTTGATTGGAGATTTAGGGTTTTGCATATTCGGTCAAGGGTCAGGGCGAAGGGGTTACGTGGTCGACATTCCGGAGACATCGATTGTTCATGGCTTCAGACTGTTTTTCGCGGAATATGACCAAAATTCTCAATTTAACGCCTTGATGGATTCAAGACATTATTGATGTGCCTCACCAGGTCACCTAGGCGACCACCTTTGAATGCATATATATTGTTGACAATGAATATAATGCAAATGTGATTGTGTCATTTTTGGTGAAATTCTAATAAATAACAACGCATCAGGTAATGATGCCATCTATTTTTACAGAGCATTTTTGTGTCATATTATGAGAGTTTAACTGTGTTTTAATACTTTAATTTAGCTTTAGACATAATTTCTATAACAGGTAAAAGGACTCTCTTCGAAAGAGTTCGCAACTCACAATGATTTGATTCATGCACTTCCTGATAGGATCCAAGCAATACCTGCTGGGGGTTCTATTGCACCCAGGCAAACTAGAGGCTAGGCGCTTCATACTAATAATATCAGGTTTGATTCACGTAACTTAATGGTGGATATTATAGTTTCTTGGATTCTGTAGTAATTGGTTTCTTTCCATTTATATATTAGACTTCCTATGATACATGATTTCATAGATGGACGATTTGATGATTAATACTTCCAGCCAACTGAAGAGTCGAGCCAAGATAGTAATGAGTAGGAAATAAGAAAAATAAAGCAGGCATGTACCAGTTATTATGCTTTATGTGTTATGTAATCAGTCGTCTTTGGTGTGTTGGGTCGAATGTTTATACGGACAGTTTTATTTCCTACCGATGATAGTGTGAGGGTTTCAAAAACCCAAACATATGAGGCAACCCTACAACCGTCATGGCTAGGTGAAAGGAATCGTAGCTGATGGCGAGGATAACGATTTGCCTGAGCCTAGGGATTGAAGTTGAACAATTACCTCCTTTTCTTAGAGAGATTTACACTAATTGGTTTCGTAGGGAGATTTACACTAAATGGTTTTTAGGTGTTTAACTTTGGAAATTTGCTAGATATATCTTGCCGATATTGTACATTGAAAATGAGGTATGTTTCTGTTCTGTTTATGGTGTCTTCCTTAAAGAATGCATGTTGGATTAGGATTTATTATTTGCTTATTATTGGTGATTTGATTAACTACATTTGACAATTATTTTTTATTTTTTTATTTGCGTTACTCCGGTTGATTGCCCATTATGCCACTCATTTTGTGGCCTCTCCAGAATCCTTAAAAGTTCACGAGATATAAGGGTATGATATTAAGTGGACTCTCATTAATACGATTTTAGTAGCCTTATTGTGTGTTTCTTTGACTTACGTCTCAAATTTATTTATGAATATGTTTGTGTTAATCATTGTGTTGATTTGCAGGTACCTAGGATTTGTCACATTATTTTGTGGATTCTTTAGTCATAGGGTTTTGAGGAGTTGAATTTATGATAATTACATTCTATAATGATAATGACTCATAGACACGACCCACCGCAATGCACGGGTTCTAGATCCTAGTTTAATATCATTTATCAAAGTATAGTTGACCAAGTATGAAAAATCTCATTAACATACACCAGTAACACCAATGTGTGTCTAGATATGTAGATGCATACATTTAATTTATTTATTACTAAAATGCATATATTGGTACTATAAAGTGATAGTAAAGAGGACTTTAAATAATTGTAAAAAAACGAGAATGACTTTAAAGTTGACATGTGATATATTTTTTAATCTTTTAAAATTAACAATTTAGTTATTTTTAATGTTTTCATATCATTGTGTAATATGTTTTCATAATTGTATTTTATGTATTAACTCATATTGTATTATTTTGTTATTATTTTTTAGACATTTTATAAATTTATTTAATTTAATTTTTATGTATTGTATATTAGAAGCGTTTGCAATTGTATTATTTTATCATTTTTTTTTTTCCAAAACTCGTCATTTTAATAGAACACAAAATTCAGTCTATTGTGTGATATGTATCTGAAGTTTTTAAAGATATATTTGATTATTTTGTTTGATGTTCTGGTCAAACAAAAATGGTAAGAATCATGTGACTCTAATTGCATTGGTTTATGTATTTATTTTGTCCAATAAAGTTATGTAAAAAAACAATTTACCAAAGGCACTTAGTATTTTAGAAAAACTAAAAGCAGACTTTATTAATTACAAAAATATAAAACACTAATAAAAAGTGCAAATCTAACACAAGCAATTTAACAATGGTAGATTTGCATCTTATAATTTGCCGTAAATTGTTTGATATTTGCAAATTGATGCCCTTTTCGATAAACCTTTTTTAAACTTGAAGTCCTTTTTAGAACGTTTTGAGAATCTTGAGATTGCGATAGTTAATGGTCCAACGTATTTTATTGTATATGTGGTAGCTAGATTAATAATGTAACAAAGTTATTCTTCAACAATTATCATGATTACAAATTAACTCTTGCGTCTAAAGAATTCAAGACCGGTAATTGATTTAACCGAGGAAACGTAAACATGAATTATTATGTATTCGTTGATTATAAAGTAATGAGTCGTCGCACGAGCTACTAAATACTGAAGATTACAAAAACATCCAAGTATCCAACAACCCAAAAACTACAACAAATGATAGAGTTTAATTAAATACTTATTATTTATTATCACTTTGTTGTATTTATTGTTTTTAGTGACATGGGGCATTATAAATAGAGGGTAGCCTCTATCTTATAAGGCAAACATAAGACGACGAGGGTGTGACTATGTGAGGTTGAGAGTTTTTTTTTTCAAGAACTTTATAGATTCTTCAGCTAAGAATATGTTTAAAATTTGAGGATATATAATAGACAAATAATGTAAACTTTTTGACTAATTAATCTTATTAGCTATCTATCATTTTACTTTTAGTCTACATCTCAGATTATTATATATGTTGACTTTCATTGTTATATAGACTTTCATTGTTTTTGAGATGCTTGATCTTAACAAATTGATAGATCCTATTTTTCAACCGTTTTTTACACTAACATTTTCTCTTACTCTATATGCTTTATTTGTTCTGGTGATTGCAATTCCAAACAAGGTGGGTTGATAAGCTTAAGAAGATCAGTGACAAACCAACAGCAACCATATGATGCACATATATACTTGTAAACATTTAAGAAACTATGCAACTGATTATTCAATGCAATTTTTAACAATAAATAATCAAATAACTTGAATATGCAATAAGATATGTGTCTGAGCATGTTTGTAAGTGAGAGAGAGAACCTTATTTGTGAGTACTCGTCGGGGAAGGCCACGAAGGAAGAAGTCATCTTCTGGTGCTTCACGAATGTCTTGAATCTTTATCGGTTCTTCAATAGGTTTGACATCATCATTATTGATTACAATGCTCGTATCATCATAATCGCGAGGTCCTTCTTGATTTGCATCCATTGTACACATTCTACTGAAGGACAAGAAAGTGAACAAATGAACAAAGGAGAATTGAAGTAGCTGGTGTGTGGTTGCAAATAGGAATGACAATAACAGGAACTAAAAAGAACATCATATATATATAAGTGATGAAAAAAAAAAGTATTCCCTCAGAATGGGCTGTTTATATGGGTGTACAGGATTAAACTATAATATCTTCTTAACATAAAATAATATGAAATTTTAGGGGGAAAAAAATAAAAAAATTCAAACCTTAAAATCGTCAAAGTAGGTTGTGTGTTGTGTTCGTCGTGTAGTGCTTGGGTTTGAGGGTGTTGGTCAACATGGAAGATGATGAGGGACATATGCATATGTTACAACTCAACTCCATGTCACCAACACATGATATTAATTGATTGAATATCTCCGTGCTTTCCATTTTTTTGCACATCAATTAAGGAACAAGTAATTAACTTAATTAAGAGATAATATTTTCAAAATATCATATGAAAAGTAAACTATCCTGAAATGAATATTCGACATTCGACCATTATATACATAACTAAACATATACAATCTGAACAATATATATAACAAATCTAGATTGATATAAATTTTTTTGAGCCTAAAGGCCTATCATCATGCCTAGACATTTAACCATCATGACACATGTATAGAATGAACATATATGGAAGCCCATGAAAACTAAATTTTGAGCTTTTGTTCGTATGGGTCGTAAGTTGATACATGCAAAAACCAAGACATCCTTAGCCTGATGAGTGATGAAATATGTTAAAGGATCGATCGGGCAATACCACATGTTGAAATGAAAAATGACGAACTACAAAATGAAGTTGTTATGCGACCCCAAATCGGCAATCCAACTAGCTGAAAAATACGATGTTTCATGTGTGAACTAAACATCAGGGGCGGCCCTGAGATTTGACGTGCCCAGGACGAACCGTAAAAAGAGGCCCCCTAAAGAATTCAAATATTAAAATGGAAGTGCTCAAAAAACCAAAAAACTATTTAATACCGAAAACCGAAACGTATTCCTAACTGAAAAAATCGAACCGAATTCTGAATTCGGTTTTCATTTTGGTTCTAGTTGTATCAAAATTCCGAATTCGGTTCTCGGTTCGGTACCTAACCATATCCGAATTTCGGTTTTTGATTCTAATTTTTTATAAATTTGGTTTGTTTGGTTAACCAATTAAACCGAATTCAAATTTAAATTTATTATCTTATTAATAATATATAAGATTGAATTCGGTTTATTCAGATCGATTTATTCAGTTTTTAATTGGTTTATTTGGTTTTAATCGGTTTATTCAATTGAATTCGGTTTATTTGGATCTGTTTATTTGACTTTTAAACGGTTTATTTGGTTTTCAATCTGTTTATTTGGTTTTATACGAAATTAGAACCAAATCACTTCTCGAATTCGGTTCGGTTTTTTGATAGGGTAAAAAATTAAAAACCGATTAAACCGGACCGAATAAACCGTTAACCGAACCAATTGACATATTTAGTTTAAAAGTAACTTAATATACTTTAAGAAAAATTATTTTTTGCACCATTAAATAATGTGTTTATAAATATTTCTTTTTAATTCGATTCGCCTTATTAATTCTCATTTGAATGAATCTGTATATATATGTATATATAAACAATTTTGTGCCCCTCTAAAAAATGGGCCCATAACGGGGGTCGGGTTTGCCCCTCCCCCGGGCCGCCCTTGCCAAACATATAGCTAGATGTGAACCATCATATCGTTCGAGAGGAGACGTTAAATGAAGAATTTGAATTTGATTTAGTATATGTGGATACTAACAAAAGAGGCGATCGATCATTGTGACCAAATTCTTGCGTCTTGTGTATATCCAATGATTGTTTTCAGGGCCGTCTCTGAGAAATTAGGTGCCCTGTGCGAATGTTAAAAATGGGCCCTATGTGCGCGCGCACACACACAAATTGACGGTAATTAAAACAGTAGTAAAAACAATATAAACAATATTGTTTTAGCAAAATGATGCATTTCAATGTTTCAAATAACTAAATAAAACGTGACGTTCTTCTAGCATTTTTTGATGCAAACTTGTTGATTAAATCTCCATAATCCACATTGTCTAGCATCTCATTCTCAATAGTATAATTGTCAATTCATTAAGTCTTTCTTAAAACATTATCGATCGTAAGTATGACTTCAACAACTTCAATTTTGAAAATTTTTTTCTGTATATGCTACAGTTACCGGAATAGTCAAAAAGATTTTATATGCAATTAATGCATTTGAAAAACAATCGACTTGCTTCAAATATTTTAAATATATATAATTAAAAATATAATTGTTATATTTGTTTGTTGTAAAATAAATTAAAATATATATAATATATACAATTTTTTTTTAAATATAGGGCCCCCTAAAAAATTGGGCCCTGTGCGGTCGCACCTCCCGCACATGCTCTAAGACCCCCTTGATTGTTTTCTCCTTGGGCTTGAACAATAAGATAGTAATGAAAGTAAAAGTTTAACGAACTTATAATTAATTAGTATCAACCTATAAATCTATGATATAACACTTGCTCACCAACATACTCATAACGTGTACGGCCATTCACAAGCACACTTTTCTAAAACTAAATTACAAAAGATAGGAATCACGTGACTCAATTTGCATTGGTTTAAAACTTTAAATAATTTCTCCCCAATTGGTGTGGCTAAATGTACCCCTCTTTTATACTTGTCATACCCCCTCTTCTAAAATATTAAATATAAATTTGTTAAAATCAACCCTTCAACTATATAACACAACCAAAATGCACCAAATATTATTTTTACTTTAAAGTCTACTAAACGTATCCCCTCTTACTTGTCATACCCTATACAAAATATAAAATTAAATTCATCCAAAATCGGATTTAATTGTATGAACCCTAGTTCCTCTTTGTTCAAATTCGATTGAACTGAGGCCCGATTGTTGTTACAAACATAGGGCTTTCATTCCTTGAACAAAAACGAGTGTAATTGTATATGAAACACCTACCTTAGCTAACTAATTCATGTTCGTTGCTTGATGAACCGAAGTCGAACCGCTGGTTTCTTACATGCCTTTTTCTTAATTTGTTTGAGATTGTGAATAGCTTTTGTTTACGCAGAGAGTTTCGCAGAGGGTAAATGATTGTTTGGGTTCAATTAATTTTGAGTTTTATGCTCGTTTTAATAGACTTTGAGTTTGAGTTCGACTATGGTTATTTAGGCTTAGATTTCATATTAATTTGATTTTTAAACGATGAATTGATGATGATAATGATTCCGTGATGGTTGAGTTTTGTAAAAATAGTCCCTCACGTTTTTGTTTAAAGGTTTATGGATCATTTTAGTTAACTAAAAACATAAGGTTTAATTGTATATATTTAAAAAACTTAAGGAGAGGGTACGACAAATAAAAAAAATACAAAGGGGGGTATATTTAGCATAACCCTTCTCCAATATATATACAACTAAAACAATATATTGGAAAATTAACAATTACTTTTCTAGAAAAATCAAAAGCACACAACTTGAGAAGTAAAAATCTAAGGAATTTAAAATGGTATATTTGCATCTTATTATTTTTTATAGTGTATATAATATTCGCAATTTGATGTCTTTTAGCATAAACCTTTTTAAACTTTTGAGGACCGAAAAAGTGTTTTGAGAATCTCTTAGAATACGATTATACGAAAGTTTATAATTTCAACGTTTTGCATCTTATAATTTGTTAACGTTTTCTTGTACTCGACATATACTTTTATTTGTTACATATATCACTGGTTACTGAATTTACAAATGTGAAATGAGTAGCTTAAAAAGATTAGCTAGAAATTTTAAGATCTTAAAATATTAGTAAGGAAGATTACTAAGCATCGTGATTCCTTTGTAAACAATTCTAAGGTTTAATAAAAGTTTCACATATAATATTTTAAGGTTTACGTAAAATTTATCATTTTGAGTATCAATATATAATTTATTGTAGATTTATTTTGAACACATTTTAGCCAGGGTTATATTTAATAAAAACAAGTTTTTGAATAAATGTATAAAAACAACTATTTTCTATATCATAATTTTTTTATTTTTTGTAAAGTATTATTAAATATATTACAAAAAAATAAAAATATAGCATAAATACAAATCCAATACAAAAATACGTGTTTAAGCAAAATCTTTTACTTTGTTTTTAAGAAAATAAAAAAGCACATTTTTTATCTTGGACTTGTTTTTTTTAAATATATTATATATATATTACAAAAAATAAAATACAAAAAAATAATATAAATGAAGTATAAAAAGAAGACAAATATCATGTATAAAATAGTTAATTTTATTGTTTTAAACAAAGTATTTTATTTTGATTTGATCATCTTCCCATTTTTACCTATAACATGAGCGTAATCTTATAAAATATCTATTAGAGTTAATTATATAAATGGTACATGTGGTTTGATCAAATTGCAGATTTGGTCCCAAAGTTTTAAAAATTGCAAATTTAGTCCAAACAGTTGTGAGAAACTTGCATATATAGTCCCTATGGTTTGGTCAGATTGTATGTTTGGTTCCCAACATTTAAAAATTGCAAACTTAGTCGAAATATTTATAAGAAAATTGCATAAATGGTCGCTATGAATCTATTATCTGATTAATTATAGATTTAGTCCCCAAATCAAATTTTGATTATATTTTAAATGCTAGAATCTAATTATTAAGATCAGTTAATATGCTTATAATCGTGGACGGCACCTGTTTGCCTGATGGCACACGAGTGTTCTTCCGGGTTTGAAATCCAGTGAACCAAAGATTTTTTTTTGCAAAGCATGAACCATTTATTCCTAAAAATACTGATCAGCGAATAACCATGAAAATATGTCAAGAGCATCACCTTGAGATGCATTAATGCAACATCCACTTTCTCATCCTCGAATAGCTATAATAGCATAAGTAAATTTCGATTTTAAGTAAACATCCTCATGGATCAATCACCATCACTAAAGGTTAGAAATTCAATCTTATTGAGAGTTGCCACATCTGCAAACTTTGTAATATAATCATAATTAATGTGTACGAACATTAATCGATTTTAATTAATGTGTTTGAGCATCTAATATTATTGTTTAAATAATTCGTTTGGATTTGTGAATTTATAAAATTAACCAATCTTAAATAATTAGATTCTAGCATTTAAAATATAATCGTAATTTGATTTAGTGACTAAATCTATAATTATTCAAACCATAAGGACCATTTATCCAATCTTATTATATATATTTGGACTAAGGTGGTGTTTGTTTTTTTAGAGATAAAACATCTGCAGTCTGCGGACCATGTCTGCATAACTTTTTTGCAGAAGAGGCGGACCAAACCTCTGCAAAAAGAGGGTTTGTTTTTTACCACTTCAAACCTCTTTTAAAAAACCTCTTCTTGCATCCACAGTTTCACCCCACCGTCAAAGACATAAACGAGACCTACCACCACCGTCAAAGGAGCACAGGTGGTTGAGGAGAGCACCGGTGGTCGATCGGTGGAAGGAGAGCGGCGGTGGTTGAGCTTGCGGTAGTTGAGGCGCCGGTGGTTGAGTAGAGCAGGTGGTGGAGGAGTATCGGTGGTCGATCGGTGTTGGAGATGGGGTCGGTCGGAAATTAGTAGGCCGGTGGTCGATCGAGAAGGAGACACGTTCATGGCGGTGGAAAGCGGTGTGCCTTTGAAGGTGGTGGTTTTTGCCCTAAAAGTGTTCATGGTGGAAGCCGATTTTGCGTGGCACATGGTGGTGGTAAAAGATGCCATTTTGCAGGGAGTGGGGAAAGGTGCTCAAGGCAGCTTCGATTTCTGCAAAGCACATGGTTGGAAGAGATGTTCATGGCGGTGGAGGTGTTGGGCTGGGGGGACGTCGACCAAGAAGGAGAAGGCTGTGGGTTTTTTTTAACCTAATTAGAGAAGAAGAGGTAAGAAGAGGTTAGAAGTGTTTGGTACACGTCTGCGCCAAGAAGAGGCCGGGCAGACATTTTTTAATGAAATGTCTGCGAGAAAACAAACAGTCTGTAGACCTCTAACCTCTTCCCGTGTCTGCGCAGCGCAGACATAAGAGGCAAGAAGAGCTTTTTTTTAAAAAACAAACACCCCCTAAGTTTGCAAGCTTTAAATATTAGGAACCAAACCTGCAATCTGATCAAACCATAGGGACCATATATGTAACATTTTCACAAATGTTTAGACGAAATTTGCAATTAGATCAAACCACATGTACTATTTATGCAATTAACTCTATCTATTATAATAAAAAAAAATAATTGAAAAATGTCTTTTTAGCTCGAGTAAATTACTAAGATGGTTTCTGTGGTTTGCTAGTATTATAATTTTGGTCCCTAGGTTTTCATAAATTATCCATATGTTCCCAAACTTTAAACATTTGTAACACATATGAGTTACAAATGTTCAAAATTTAGGACCATATATATAATTTATGAAACCTAAAACCTAATAGTGAAATATTCGAAAGTATTTTACTATTTTACTAGAAAAAAGAAAGCACTTTAACTCTGTAAGAGAATACAAAGCCCGAGCTTGCTCAAGATTATAAAATAATAGAAAATTAGAAAACAAGCCAACCAAATATTGCGCGAGGTTGCTGAAGATTAAAACAAGCACACCCTTCAACTTGAACCAGGAGTACAAATCGACTCAGCTCAGGCGCTCAGCTCATTATCATAAGCTAAAGTCTAAAGATAATAACGACTAAACTCGGGTTTTTTACAACTCTACTAATCACACATAAGTTATAAACACATCTTCTCACAAGTGTAACATTTTATGTGCCCACCGCAAGTCATGGACTTAAGGTGTAAAAAAAGCAACACTTGCGAAAATTAGATGTCATAAGGATCGCCACCTTTTTTCCATCCGTAGTGTTAATTTTTCGGTCGAAATGTTATTTTTAGTTAAAAATAGGTGTTTCCCTCACCCTCCTCAATACGCTCAAGCCCTGCCACCGGATGTCATTACCCATTGCATTAGAAATAACCTCACTTTATGTGGTTAAACCATAACACAAAAATATTATACATCAGTAAGTTTGATCACAAGTGTCGGTAGGTTCTAACTAGATCATTTGCACCACTATAAAAATGACTTTGAATAGCCCAAGGATCAAACCAAACTTGTAGTTTTACTATTTAATCACTCAACTTTTGCCACTCCCCCAGGAATGCTACTTTCTGCTACAGTCTCTCGAACAAATCTGGAATAATAATCGCGTAATGAAGTTAGCTTGATTAACTTATCAATCGCATACACGAATTTAGAGGTGCTTGAATATTGACTTGTGCGTATGTTTTATATTAATCATAGTTGTCAGAGGCGCACAAGCAGACCAGCCAGTTTTGCTTGGTTTGTCATTTTCTGAAAACATATATTGCGGTTGGGAGTAGAATTTTCGTCATAGCCAGGCTAGAATCTATAAAGATATCAAGTCAATCTTGAAATTTAAATTAAGTACATTAAACTTGAGTCAAGATATAATAACCGATCTTTTAAACTAGAGTTTGTAAACTAAATCTTTTAACTAGCTGTAGAATATCTGTTTTCAGGTCAAATGGATTACACATTTACATGTTACCGATTTGGGTAAGAGAATTGAAATATATGATTCATCAATTTAACTTAAGGTATGAGAATGAAATATTCAAACATGAATATAAGAGGTTGCAAATATTGACATATTTACCAATAAAATTAATTACATTTTACCTAAAGAGTTTTCAATTAACTGAAATCAAAGAATTAAATTAGTTTTTAAATTATATGATTTTTTAAATCTTAATAAAATACGTTAGTTTTTTTTTAAGATTCAAAACACTGAATCAAGAACGATCTGTTTAGACCTCTACTAAAAAAATGTACCCAAATTGGGGTGTTTTCCAACCCAATGTTTTGCCACATCTAAAGAAACCTGTGATTTTATAACTGTTGAATGAAGAATGTGGCATGAAAATAAAAATAAACTGTGATGATGAATAAATTTAATTAAAGTTTTACCTTTCAATTTTATCACGAGATGATTGCAGGATGTATATAGAAAGGACGAATGACATTAGAAGCCCTGTTCACAAGTAAAGCAAATTTATATAAACTCATGATTTACTAAAACAAAAAAAAATAAAGAAAAGACTGATTTTTTTCAAAAGTCGAAAAGCTCTTTTTATTTGTATGTGATCTGAAAGTAAAATTACCTGATCCAAAGAGAAAATAGAATCCAGAAGTAACATCTATTTCTGATTGTTCTTCCCTATAAAGATTCATCCATTAGTACAAGAAACAAGGAAGACAGATGGGCTGGGCAATGGGTCAAGACAGGTCAGGCCATGTTGGTCAGGTTAACCCAAAAACAGTTTTTCTACTTCAAAATAACAATACCTTATAATAGAAAAGATTTATGAGATTCTATGTTTCAAATTAAGAATTTGGACAGATTTTAAAATCGTTTGACACATCACGGTGGTTAAATTTTTTTAACATGAATATGACCTGTTTATATAAAACAAAATCTAAATCAGTTCATCAAGTAGTAAATGAGGAGAAATTGAACCTCTATATTTACAACACATGGTTGTTTTTTAAACATGATGGACCAGAAACCAAAATTATAAACAGAGATAAATAAATGACAAATAAAAAATAATGACTAACCATGTGTATCTAACAAGCACATGTTTTGGCCATGTTTGTGCATCCCAAAAATGCTTGCGAATGTCAGGATGAAGCTCCACATCTGATCAGTAAATTTCATCAAATTTGAAAATACATAAAAGTTCTATTAATATAACAATTTTAACATTGTTCACAGATTTTATGTGAAGGGTAAGCTTAAAACCATACCAAGTTTAACATGGGCAATCGTCATATTTTGAAAGCAGTTCATGCATGATACAGTCAGACTAGTTTATGGAAAAATAACCATTAAAACAAATAAAAAATAATGACTAACCATCACCAACATTTTAGAGCATCCCAGAAGATCAAGTTGTTCTTTCTCTAGTTTTGTTCATCTAAGTGAATTTTTTTATTTCTTCTTTCTATAATTTTGCAAGTTCCTAGAACACATTTACGCTTTTGAGTTCAAGAACTCACATATTGTTAATCCTACACATTCATAAAAATCTAAGCTTAATATTTTGTCATTTTGAAAGAAACGGTCCATACATATGCAATAAGAAAATATAATTACAATATATATATAATTATATATATATATAACAAACTTACCCAGTATATTCTCACTCTTCAGTAGGATATGGGGTGTGTGTGTGTGTATAAAGATAATCATATATCTTACAACCACTTATAATCATACACGCACACACGCATAAACTTGTTTGAGTTATAAGGTTTAACTTATTAAAACCTACGTGTAAGCGAAATGATGACTTTTGGTTGTATGTAAAAATTTGAATATGTATCAACAATGATTATAGAACCAAAAAGGAAACAACCTAAACATTTGAATAAATATATAAAATCACACACATGCATTAGAATCAGAGGATTTAATTAAACTTGATCTATAAACTGATATGGGTCCAGAAATTGTAGGGCTAGAGTAGAACAAAACCCAGAAGTTATACTATTGGTCAATGGACACAATAAACCAGACGATACGTAAACACAGTGAGTTTCACAACTCCTAATTAATTGTAATGATCTTAATAATTCACATGGAGGGAAATCATGCTTGTACTCGTTTCGTAGACACAACTACAAGTGGTTTTACCTCATCATGTTATTACATGAGACACTTTTATCGCTCCCATATTTTATAATCGTTAATTGTGGGCAAACGTGAATAATTGAGAATAGTACTATTTAGGAGTGACAATTCCCACCTGTGATTAGTAGCTCTAGTTTTGACTGATGGTCAGATCGGGTGCATAATATTTATCATCAATAAAATGTTTTGTGATATAAAATTGGAATATGGAAGTTCAATCATGTCAAGTTCGGTTATAGGAGCTTATGGTAATAATAATTGTACACAACTCATGATATTGTTTTGAGAAAAACGGACACATTTTGAAACCTTGTGGTAAGCCAAACTAACACACTTTGGATAATGTTATAGGTTTGGAGGTCAACATTACTTCAATTGGGTGGCGGTCCCGAAATGTACTTTTCGATTCTTTTATATTCAAAAAAAAATGATGAACGCCACCATTAGACGCCCCTCACCAACTGGTCCCACGGCCAACATTCGTGCTAGCTCATGGAATTGAGTGGTCATCCCTGATTCTTTTATATACAAGGATGACCGTTATTGGACACAATTGTGCTAGCTCATGGAATTGAGTGGTGTAACATGCTACATCAGCTCCATCCATGGTAAATGTTTAAAATTTACCTTCAAGCTTTTGAACGTCATTTCTTGGGCAGTACTCATCTCATGGAATTGAGTGGTAACCTGCTACATAAGCTCCATCCATGGCAAATGTTTAAAATTTACCTTCTAGCTTTTGAACGTCATTTCTTGGGCAGTACTCATCTGTCAACATTTGTTTCAATCCCCCCATGGTATCTAATAAGCTCCGCCAATGCCTAAACCTAAGCATGAGTGTTCCACCATGTTAAAGTTATGCCTTGCAAGGTGCAAGTAACGTGCTTAACCTCGCATTCCTCCGTGCAGTTGTTGATGCAGAACACAGTCCCCATCTTCTCACACCATCAGACTAGGGGTGTGCATGGTTCGGTTTGGGTTGGTTTTTGGCTTAACCCAAACCCAAAACCGAAATTTTGGTTTTTTCGGTTTTTAAACCCGTTTGGGTTCGGTTTTTTCGGTTTTTATCTTTTCAAAACCCATTTGGGTTCGGTTTGGGTTTGGGTTTTTTCGGTTTTTTCTACTTAGGCCTTAAATTATGCTTATAAAAAAATAAACTAAAATATTATATTTGTATTAAAAATATTTTAAGTACAACACTACTTAATATTTAAAAATATATACAAAAATTTTTAAATTTAGTAAAAATCATACGTTTTTTGGTATCTTAAGCCAATAATAGTAATAAAATATATGATTTTTATTTAACTTTTGATATCAAGAACTAAGAAAATAAGAATAGACGGTTTACAAATTGTTGAAATTTTTCAAAGGTAATATATATATGCATATGCGAATGTATTCGGTTTTTTCGGTTTTTCATTAAGGTAAAACCAAACCCAAACCCAAACTTTCGGTTTTTAGAAAACTAACACCAAACCCGTCGGTTTCTATTTGGGTTCGGTTTTTTCGGGTTGGATTTTTCAGTTTTTGGGTCGGTTTTTTTGGTTTTATGCACACCCCTACATCAGGCAGTCTCCATCTTCTCACACCATTAGACTGGTCCAATTGCCCCTTCAGCACCACTGAAGTTGAGGGTTGGAAGTTTAAGAACTCTTTGTAGATACACCCCTTGTATTACTTTCAGTGCCTGAGTTACAATGAGTGGTGTTAACAATCAATCGATAAAATCGATGAGTTTTATTTGTAATTGCAGCATCATTTACCTCCGACGGCACCGCTGCCACCTTTGTCAAATCCTCCCCTATTAGCCTCGTATTTTGCTATGGCATAGGCTACCCTTTGTGAAAGCAGTTGCTCTATCGTCGCTAAACTCATCGGGTATTGGTTTCCATGTTATCCCAAACATTTTGTCTTGATATTCCCCTTGCATGTTTTCTTTAATAAAAAAAATTTAGACAATATATAAATAATGTCATAATATGAGCTAGAAATCACAACAGCCATAGCAACTATAATCATGATTTAGTCACAAGAACCACATAATAAAATAGCTAGAAATAACTTGTTGCATAGTTTGCAAAAGTATAAAATAGGTGGGAGTACAAGGCCCCGCCAATACAAGTTTTCATACCACTATATTAGATAAGCACAGCTCGCTCATATACGTCTATTGTACTAAACTAGAAAATATACCAAACTGGGCAGCAACATAGGCCAAAAGAAGGCACACTATTGCAAGTGCAGTGACAAACTATGCTCACTTCTCTGACACGGTTGCCTACTGCTATGCCACTAAGGCCCTATTACCTGCGTACATGAGTCTCTGATGTAGCAAGGTGATGTCGGTGATGGTCATCCTCGATTGTCTATACACACTCGTCGAGGGCTTATAGTGTTGTGTCGTCTAATACTCTCTCTAACTTGTCTCGAATTGAACTGGTCATGTCTGCATAGGCAAGTCATCAGTGTAGGAACTTTGTGCTTTATTGGTTTGTCGATAATTGGTAATGTTCAGGGCCTTGAGAGGACTCACCCACCTCATATGTAGGAAGCGTACCATACGACTCTCAGATGCGAGCTAGACAACTAGAGTGTCAGTGGGAGATTTCGACCTTCTGTGGGGTGATGGCTATGGTGATGTCACTCATAGTGCCATCACGATGTCATCCGATGTAACACGACCGTAGAATATAGTGTAGGGCACGGTCTCTCTAGAGCTGGCATGATCCTTGACAATGGTCTCATCAATGACCTAGAGCATTTCTGAGATATCCTACTCCTCATCTGAATCCACCTTTGAATCATCCTTAGAATCCTCCTCCAAGTCCTTGTCGTCATTAGATCGATGGGTGTAATAGGAATCATGGAGCATGTAGTGGTAATAAATGTGGTTGATTCCTCGCTCAAGAGGCACATGGCATTAGCCTAATAGTGATACTGGATGCCAGACTTGCTCAGGAGCGGAGGGATGAGGGTATGCCCATGACCCACAACATACGAGGTGGGTGAGTCCTCTCGACACCCCCCCCCCCTCCCGGGGACCCCTACCAATTACCGGCGAGCCACTAGATAGCATAATTTCTACACTAGTGACTCGCATAACTCATAACTCGACACAGCCCTTGGCTAAGGTTGATTCGAGACCAACTATAGATACTACTAGACAACGTGTTGTTGGAAGCATTCAAAGAGCATGTACAGACAATCGAGAAGGAGCATCACCTTCAGGATCAGGCTATAGAAATCCTGCATGCTTGGCTATAGAGCGGTGAGGATGACAACACCTTGCTATACGAGAGACTCATGTACATGAAGCATAGAGATTTAGTGGCAGAGCAGCACGCAACCTTGATTTAAAAAAGCTCAAGGCGCTTGGAGGCGTTTAGGCCTCAAATGTCAAGGCGTAAGGCATGAGCCATGAGGCGTTGCTCTCTATACAACCAAATAAGTTTTATCTACAACTAAAAGATGCATTTGTCTTGTCTTTTGAACATGTTGGGCTTTTTTTATCATGCAAACCATAATGGATCTCTAATCCCATTGGTTGTTTATACATATCCCCTCCAACATACACAACCTCATGATCAAATTTAACCCAAAAGTTCATAAGGCGCTGCCTCAAGGCCTAGAAGCGTTCACATGCTTGTGCCTTACGCCTCAGGCACTATTTTAAAATTAAGAAGGCAACCGTATCACCACACTTGCTATTGCGCCTTCTTTTGGCCTCCACAGCTACAAGTTTGGTATATTTTCTAGTTTAGCACAATAGATCTATATAAGCGGTTTGCGCTCATTTAGTATATTGGTAGAAAAACTTGTGTCAATGGGGCCTTGTAACCCCCACCTGTTTTGCACTTTTGCAAACTATGTAACAAGTTATTTCTAGCTATAATATTATGTGATTCTTGTGATTAAATCATGCATGTTGTTGCTACATTTGTTGCGATTTCTTACTCATGGTATGAATGTATTTATATATTGTCTAAATTATTTTTATCATGTGTGTTTGAAAGAAAATATGCCAAGGGAAGACCTAGACAAAATGTTTAGGATAACATGGAAACCACACAGCCAATGAGTTCAACGAAGATAGAGCAGCTAGTTTGGCAAATGGTAGCTAATGCCATAGCAATTATGAGGCTAATGAAGAAGGAGGATCTGAAGACGGTGGTAGTGGTGCCATTGAAGATAAATGACGTTGCATGTTACAAATAAAAGTCACCGATTTTATCGATTGATTGTTAACACCACTCATTGCAACTCAGACATAAAAAGTACTACTAATGGGTGTACCTACAAAGAGTTCTTAAACTACCAACCCTTAACTTCAGTGGTGTAGAAAGAGCAGTTGGACTAGCATGTTTTGATTATGTGGATGTTTAAGAATAAAAGAATGATTCGAGTTTTCTATGTGGTTTTATTAAAATGATAGAATTTGATTATGAAATAATAATTTGAACTATTTATTTTTTGTTTTGACTTTTTGAATTTATACAAGGTATAAAAAAGTCTAGATTAGCCACATAAAATTATAGTTTGGTCAAGACTAAAATCATGGTTGAAAAAATAGCTAGTCGCTAGTCGGTCAGCGAGGTAGGCACTAGGGATTAATCGGATTGGAATTTTTATATATTTTTTTTCAAAATGTTATATATATACACACAAATACATACATCAATATAAATAAAATACTTCAAAGTTTAAATACTTTTCTAATTAACTTAAAATAATAAATAAAGTATTTAAGAAACCCAAATCTCAAATCGTTTGTACACATCGTCTCCTCCAAATCGGTACTCAAGAAACCAAAATCGTGCTTCCGGATCGACGAATTTCAGACCGTGCTTCCAGATCCTCAATTTCGGCCCAATTGAATCGTCCTATGCCGTCGCCCGTCGTTCATCATTCGTCTTGTCGTTCGTCAAGCTCAATTTCCGTCTCTAGTAAGAACACTTTCGATAATTACGGCTCCAACTAGCTCCAACGTTGATCGACTTGGACCGACTACCGATTTTTGGACCGACTACCGATTTTTGGACCGACTAGGTGAAAATTAATCGGTAGTGGGTCGATTAGCGATTAATCGGCGATTAATCCCGATTTTTACAACCATGATTAAAATGAAAAAATGATGGTGTCAAACCTGACTCGACCTGAATTAGAAATAAGCTAATCCGATCCGAATCCATCAGAATAACTTGAAAAAAATTATTTTGACATTCAAATAACCCGAATAAACATGTTTTACTCGGGTTATTTGGATTGAATTTGTATATCCTATCCGAATAAGAAAAGCTGATATATGATCAGAATAAGAAAAACGGATATCCAATCCGAATATGAAACACGGATTTCCGATCCAAATCTATCTGAATATCTGGAATTCTAATTCAGATTGGCTTTTTCAGGTTTCGGATATGATTCGGAGTTCGGGTTTTTTGAACACCCCTACGATGAGCTACACCACAGTCAATACTCCCATCAATCAATAAGAAGGATCTCAACTATTTTAACTTTGTTGTTTGTGGTACAACTTGTCATCCAACAGTCATCTACTCAATGTCCTACTCATTATAATATAATATAATAATTTATATTAGACGTGGCAATTTTTACCCATATAAAAGAAAATGGGTTGGTTTGGGTAAACAATTGTAGTATAATGGGTTGAAATGGGTAACATCATAATATTGAATGGGTTGAGATGGGTAGCACTTAAACACAATGCGGGTCAAGATGGGTAACCAAAACACTATGTAAATGCAATAGATCTAAACATTTAAGAATGATTGATAACATATTTGATTAGAAAATCACTAAAAATTATCCAAATGGACTATTTGTTTACTTATAACACATTATAAGTTAAACTAAATTGATGTTTTTTAAGAACAATCCATTTAGACCCGCATTGATTTTGCTTAAAACCCGTTCTGACCCGCACCCATCCAGACCCGAACCCGTTCTGACCCGTTACTCAACCCGACCCAACCCGCCCATTTTGCCAGGTATAATTTATATAAAACAAATTGGTAAGGTGTATGTTTCAACAAAACAATTTGAGCAAGTACCAACTTTCAACATGTTTTGAAATTTATTTATCAATCTATTTACTTATTGCTTGATTCGGGTTAATTTTTTATTGAGTAAACTTCTCTTTTGCTCCCTGTGGTTTGACAAAAGTAACCATTTTCATCCAAATTTTGAAATTTTGCAATTTTCCTCCATTAGTTTCAGAAAATTAACCATTTTAGTCCCTGTGGTTTGACAAAAGTAACCATTTTCATCCAAAATTTAAATGGACTTTGGATGAAAATGGTTAATTTTCTGAAACTAATGGAGGAAAATTGCAAAATTTCAAAATTTGGATGAAAATGGTTACTTTTGTCAAACCACAGGGAGCAAAAGAGAAGTTTACTCTTTTTTATTTCTAACGGGTGAGTAAACTAAAAAGATTTATCTAAATAGGAAAAATGAAAAGAAAGACCAAAACGTTGAAAAAAAAAATTGCCATTGCAATGCAAGTATGCAGCTTACCAGTGCCTAAAATTAAACAATATTATATGATAAAATGTTGAGTAAAGGAGAAAGTGACGTACAATGTTGTGGCATATCCACAACCTTAGCAGTGACACCAAGAAAATCACTTCCTGAGTACCTCTGCATAAAATGCAAAGAAAGGCACCATGGACACATAAGAACAAAAATTAAACAAACACTAAATGCATTATTCCTTGTATTGTTATTCACATGTTATAGAAGGTTAATATGCAAGAAAAAATGTTTTTCCTTCTAGAAGAACCTTACCAAATGCACATCAATCATTGGGACCTCAGAGCTCTTACGATTTATAACAAGTAGCCATGGAATATAATATTTCTCTTTTCCAACTTGAAATGATCTACATTTGTTCAAAATCCATAGATTATATTGGTTAATATCCTATACAGCAATTTAAAGGTATAAGCCTATAATGCAACATCATATAATCAAAACAAATATTACTTAAACTAATTGGAATGTACAAATAGTACCAAACATGAAGAAATAAGGGAACATATTTTATGCATAAAATCATAGTATAAAATATGTCTTGTTTCTAGCTTGTATGTATATTTAGATCAAATCATGTTTTTGTTTAAAGTTAAACGAGACACATGGTAGTTGGGATGGCAATCAACCGGGTATGACAGGGGCATTATTGATCCAAATATCAAACCAAATGATAAATTTGTGTCCCATTACTTTTTAGTGGATTTTGATTGCCATGTTTGTGTGTTTGTGTCCCATACCCGTTAGCTACCATTACTAATTATGCATAGTGTTCAAGGGTATGTGCTAAAATTTACCAGTTAGTATGTCATTACCCGAAACTTGATCTTCAAGACATAATAATTTTTAACTTAATAATTGGGAAAAGAGGTTAGCTTCACACAATGGTTAGTCTTTTGAGATAATCATTATATATTATGTGATATCATAAAGAAATCAGCACAATGATGCTTCTTTTATCGATAATAAGTTATTAACAATTGCAGGATTAAAACGGTTATTTAATAAAGCTTACAAGATCTTGCACAAGCAAATGAAAGAACATGACATTCAATGATCAATAGCACGGAATCTCACATTTTGTAAGGATCGGCTCCAGTGAAACCAGTTGGTTTAGATATAGGAACCAATACCTATAAGATCATTCAAACAAATAACCTAAATTATAACACAAATTGATACGCAATCAATTAAAAAACACATAAATTCAACAATTTTAAAAATCAAACAAAATCACCTCACGATTTACACCAAAGATCGGGCAGTGGCGACCAATCATATCATGCCAGACAGTTCTCGACTGTTAAATCAAATGCAGACAGTACCAGAAACAAATAAGATCTGTGAATTTCATTGTGTGTATTAAAATTTGAGGAAGGAATTCGAGGGACAGTGGGTACATACAGAGTGATATTGACCCATTTTGCTCATCGGGACGATGTCTCCGGGCCTATAGGCTGCAGAATCTGAAATCATGGCTAGTAATAATGCTAAAAGGAAGTTAGCAGAGCTGATTATTGTATTGAATTTGCAATTTCTAGCCATTTTCAAGTTGACACAACGAAGCCCTTTTGCTGGGAGCGTGACAATCTTTTAGCCCTAATTTCAATTTTCAAGTCAGATTTGTGTGCAGGAGACTTGTGTGTGAGCATTTAACTATTACTTCTTAAATTACTTTTTTTAAATTACCTTTACATAATTAACCAAATTACTCTCACATGAGGATTGTATGTGTTACAAATGTTTAAAATTTAAAACTATATAAGATTTATAAAACTTATAGACGAAGAATAAGTATATCGGTAATTAATATATATATTAAAAACCAAACATAGTTTGTAAGGGAGTTTACTATTCACTTTATTACAATATATGATGCATATTGTACAATTGTTTTATACATAAGTTTCTTATAATCTATCCTACAAATAACAAAATGGTAAACCCACATCTTGCTTCTTTCGTAACCATCGCCTCCGACCACCCCTCTTCATCCTCAACCAAACATGCTTTGTGAGATATGATTATGTGTGGCAAATGGGCGGGTTGGGTCGGTTTGGGTAACAAATCAGAACGAGTTCGGGTCAGGATGCGTGCGGGTTAGAATGAGTTTTAAGCAAAATTAGTTCGGGTTTAAATGGATTGTTCTTAAAAACATCAATTTAACTTAACTTAAGATGTGTTATAAGTAAACAAATAGTCCATTTTGATAATTTTTAGTGATTTTCTCATCAAATATGTTATTAATAATTCTTAAATGTTTGAATCCATTGTATTTACATAATTTTTTGGTTACTCATCTTGACCCGCATTGTGTTTAGGTGTTACCCATCTTAACTCATTCAATATTATGATATTATCCATTTCAACCCATTATACTAGAATTGTTTACTCAAACCAACCAATTTCCTTTGATATGGGTAAAAATTGCTACCTCTAATCACTATCGTCCAACACCTAATTAGGCAAGCAAATTGGGTTTAGATAGAGAGACATGTTCATGTTTATAGAATCAATTAGCAAGAGGTTTACATTGAGATACATCAACTCAACATATCAGACCCGGCGCATCGCGCGGGTCGTAATTCCTAGTTTACTTTATTTGCCTTATAGAAAGCTTTATATAATTGTTTAATGGGGTTTGTTGGTAGGTGTGTGTGGATGTTGGCATGATCGACCAGTGCTCGACTCCCATCAGCTCCATTAACTATTTTACAAAAGATTTTTTCAGTCTTTTTTAATTTTGAAACAAAGTTTGCTTGTAAATTGATGTCAACATTTCAAGCGGAACTACTTTAATATTTTAATTATTGTTTTTTTTATTAAAAGTTTTTCCATGTTAGACATATTAAAGACCTTTTCTATTGTTAGTAATTAAGATAATCTGATAAAGTGTATTTATAGTAAAATACTTGGACGATTCTTCCTCACACATGTAACTGACATAAATATATGTAGGCTTATTCTACAAAGTATTGGAATATCAACCTGTCACACCTATGTTAAATTCGAAAGACGAGTGTGCAATAAAATCGTATTATTAACATATTATTTAAATGAAAAACTCTAAACATGCATTCATGATATGTAATAAGATCTAATAATTTAACAAATATAAGAAGCATGCACTTTTTCAAACAAATCAGCAAGGACAAAAAAACATTGGTTGACGGCTTCTTGTTCTTCCCCATCTTCAATAATCATATTTTCTGCTTTTTAAAAAAAAAAAATACAAAAGGACAACAAGTATCCTTGAACAAACCACGTAATTTTATATTTTTTATATAAAATTACTTTTTTAAAATCTTATAATACAATATACGAGACATAATAGTTTTCTATACATATTTCAATCTTTATAACTGATATGCTACGATTTCATGTGTTTTTTTTACCATACCGCCAAGGCATGGTGCACAGATTTTAATCATACTGCTCTACATCTCTATAATTGATATGTTAAGATTTCATATGTTTTTTCAATTGTAGTGTCAATCCGTAACATACGGTTATAATTGTATTGCCTAGTCAAAACACACTTGACAGTTTGCTAGTTATTTTCAAACACCATGCTCCATAGTCCAAAGTTATATTCTTAAATTCACCATTAGAGCCTGCTTCAAAATATATAAGACTAGCATTTTCTTACGTTTAATTAGATTAATATCATCGATCTACGTGTGTAATGAAGTTTGTAAGTATTGTATTACGAGATTTCATTTTTGGCTTTTCTCATATTTTCTTATGTTAAATTACTTTAATAAAATCTTATAACACAATATAGGAACATAGTAGTTTATATCTGTGTGTCAATATTTATAATTGATCTGCTGCGACTTCATGATCTTACTGTCAAGTCATAGTGCATGGATTTTAATTATACCACCTCACATATCTATAGTTGATTTGTTATAACTTCATATATTTTTTTCAATTGTACCTTCAAGCCGTAACATACAGGCTATATCGTATTGTTCTGTCATAACACATGTGTAAATTTGATAATTATTTTTAAACAGCATGCACCATATTCCATAGTTCCATTCATAAATTCACCATTAGAGCTTTAATGCTTTTTGAAGAGGGGCTACAAACAGTTGCTTCAAAATAAAAAATACTAAAATTGTGTGGTCGATAATTTCGGAAATTATCTTTTGCCAATTACCATTTGAAGTTGATGGCCTATGGCCTCCTTGCTTTATGGTCATATGGTGGGTAAAATATATGCTAGTAGAAAAACTTCCATTTTAATAATAACATATTGTTATTATAATAAATAAAATCTTTTAAAAACATATGTTATGTTTTAGATCATCTTGACATTGGTTTCTCACATACCTCTCATATTAAATATTTATATGATATTTTTCTTAAATTTTAAATTTTTTATCTTTTTTTTTTGTTAAATATTATTGATTTAATTCAATTTAGTAAATAATACGATTACATTATGAGTCATATTTTTTAAATTTTTATAAAACATCTTTAATAAATATATCATATGCTATTTAAAATAAATACTTTTAAAGTTAATTTATTTAACATATTGTCACGTAGTGTTTGTTTGTGTTATATTAAGTTTAATTGCATGATTTTATGTGTTATTGGTTCGGTGTGCATTTACTTTGAGTGTGTTTATGATTTTCAAGTTGTGTTTTCTGAACATTTTAAGACACAATGATGTCGCATAATACATGATGTCAAGCAAGGATGATATAATAACGAGTGTAAATAACACAAGAATTTTTTTTAAAAAAGACACAATTACCTGTATTTTGTACATGTCATTGTGTCTTTTATATTTCTGCTTAATGTTGTGTTTTCTTGAACAATTTAAGAAAACAATAATGTTGCATAATACATAATGTTAAGTAAGGATGACACAATGACATGTATGAATAACACAATTACCTTTAAAAAAGACACAATTACCTTTAAAATAGACGCAATGACAATAATAAACAATTTTCTACATGTCATTATGAGTTTTGTATATGTCATTGTATCTTTTGTATATTTTGTATTTCTGCTCAATGTTGTGTTTTTCTGAACAATTTAAGACACAATGATGTTACATTATACATCACGTTAAGCAATGATAACACAATAACGAGTATGAGTAACACAATAATTTTTAAAAAGACACAATTACATGTAAGAAAAACACAAAAATATAATTATACACAAACGTCTAAGAAAGAAGCAATGAAGATAATTAGACGCAATGAAGATAATTAGACGCAATGACGATAATTAAACACAATGAGTTGAAAAAATATCATTTTTATAGCAACATTATACTCATTTTAAATATAAAAAAGTAATCGTTTTAATGGTATATTTTATTTAAAAAATAATATCGTATGTAAAAATTATGAACGTTTAAAAAGTGTGGGGGAGAAAGCGATTATAACTAAATTAACCTATAACAATTTTTCTCTTTAAAATTTTAAATTTTTCATCATAGATTTGATCATATGATCTAATGGTAAATAATCATTTTTAATCTTTTTAGGATAAAGAGATTATTTAGTTGTATATAATGCTTACTTTTGGGTATAAAACTGAAAAAGCTAGTGCTTAATATCGGATTAAAGATTATTGTGCTAATATACTATATCAACATTGAATAGCACATATCATCCTATTTACAATTGCAATTACATATATATCTAATTTTAAAGTTAAATTACATAAAATTCTCTTCGTTTAATTTTAATTCTTTAGATAAGTAATATTTGTAATTTGAAAGTTAGATAAAATTAACAATATATATAATATATAGCAAGATATATTTAAGAGTAAATTACTGATTATGTTCTTTAAAAATATAGCAATTTGCTGGTTTCGCCCTTTAAATTCAAAAATTACTAGGGTGTCCTTATTTTGAAAATTTTGCACTAGTTATGTCATTTGTCACTAACTCAGTTAACTTATTCCATTAAAAACCCCATGTGCCAGTCATATGAGGGGTAAATTTGTCATTTCATCTCCTTCTTCTTTCTTACCTTAGGGTTTCCACCATCACCACCAGCCCCCTTCGTCTGAACATTATTTCCACCTTCTGCTACAAACCATTGACGTCACTGGTAGATTATTATCCCATCCAATTTACAGAACCCTAAATTCATCCCTAATTTCCCTCAAAACCCTCTTCGCTACCGCCCAGAATCCTTAAACCGTCGCAGCTCCACCACCATTATTTCCACCTTCTGCTACAGTGATGCGTTTCTTACGATCACCCAGTTCGCCTGCAAAGGAGGGGTGGATTTAAGAGAATCACCGCTCTTGTTGCTTCTCCGGTCAATTCTAGCCTCGGAAAAAGCTCCGTCGGTGGTGAAGATGTCGGCTCCGATAGAGATAAACCCAAACCGCTTGACATTGTTTCTGTACGTATGCTAATGGCTTCTGTGCTATCTATATTTGTGGTTATCGATTTTTTTTGCATAAACAGAAACAATTTCGTTGATTTTGCTAATTCTTGTGGCCAATTCACTTTGATCAATTGTTATGTGGGTGTTAATTTGCTTGAGCTCAAACGATGGTTGTACATGATGGTGTTGGTGATGGTGGTGGTTGCCGAACGCCACAACCGGTGGTGGCTGGTGGTGACGGTGGTGGATTGTGGTGGAAACCCTAAGGTAAGGAGGAAGAAGGGAATGTGATTTACCCCTCATGTGATTAGCACATGGGGTTTTTAACAGAATAAGTTAGCGGGGTTAGTGACAAATGACATAAACTGTGCAAAATTTTCAAAATAAAGACACACCTAGTAATTTTTAAATTTAAAGGACGAAACCAGCAAATTGTTATATTTTTAAAAGACATAATCAGTAATTTACTCTATATTTAATTACCCATGTTGAATAATATCTTTTAGAATTACTATACTAATTTACTTTTTTACAAATTTGGTGCATGTTAAAACGTGAGTGGATGAGTGTATCCACCAATGGATCATTACATTGCATATATAGGTTATTAAAATATGCTTTATTTGTATTTAACTATTATTGTTAAACTTAATTTATTATCTATATATCAAAACACCACAGAGGGCACATATAGTATATTGATTTTACATTAGATCAATCCGTCATATAGAGGAGCTAGGCTAACAACCCTTGACTTAAAAGGGAAAAATCACTACTATAACTTCAAATGTATTTTTATTAAACCCAACTCTTAACCCTCTAATGGATCTTATTAATCTTTTATTACCGATTTCTAAATCATCTTTGGCTTTTGACGACTCTCAAAGGCCAAGATCGATGGTTGCACTTCATAGTTTTGTATAATCATTTCTTGAAAATTATACGAAAGGAACATTTTATACAATATTTATTTGTTAGTTGACCTTTTTAATTTAAATATGAAAAGTCAAGGGGGCAGCGCCCCCTTGTGGGGTTCGGGGCAACGCCCCGGAACCTAAACGAAATGTCATAAGTTAATATGTTCGGGATTAACTTCCGTATTTTACCTAAACGGGTGAAATAAGGGTAAAAAAAACTCAGTAAATGGACCCAAAATTTGAACTAAATTAATAAACCTAAATCAGTCATTCAATAATCAGTAAACTGTAAATCAATGGGCCCAATTTCTTGGGATTTTGAATTTCAATTTATTCTTGAACGTGAGCGTCCATGGAGTCGGTTAGGATAAAGGGCTTTTAAGAAATGAAATGGACCCAATTTTTTTGGGTGTTTTAGTGGGTCAAGCTTCTATCCAATTATGAACTAGTAGTTTCTTTTTTTTTATTTTCAAAATACAATAATATATATATATATATATATATATATATAATACATATATAAAGAAGTTTTAGAAATTTATACATTGTATTTGTAATTATAAAATGTATATATATACAATTGATTACGTAATTCATCATAAATATATTTAACTGAGTTATTTGTTACTCAAACCCGTTTAATACTCGGGTTTATAACCTAGCATATATATAAATACATATATAAAAATGTGCCCCTCGAAAAATTGGGCCCGGGACGGAGGTCGGGTTTGCCCCTCCCCCGGGCCGCCCCTGTTTTTTCCCCTAGGTCTACTTACATTCAACCTGTCTTTTTTTTTTTGGAATGGTGGTTTGATGCAACGGCAAGATCGTTGCTTCAGAGTCTAGTGACTAAATATCGAAACTTCAGTCTTACACTCATACTACAGTTGGAGCAGTGTATTTTTTAGTAACATTATAGAGACTCCTACGCGATTGCAGAGGGGGCTTCATCCAACTCTCCTGACGGGCCAACCGTTACAGGAAAAAACCGGACAGGAAGCTTTAACCTTGCTACGTAAAACCTTTTTGCTCGGACACAATTCGGGTGATAGACCAGGTCACGCGTCATTGTCATGTCTCACAAATTTTGACAAAACATGGAATTAAACCCACAAATTCTAATAGAAAGTGTGAGTCTTTTACCACTGCACCAAATCCTGCGAACATTCAACACGTCTTTCGCCTAGCTTGTTTCTAATGTCTAGACTAATAGATATTATAGTTAATTTAAGGTAGCCTATTCCCGTTTGTATTAAGTATTACGTTAGTCTTTATACATACTCGATCTATACATTAATTATTTGAAACACAAGTAATATAATAAAACTTCTGATGATATAAACCAACAAATGCGACATGTCCGATGTCGACGAATAAAAAAAGTGATGAGATTATATATAAAAACATCATTGTTATTAACCCTTTTCCTATGTCGCGTTACGAAGTCTTTGGAGAAGATAATGTTGGATCGATTCCTTTGTTTCAGATCTAGACATGTATACGAAAACAATAATGAAATAGAGATTAGATGAAACCTGTGAACCCAGTTAATGCGTTGTTGATTCCAGACATGATTCCTGAGATGATGATCTTGACTGGGTTCCCGTTTAGGGTGTATGATAAGGATGGAGTTAGGAGAGAGGCTCGGTTATGGTGGCTCACGAATTCTCTAAGTGATGATGAGAATTCGTGTGTGATGATGTTAAGAGAATGTAACATTTATTATGAGCCAATTAATTAGTCTCTATTTATATACACCCAAGGAGAAACCTTAATTAGGATAAATAAGAATAATTACGTCCATCAAATAATTATCTATCTGCTAGGGGTAATTAAGTAATTGATTTATTTAGTTAAATACTCATGAGGGTCATATTGTAAATATTTAATTTTGCATTCTCCCACTTGGGCAAGTGATTATTTATTATGAGCATCAAATAAGTCTGCAGATTGATAATACTCATTTTAGTTCTAAATTGTAATCATAGCAGAGAAATACAGTTATTGAATCAGTTATTCAATTCAAGACCCCCATTAATCATACTACAATACAAATTTAAAACTTAAGTTATGATCAATTAACAAGTAAGCCCTTTAACGAATGATTTGTGTTATTAGTGTCTATATGTCATTAGGCATGCATAAACATATATTTAGAGACAAAAAAATCAAATAAGTGAGGAAATTTCATTAATCATAAGTAAGTACATTATGCAATAAGGTCTTTACATAAGCCCATCTTCGAAATATGTTCTTCGAATATTTTAGGTGGGAGACCTTTAGTCATCGGATCCGCAAGCATAACTTTAGTACTTATATACTCAATACAAAGGTTATTTTCCTCAACTCGCTTGCGAACGAACAAGTACTTTGTATCAAGATATAAACCAGCACCGGTCGAACTGTTACTGTTCGAGAAGTTAACGGCTACTGAGTTATCACATTAAAGCTTCAATGGTGTAGAGATAGAGTTAACGACTTTGAGTCTAGCGATAAGGTTTCTCAACAACATTCCATGACAGGTTGCATTGTACACTGCAACATATTCAGCCATCATAGTTAAGGTTGTTGTCAGCTGCTGCTTATGACTCTTCCATGAGATCGGTCCGCCTGCTAACATAAAGATATACCCAGAAGTGGATTTCTTGTCATCTTTGCATTTAGCAAAGTTAGAATCATAGTAACCAACCACTTCCAAATTATCACTTCTTCTATAAGTCAGTTTGAAGTCTTTTGTCCCTTGGAGATATCGAAGCACTTTCTTAGCTGCTTTCCAGTGATCAAGGCCAGGATTAGTCTGATAATGGCCAAGCATTCCAGCGATGTAAGCGATATCGGGACGAGTACAGAATTGAGCATACATAAGGCTCCCGACTACTGATGCGTAAGGTATCATTCTCATTTGCGTCTTTTCAGCCTCAGTCTTCGGACACTGAAATGAACCGAATTAACTACTGGAGCTACAGAGGGAGAAAGTGTTGCATTTTGTAACGTGTGAGGACCCGATCAATGTAAGCCTTCTGAGATAAACCCAAAAGTCCATTGACTCTATCTCGGTGTATTTCGACGCCAATAACGTAAGAGGCCTCTCCGAGATCATTCATGTCGAAATTATGCGAAAGTAAGCGCTTCGACTCATGCAACATATCTAAGATGTTACTTGCCAGAAGAATGTCATCGACATAAAGGACAAGTACAGTAAAGTTGCTCCCACTCATCTTGAGGTAGGTGCATTGATCCACTTGATTCTTCAGGAAACCGTGTTTCTTCATCACTTCATCAAACTTTAGATACCATTGACGTGAGGCTTGCTTCAACCCGTATATGTATTTCTTTAGCTTGCAGACTAAATGCTCTTGACCTTCAGGTATGAAACCCTCAGGCTGTTTCATGAACACTTCTTCATACAAGTCGCCGTTTAGGAAAGCAGTTTTGACGTCCATCTGATGCAGCTCTAAATCAAAATGAGCTACGAGGGCCATCACGATCCTTAAGGAATCTTTACAAGAGACAGGAGAGAATGTCTCTTCATAGTCAATTCCCTCTTTCTGAGTGAAACCTTTTGCAACCAATCTTGCTTTGAATCATTCAATGTTCCCATTCGGATCCAGTTTTGTTTTGAACACCCATTTACATCCTACGGGTTTTACTCCGTTGGGTACTTCTACCAAATCCCAAACATCGTTTTTCTTCATGAAATCAAGCTCATCATTCATAGCCATCTTCTATTCAGAAGACTGATCACTAGTAATGGCTTCATGATAAGAGGTAGGATCAGTAAACTTTCCAGCATCCATTTCAGCTTCAGTCAAGTAGGTTACATAATCATCAAAGTTAGTTGGCACTTTAGGCCTAGATGACCTCCTGAGCTGATTAACGGGTTCAACATGGCTGGTATTGTGTTGATGTTGATCAGATGAGATGCCTTCATTCTCGGTAATGTTTGGAGCAGTAGTGAGTCCTGATTGTGTCGGAGTAGGTGCAGTGAAGTTCGGAGTAGCATGGTGTACAAGAGGAGTGATCAGAGGTAAGTTAGTCGACGAGTGTCTCCCCCCGCGTCTTGTACTTCTTGCAAATCAGAGTCAGGATTTTCGTTGCTCCCACTGTCCTTTGAATCCTCAAGGAAATGAGCATGCTTTGTTTCTACAATTCGAGTGACATAGGTAGGACAATAGAATCTATAACCCTTTGAGTGATCATGAGAGGCCCCGAGACCCTCAGTTGGCAAACATCAAACCCACACTCTTTAAAAACATATTTACATTACCATAGCAGCGGAATTTAAGGCGATTACATATAATATTATACAAACCTAAACAAACATTAATACATAGCTCATATCTTTATTAGGTTTATAACATAGCCAGTCTATGCCAAGGTAGTCTTCAAAGTATGCCATGAGCCCTCCTGGTCTCCTCTCTCAAACTATTCAACCTGATATGCATGTAAAACAAGTCAGCTTTATGCTGGTGAGTTCTAAGTTCATTTCTTAGAAAAATCTTTATTCATTCATGTCATCATATGGCATAATTCAAATACATAGCATACCTGCTCTCATATCATAATTTCATAACATACATAGCATCATAATATAATTTCATAACATACATATCATCATAACATAATTCATACGGGAAGAAACTTCACCGTCAACTGCTGACTCTGAAGTCAAACAGGCTTGTGCAGCACAAGGCTCTTAAACTATCAACCCGAAGTCGATAACTTATACATGCATAAGATTTCCTGACTGGCGACACACAGTTGGCAGGCCTGTTCTTACGCAGGACTTCTTAATCATCATAAGCAGAAGCGGCTCCTTTCACCGTTGTGCTCAAGTTTTGCCCAACGGCAGCTGGCAAAACCACATTTCCTCCTCGACCTTAGTCGAGTGTCTTACACAAAAATAATCATTTCTTTCTCAACCGCAGTTGAGACTTTAAAAACTATTAATATGGATATCTTATCATAATTATAACCTTATTATATAATATAAACCTTTTTTATTTCAGGCCGGGTTTCTAAACCGGTAGCACAACGACTACGTTATAGTTATCTCCAATACAATTGTTTAGCTTACTATAATGACCCGAAGAATTTTATAACCTAATATTATTTATCTCAATTAATAATAACTTAAGATAAATTTATAATACTTTTCGTGAAGATGCTCAGATTTACGATTACCGCTTGAAACTTCGGCATGTCATAACTTTCAATCGGAGCTTTATTTCAAAATTTCGCTTCCACTCATTTTGACCATTTTTATCTCTACAATATTGTTATGCTTAAAAATTATTTATTTGCTCGGCTTAGATAAGCGTATTCTCATACCCATTCATATTACTCATAATTGCCTAAAACATTACATGAACTTTACTTGTTTCCTTTCTCAGCTCCAACCATACCCACAACCCTTAGATTATATAAATGTTCATACAGGTTTTATGATCGCATAACATATAATCATACCAAACTCATGGTCACATACACACCCATACAACTCATTAATCCATTCACATGCGTTAAGATCCTCTTAACTGATTTCATACATATTAAGAGGATCTTGATCATGTCAACAAACTCCCATATTTGTTCTTGTTTAGTGTTCTTAATCAACAGTGATAACCACTAAATAACTTCCCAAAATTAGATCTAATCCATATAATAGCAAACTAGTAAGAGAAATCAAATCAATACATGTTCAGACGGATTTTTGATCGAAAACTAATGATCCAGAGTTGTAGAGATGATCTCCAACTTGAATATGATAATCTTATAGCTTAATTATACTGATTTGGGGTTTTAACATTATGCAGATCTGTTTGCAGGTTGAAGTTCGAAAGGCAGATGAAGAATAAGTTTCTATTATGCATCTGATGGATATATATTAATTCTGCCGACATACACAAATATATATATATCTTGCTGCATGTTAGATCTTCGCACACGTCACCTCATATGTAAACTCAAACTTGAATTAATTCGAATTTTTCACTTAAGCTCCTTAAACTTTGAGCACTTATTTTTAAAACCCCCTTCTACTTTACTCACATATTTTTAATATTCACGAGCTTATATCGGGTTCATACTTTATCGTATAACGGTCCCGCTTATATCAATTTGATCGTAATTACTTCAGGATTGTTTATAAAAATTTCGAACCCAAACGGCCACAGAAATTTTTGCACGTTATTATTAAGCATTATAACGTGTCCATACATTATCAGATATTTTTATCGTTTATATCATTTTGATCATAATCACTTTACGAACGTTTATATAAAATTTGGACATAAACGGTTACCGAAATTTTCGGTTGTTACAAATCTACCCTCCTTACAATAGGTTTCGTCCTCGAAACCTGTTACGTTTCAAACAAATGTGGGTAGAGTCGTTTCATCTCCTCTTCAGTTTCCCATGTAGCCTCAGATCCCTTTTGGTGCTTCCATTGAACCTTAACTTGTCTAATCGTCTTGTTACGTAATTGTTTTTCTTTTGTGTCAACAATTGCCACCGGTTCTTCTATGTAGTTTAACCTTTCATCAACTTCAATATCATTTAATGGCACATATGCTACATCATCTACTAGACATTTTCTCAGATGTGAAACGTGAAATGTCGGATAAATTCCACTCAGTTCATCTGGCAGATCTAATCGATAAGCTACCTTACCGACCCTTGCCATTATTCGAAAAGGTCCAATAAATCTCGGACTCAGCTTTCCTCTTTTCCTGAATCGAATAACTCCCTTCCATGGTGAAACTTTTAACAGTACTTGATCACCTACTTCAAATTCTATTGGTCTCCGTCTTTTATAGGCATAGGATTTTTGTCGATCCTGTGCAGCTTTCATTCGCGCTTTAACCAGTTGAAGCTTTTCTGTCAAATCTAACACCGCAGCTTTACTTCCCACTTCTTTCTGTCCTACTCCTCCCCAACACACAGGTGTCCTACAACGCCGTCCGTACAATGCCTCATATGGTGGCATTCCAATACTAGCATGGTAGCTGTTGTTGTACGAGAATTCCACCAATGGTAAATGATCATCCCAACTACCACCAAAATCAATAATACAAGCTCTGAGCATATCCTCCAAGGTTTGGATAGTCCTTTCAGACTGTCCATCTGTTTGAGGATGATATGCAGTGCTGATATTGAGTCTTGTGCCCATTGATTCATGAAACTGTTTCCAGAATCTTGAAACGAATCGCGTGTCACGATCGGACACTATAGAAACTGGAACTCCATGTCTTGTAATGATCTCTTTCACAAATAACTCGGACAGTTTCTCTGATGTATAAGTCTCACGTATTGGCAAGAAATGAGCACTTTTCGTTAACCGGTCTACAATCACCCAAATAGTATCATGACGTTTCGTCGTGAGAGGCAACTTAGTAATAAAATCCATGGTGATATGTTCCCACTTCCATTCTGGGACTTCTAGAGGTTGCACATAACCATAGGGTTTCTGATGTTCAGCTTTTACTTGTGCACATTTGGAGAACTTGGCATAAAGCTTTTCTCTTCTTAGTATTTCAAGTACTTCTCGTATGTGACAAGCATGATCACCTTCACTCTTTGAGTATATCAAGATGTCGTCAATAAACACAATCACCGATCGGTCTAACATAGGTCTGCACACCCGATTCATCAAATCCATAAACGCCGCAGGAGCATTTGTTAACCCAAAAGACATCACAAGAAACTCATAATGTCCATAATGTGTGCGAAAAGCTGTCTTCGGAATATCTTGTTCTCTCACCTTTAGTTGATGATACCCTGATTTGAGATCTATTTTAGAAAACCAATTTGCCCCTTGCAA
>CM018695.1:81542331-81752942 GCA_009363875.1 Mikania micrantha | reverse complement strand
TTTTATCTCAATTTCACTTAAATTTAAAAAATTTGAAACTTTCTTATTAATTCGTAAATTTGTTATCTTCATGATTACATCTTATTCAAGTTAATTAAAAAAATTAATTTACTGTTAATAAATATTCATATATGTTTCAATTGCCTCTATTATTTTAAAAATTTTAACAATTTATAAAAAAATTACGCATTATTGTACATTTCGTTAAAGTTGAGTGACTTTATAGATAAAAAAAATTAATGACTTAATTGTTATACTTGAGAAACTTTATTACTATTAGGTGACATATTCCCTATTATTTAATTTATAGATTGTTCATTACAACAGTGTATAAACAAAAATGGTTAGTGCCTCATCATATAGCAAGAGAGAGAAAAACAAAGCGATTACATAACGCATATAAGTGCCGAGACGGGCTAGGTTAACCTCCAGCTCACTCATTTAAGTTTGTTTATATGAATCCAAAGATCAACTTATAAGAGGTTTTGAAGCTCGAGTTTAGCTTATTTATTATTATTGTAAAGTTTACATACTATAATAACTCTTATGTAAACATGTATTCAACCAAACAAGCTCACAAATTCTAGGTTTCGTCCAAGGCATATAATCTTGTCTAATTTAATATATAAACATAGGGGTTGGATTCCTAAGAAGAGATTTTTGCCTAAGAAGAATAAGAACCAATAGAATTTGATACATTCATTATAAAACAGTAATAAAGTACAAAAAAACGAAATACAGTACAAAAAGAAACAAAATCCAGTACAAAAAAATCAAAATCTAGTACAAAAAAATAAATATAGTACAAAAATCAAAAATCTAATACAAAAAACCCAAAAAAATCCAGTATAAAAAATATAGAACAAATCTAGTACAAAAAATAAAAATCTAGTATAAAAAATAAGATTTTATACCTAAATTAGTGACACGTGTCAAATTCTTATTAGTTTTCACTCTTCTTAAGCAAAAAACTCTTCTTATTTGATCTTTCCCCTGTAAACATATTAAAATAATATTATTTAAGTTATAGGCTGGTCTAGGCTCTAGCTCACGGCTTGTCACCTGTTTCAAAACAGTTTACCTGAAATATGTATACGAGCCGAGCCCAAACCGGTATTTTTGTTGATTAGTACAAATAAAAGCCTAAATTATAATTTTATAAACAACAAACAAAAACTGTAACATATGATCTAAACTTAATATTTATTTTAAATCATAGTTTTGACATTTATCAATACGAAAATAATTGTTGAAAATAATTTTGTATGGAGGTGAAGGCATAAAGGCGGTGGGAAAAGAAATTACCGGTGGAAGAGAGAGGTGCTTCTGAAAGAGAGATGCCCCGGCAAGATTTGATCGGATACACGAACATCGATTTCACTTTGGCTCCTGCTTCCGCCATTACTTCCCTCCCCTCCACGACAGCCTTTTTCTCCGGTTAAGCTTTCCTTGAAAGTTGAAAAAATATAAAACAAACTATATTCATTGCATACGTAATAGCTAACCTAAAAAAAAAAAATAATAATAATAATAATTATAATCATCATCATGATTATTATTATTAAATTACGGTGTTAGCCCATGTGATTTTAGTTGTTAACTATTTTAAAACTAAACAGAATACTACTATCAATGCAGCACAGCCTATATGGTTTAAAAACTAACGTTTTGACTCTCAAACATAACTATTATAATGGTTTTGGCCCTTAAACTTAACTATGGTTGGGGGCCAAAATCTTTAGTTGTATTTAGGGGTGAGCAAAAAACTGAAAAAACGAACCGGAACCGAATAAACGATAACAACCGAAACCAATTTTTCGGTTGGTTTCAGTTTTTCATATTATAAAAAAACGAAATAACCGAACCAAACTGATTTGTTATCTTATTTAAAAATTAATATATATATATATATATATATATGTGTGTGTGTGTGTGTGTGAGTGTATGTGTGTTGTTATTTTTATACTCTTAAATGAATAAAAACACATAGAGTCTGCCGTTTGAGATGATAAAAATTTGGATTAAATTATCTCTAACATTTTAAAAGATGAATATTGTAATTATTTCAAATTTTGATTAGTTTTATTTTGTATTTTTAATATTAAGTGTGAGAGAGAACAAAAAAAAAAACCAAAAAAACCGAAAACCGAGCACACCACTAAGTTGTATAAATCACATGAGTCAAAACCGTTAATTGTTTAAACTACAGGGGTTGCAGTGGCTGAAGATTTTATTTTTTGTTGAAATAGTTAAAACATTAAAACCACATAGGTCAAACCTGTAATTTACTCTAATAATAATAATAAGGTTATTTGTAGCGGTAAAACTCCCAGCACTCCACGTAGTCACTGCATAAAAAGTATTATCATCACCCGCACTTCACATACACATGTGTAATTATCACCCATATTTCTATCATCTCACAACTCACTCACGCCCTACCATCACCCCCTTTCTCTCCTCTCACGACCTACCCGACGGTCTTATTGTTATTGTTTAGGATATGCCTAACCAACCTATTCCTTTAGTTGTCAAATGATGGGCTAAATAAAGTTTGAACCAATTTAGACTTGCTTCCGAATCGTCGTTATCAAAATCTAACACCAGCTAATTTAAACGAAACAATGAAGAATGAAAATTTAAGATAATATAATTAATTTAGAAAAGAAGGATAATTTAGGTTTTCGATAATTGTTCTAATGTCTCTTTGATCGCATGGACATACTCCAGTCTTTGCTATTAATATGAATATTCGGAGTTTCGTTGTATCTTTTTATCTGTAGTGACAAGTCTATTATTCTCTTTCTCTTTTTAAATTACTCCACATTAATCTTTTTGTTTTTGTCTGGTTTTAAACATAATATCTATTAATTTAAGAGACAATATCTTCATAGAGTAGTCTGGTGTCACATTGATATTTGGATATATGTAAACAACCTTTTGGACATTTTATGGTTTCTTGATATATTCATTGAATCTTTGATATATTTTGTGTGTTGTATATTTTAGTGTAATTGGATGTAAAAAAATATTAAAAAGTTAGAGGTGCGTAGTGCACACTTGTTTAATATTTTTTGAGCTCCAGACCAAGCATGAGGGTCAAGGGGGCCGCGCCCCCTTTTCGGGGTCCAAGATTCCAAGAGGCAGCACCCCTAGCGGGGTCCAAGGGGCAGAGCTCCTGGTAACGGTCTCGCGCCTTTACTTATTTATTTTCGGAATTGCCTTGGCCCGAGATTTGACCCACGACTTTACCCGTCAAAACCAACCGCCAATAATTACCTTACGGTTGGTTGGTGTTTAACAAGAAAATGAATTCACAAAAGCAAGAAACAATCGAGATTCGTATTACATAAAATTTTCTGTATTGGATTATCCTAAAATCAAGTTTCTTGAACTCAAAAGGGTAAAAATATTGATTTCGAATAATGATTTTATACACGATTCAATAAGTGATAATTAACGAATTTCTCCAAACATGTTGTTCCATGTGTGATGTGTATATTAATTACATTTCGTCCTTGTACTTGCAAAACCTTTTGGTCTCTTGTAGTTTATACCACGAATGATTTTAGTGGCTTAAAATAAAATATAAATTCAAAGGAGTTTTTTTAAATTCTTTTTAATTCATACTATCAATTTCAGTTAATATAGAAATTATTAATATTAACTAATATATCAGCACCAGATAATTTATAAAATAGATGGTTATTCCATCGAAATAGACTTGGTTATTTATAACAAAATTTAAACAAAATGTTAACTGAAGAAAAATGTTTCAATTCAACTCGATTAAAAATCTAAAATCCTAAGTGCAACTCACATGAAATATGATTTATTAAGCATTGTTTAATATTAGTACTTGATGAAAGTATGCTATATTAGTTTTATTCATTGAATTCCTGAACGATTATAGTGCGATCATAACGTATGTTTTTATTCTGGCAAATTGGATTTAAATAATCCAAATTTTGATCAATTGGCCGCTACTGGTCCGAATTATGAAAATCCCCAGTAACGGTCCGAACTTTCGACATATTTACCTCTGGCGGACAACCGTAAAAAAAACCCTAACGATGCTAACTTTTTTTTCGAGTTTCAAACGGATTTTTGAGGGTTTTTGTTCAGATGGAGAATACAAGTCGAATGACGTATAACTTACCTCGAAACGTTGCTCCAAATTTTCCAATTTTGGTGTTTAAACTTTCAATTTATCGAAGAAATCATCAAATTGGGAAATTTGAATGACCGTTTCGAGGTAAATTATATGTCATTCGACTCATATTCTTCACCTAAACAAAAGCCCTAAAAAATCCGTTTCAAACTCGAAAAAAAGTTAACGCCGTTAGGGTTTTTTGACGGCGGTTCGCCAGAGGTAAATATGTCGAAAGTACGGACCATTATCGGAGATTTTCATAGTTGGGACTGACAGTGACCAATTGATCAAAGCTTGGATTACTAAAAGTCAATTTGCCTTTTATTTTTAAGGACTACATTGTGAGAATTATATTTAGGCAAATTGGCTTATAATAATCCAAACTTTGACCCATTGGCCGCTGCCGGTCCCAACTATGAAAATCCCCAATAACGGTCCGAACTTTCGACATATTTTCCCGTGGCGGACCGCCGTCAAATAAACCCTAACGGCGTTAACTTTTTTTTCGAATTTCGAACGGATTTTTAAAGGCTTTTCTTCAAATGGAGAATACGAGTCGAATGGCGTATAACTTACCCCAAAACGTTGCTCCAAATTTCTCAATTTGATGATTTATTTGACGAATTGAAAGTTTAAACACCAAAATTGAGAAATTTGGAGCAACGTTTGGAGGTAAGTTATACGCCATTCGACTCGTATTCTCCATCTGAGCAAAAGCCCTCAAAAATCCGTTCGAAATTCGAAAAAAAGTTAACGCCGTTAGGGTTTATTTGACGGCGGTCCGCCACGGGAAAATATGTCGAAAATTCGGACCGTTATTGGCGATTTTCATAGTTGGGACCAGCAGCGGCTAATGGGTCAAAGTTTGAATTATTTAAATCCAATTTGCCTTATATTTATACAGAAAGAGAAGGAAATACGTATAAATCAATCACAAAAAATTTATGTTTCAGGTGATGGTTGGAGTGAGCATCTCATTTCATCATAAACTAATTTGATTTTATCTACTCTGACTATATTATCGATCATCAGCTACACCGAATATGTTATTTTTTGTGAGATGACGTCACTTTTTGGAGTTTTAAGTGTAATTTCAGTTGTTGAGTATTCATACAATTTTGTTATTGTTTTCGGTTTTTCTAACATTGAGACACCAGTCTTTTTATGTTAGTGGTTTTATGATGAGTCAGTGATGCTATGATGAGAATGCTCATCTCAAAAACCTAGCGAATCAAGATAGTTAGACCAAGTCGAAAACCGTATCACAAGTAGACCATGGGGTATGCCCCTTAGTTGGAACCACTCAATCTACGCACCACGTAAAAATTCACCACAACCACTCATTCAACCACTTGGGGTGAAATGCCAACCCACCCACCCACGCCCCAAGGCCCACTTGCCCACTGGCCCACCCATTCAACGGTTGATAAACCAAAATCAAGCTTCAAACTGTCGAAATGCCCGTTACTGTGGCCACGTCCAGCCCTCCCACGCCCCAAGGGGGCGGTGTTCCACGCACAAACCAGGCCACTCATGCCCCAACCACAGGGCATACCGGACGGTCTTAGCATGTAGTCGGTGTTAAATTGTTAATAACTTTATTTGATTATTATAACTAAAACGAAAGATGTCGATTGATTTGAATTAAGCTAATGTCGAACTAAGTAATAAAGTTAAGAAACAAAAAATAAATTAAATAATACACGATAAGAATTAAGAAACACACAATCGTTTATTTTTATAAACTTGCAATTTCACTTGTATGTTTAACAAATCACGTATATATAATTTAGGAGTGACAACTTAGGGGAAATGATTTTGTTTGGTGAACATTTTTTGTATTTTAGGTTGAATTGAGTAATATAATGACATAGAACGGGCTAAGATAGACAACACTTTACACAATGCAAATTAAGATGAACAGCCTAAAATCGATGTAAATTTAGAAGTTGTTCAAACAGGTAAAATCACTTAAGATTACACAAGTGTATTTACCACCTACCAACACAACCTAAGCTGCTCACCATCATCATCGTCATCATCACCACCACTACATTGCCAACTCCTTCACTGTCTCAACCACCACCTCTATCACCATATGATCCTACCAGTGATTAGAAGAATATGACTTTTTTCCAACCCAAACCACTTTTAAATTTCAACCGGTTTTAACCTGCATCATGAAATCTCTTTCTAGATAAACTTCGACAACTTATCTAAAATAACTGAAAGAGAAACGTGTTCAATGTCAAATCTTGGTGTAGTCTCACCTATTCCATTGGTGCTTTAACACGCGTTTTAGCACTAGCATACGTATCTCTTAATATCTATATATATCTCCAATAAATACCTTTACTCTCAAGGTTATCCTAAATCACATAACATGACACAATATCATACGTCTTCTCAAGATCAATAAACATTATATGTAAATATCATTTTTTTTCCCTATATTTCTCTATCAGTTTCTCTAAAATGTGTACCGCTTCTTTAATTGGCCGCTCTTGCATAAATCTAAATGATTGAGAGTCAGTTGGGTTTATTTCCTCAATCTTGTTTCATAACTCTTTCTCAAAGTTCCACAGTATAACTTAAAAGTTTAATTCCCCTTGTTCTTGTAAAAGGAAACTAAGACACTACTTCTGCCGATCTGACATCTTATTGATTTTGAGTATAGTGTTGAACAACATTGTCAACTACCTAACTTCATCTTCTAAACATTTTCATACTTCAATAGAAATGTTATCCGATCCCAATGCTTTCACCTTTTCCATCCTCCTAAGAATTATCTGTATCTCTTCTTTCTTTAGTAATGTGTCTCCAATAACAGTTGTTTTCTAATAGTCCTTTGTTAGTGAAATTCTTGCAATTTTTTGGTAGTTCCTATTGTTAATACTCGCTATCATATATGCATTTAAAGAATATATGATACTAATGGTTGTAAAATTTAACGATGCTTATTATATAACGTAAGTGTATAATTTAGACACACCTTAAAAACCTATAAAACAAACAAAAATTATTTGCATCAACTCACTTCTAGAAAAACAAGTTACCAATGAGTCATTGCATCAATGATGAGATTCTTTCATATGGAAGGTCTTGGTTCAAATCCCTACTGTAACAAAAAAGGGGTCTGAGGGGGTAAGAGGGTTTCACAGTGGCAGTGGGGTATCATCCTGGGGTGGTTGTGGTGACTCATGAAGGTCCAGATAACTAGACCTTGGTGACATGACCTGGAAATAGTGTGCTCACATGATTGAGACATTCTCCGTTCAAAAAAGAAAAAAGAAAAAGAAAACACGAGTCATGATTAACAAATGCATTGTTCAAAAGTCAACGGTTTTAAGATATCATAAATAAGATCCGACGACTTGTATAAAAAAATAAAAGTAAAAATAAAAAGTCAGCCTTCAAGTTTTTTCGGTCAAAAGAAACTTGCAAATAGGAAGCTTTGATTTCTACTTGTTACGTTTTTGAGCTTTCTTTCCTTGTCCCTTCTTAGGCGGGCCCTTGCCACGGCGCTTCAACATTTCAAGTTTGGATAAACGCCTGCAACACGTCAAAAATATGTTTTTTAATTCAGAATTTTATTGCATTTATGTAGATAAAAGTTATTTTAAAATTTGAGAATTAAACATGATACCAATCATCATACCACAAAATCTATGGGTTTACAACTCACAAAAAAAATAAAATAAAATAAAAAAAAAATAATGAAGTTCGCATTTATCATCTTCCTTTCATTATTATTAAGGGTAACAAACAAACATGCAAACAAACTTACTTGGTATTTGGGAGAAAGATGAAGACAAACCTAACTCCTATCTCAGTTGGGATAGAGAGGCTGCTCGAATGAGTCCTCACTCAAAGTTATCATTTGAAGTTAATCATCCTAACATTTTTACGTTATTTTCACAAAATAAGGAAAATAACATTAAAATTAGTGCAATATTACTTTTGTCCTTCAGGACCCACACATATATATATTATATGCGTGCACCGCAAACGGGGCGTTATTAAGGGTATCATTAAGTGAAATTGTATGCTATATTTTATTTTATGGGTCAAATGGGTAAGGAGATAAAAGTTAAACGGGTCAAAATGAAAAGCTTAAACCTTTATGTATCTCTATTAAAGATAATAAATCATTATGTTTGTAGAGATAGGTTTTGTAAACATATGGCCGTTAGGGTTGTAGCTCAGTGGTAAGAGGCAAACCCTCTTCGAAAAACACTCACCTGGTAAATGTGTTGTTTAGGAGTAGTGTAGATGGTTGGGAGCGTGTATTAGCCGCTAAAAAATGGTTTTGTAAACATATTAAACAGATTAAGTATTTAAAAATCTTTAAAAAGGTCAGCAAAATTGGGTGGGTTACCCAGACTTGACCCGTTTTGGCTTGCACAAGAAAATCACTTGTTTTAACCAAAACAGCAAAACCATTATGACCCATTAGAATCATTATGACCCATAATGCAACCTATTAATTTGACCACCTCTAGTTCTCCATTTTAAGTGTTCCCTGGGTTTTTATATTCTCATCTAATGAGACCTAGCTCAACAATACACAAATTGAACCACCAAATGAAAAGATTATGAGGTTAAAACTAACAGCCTTTACGTCATCAAGACAAAAAACATGATATAGCAGCATTCAAGACATCTTTGAAAATCCTAGCATTAAAGACAGTACAAAACCAGTTACCTACACTGCTATACATTATCTAGCTAAACGTCACATGACATTTCAGGTACATATAACCTTTAACCATGCATATGGAGAAATATGTTACTATTATATTCTTCCTTCAAACTGAGCCTCCTAAAACAAAGGCATTCGCTCCAACTCTTTGAGATGCTACATCTTAACCCTAGTCTAAAGTCCATACATCAACCAGCAAAAGAGAGAGAAACAAACAAACACACCTGATAAGATCCCCACTTGCAGAGCATGGTCTAGGGAGGTGAGATGATGTTAAACCTAACCTCTATCTTAGAAGACTCCTAACTCAATAAAAATTCTTTATCCATTTTAGTTTCTTTTCTTCCTTTCTTTTTTTGCAGTATGAACTATGCAATACATAAAGTGCATACTAGTAGTAGAAACAAGAAAAATAAAAAGGAAGAGAAACAAAAAATAGAAAAGGAATAAACATCTATTAGCAGCATTGCATACTTACATTTGTAGAAAAATCAATTTTGACCTGTGGATATCTGAATCACGGTATCCCATTTTGGTTGTTTTTCCCTAACTAAACAAGCATACCCAACAAAGATCCCACTTGTGTAATAGCAGTTTGGGGAGGATTAGATGAGGCCAAGCCTTACCTCTATCCGAAAAAATAAAGAGGTCGCACCAAGGATGTTTTATGGTTTCTTAAGTGCAGAGCTCATGTACACATTCCGCCTCACACCGTTAGAAGTGCAAAGCTCATTGCCTGAGAGCGCCTAGGTGCACCACAGGTGTGCTTATTAAACTAAGGATAGGTTTAGTAAGAGAATGAGGCTAATGGAGATTGGGTAGTGGGTACAAATCCAAGAGAAGAAAAATTGTAACTTAAACCTTGAATTCCACTTTTTTTAGAGCCAAAATAATCTCCCATTTTCTCCATTAGTATTGAAAGAAATGCATGAATTGCATTGCACTTAAAACCTGGATGGATTTAAAATCTATCATATATTTACAGTATATATATGTAGTAAGAAATAATGTCCTATCTAAAATGGCAAAACACACACATTAAGTAATTCTTACTATCTTCAAGATAAGGGTGTCGTTCGGGTTTGTTAATCAGGTTTCAGGTTCCTCGGTTCGGGTTCTTCGACATTGAAAATACACCCGATTACCGAACCATTTAAGTTAATTGTATTCGGTATTCGGGTTTTGGTAATCGGGTTCTTCGAGTTGGTATTTATCAGTATTCGGGTTATACTAAATTCACTTAATGGTCAACCTAAAATTAACACTAAAAACACTTGAAATGTTATACAATATACACATACACATAATATAAAATAAATATTTGTCTCATGTTAATGTATACACATATAACATAATGAATGCGTATATACTTACGCACGATGAAAACCGAGATAGCTTACGAATAATAGAAATATATACATATGGAAGAATGCATATATACTTACACATAACATATAAAATTTTAACTTCACAAACGTTATTGTGAGTGATATTCAAAATAATGAACACATATATACATACATATAACAAATTAATAAGTCGATGATATACATACTAGGGTTATTCGGTTGAGAAAATTAACCATTTACCAAACCATATAAAAACTTTTGGCTCGGGTTTATCACTAGATCGGGTTCGGAATATCCGGTTAACAGTTACTCGGGTTGATTTTAATCGGGTCCACCAGACCCTACTATAAGTGGGATTTTTTACTGGGTATGTTTGTTGTTTGTTGTTGTTGATTTTAATCGGGTTCGGCTAAAAATGACACCCTTACTTCAAGAGAAGTTCTCGCCTACAAGCATAACCATGAAGGCAATTTTTTAGCTAAAAAAGTGTTACGGTAGGGCAGACAAATAATATTAGTAGAGGTTTAGTCATGCAAGGAAAATGAAAGCTCTGATAGGCTAATATCTACATATCAGATGATATTTAATAAACTTGGTAATTGCATATCCACATTTATTCACATATAAGCTATAACAACAAAAGCAGTAACCACAATTAATCATTCAAGAAGGGAAAAAACAGGCATTTTCATGAAATTGAACGTTTAGTAAATATGCACTAGAAATCTCTTTCCTACATTGCAGCCTTATAAATTAGCTGATTAGCATGTCACACTAAGTTTAAAGATTAAAGAATCTTTGCAAGCATTTGGAGGTGGCAAGATAGGTAGATCAGAATGGTTGGTTAACAGGTTATAACATGTTCCACCAATCCAATTGACACATTTCCTACTTTGCTTTTAACTACTCTTTAACCATTTGACTGGTTTGAGATAAAAACATATCCCAAATTGCCACCTCTACATGTAAACATAGATATTAAAGCTCAATTGATATATGCATGTGTGTGTGGGTGTATAGAGACAGAGAAGATTACTCTTGTTCTTTCCGTGCCACAACAACAGGGTCCTCTTTTTGGATGTCATTTGGATACCATGAGGCCACTTTTTCTCCAATAAATTTTTTGCGTAAAATTTTATGGGCTGATCTTTGACCAGTTGGATTGAGCACATGACCAAATATTCTTGCCCTTGCTTCTGTTACTCCTTTAACTGCTGCTTGAGCCAACATGTTTCTTAAGCTTGAGGAGCTCATTTGTTTAATCTCTAATAAAAAAAATCTCAACATTTAGTACATTTTAATTAGAAGATAATCACCCAGACCCCACTCAAAGAGGGATTTAACCGGGTAGGTTTGTTGTTGTAATTAGAAGATAATCTTTTGGGTCATCTATATGTGAAAATTCTCACAAAGACTGAAACTTGAAAGGGGAGTTTTAAGTTACAGAAAAAGTGTGAGCGACTTGACTAATACAATATTTAAACCTGGTTTCTATTTCATCATTTTATCTACATTTAATTTGGTCCATAAGATACACCCTAACCCTTGTTTTGCCATCCATGTAGATTAGATTGTTGCAATTTTAATGGAACAAAGTAACTAAATTAATGATGATATTACCGATATATACATGTAGGCCTTGCTATATGCAACAAGAAAATCATAAAATGATGATATAAATACCAAAGAACAAGTTCCGCAGCATAAACAATTATCCAATCATTTAACAATCACAATCCACATTGCAGAAATTTTAAAACCACAGACATGTCTCATTTACAGTTACATAAACCCTAAAGCTTCTAACTCTGAAAGCGCATTCAGATGGCAGTATCCCAAGACCAAGACATATTATCAAACAGTTGGTGTGCATTCTTTTTTGTGTAATAAAAACGCCGCATATGGAAATAAAACCATTTTCATGGAAGGTATAAACAGGTACAGAACGAACGAATGGGTTAAATACAAACAACAAACGAAAACCATTACATACGAAATTGGGGATTCCTGTTTCTTTCATTTTCATTCTCGAAAACGACCCATCAAAGTATGGTAAATTCACAGAATTGAAATGATGATTGTGTGTGTGTGTGATAGAGAGAGAGAGCATAGCCCACCGTCAGTTGTGCGACTGCAGGCGACGGCGTAGTTTGCCGGAATAAGGGTTCGATGTTTAGCGTGATGGTCTACAAACACCACGATAGTGCCCGGTTGCATCATACTATGATGTCATATTGTCATAACTGATTAAGTGGGTCATTTGATACGGTCAACCAGTCATTTTTTGTCGGTCAAACAAATCATACGGGCTGTTATATATCATACGAGTCGTATTATATTGTAACGATGATCATTAGAAAATTTACGTATTTTCTTTTTTTAATATCATTTGTTACATATATTACAATATATACCTAGGTAAAAAATTAATTACATATTTCTTTTTTAAAAGATATTCACACTTTCAAATAAACTAGTAGATTACATATTTTTTTTATAAATACATAATTAATTTTAAAAGTTAGTAAATATGTGATAAAACTATAAAAGTTTTTATTATGAGGATATATGTAAAAATCCCTTTAACTTATTATGATAAATACGACTCATATACGTCTTATTATATGATCCGCACGATGTTAATCTTTGGATACTAATATATGAGAGTTGTTTGTTAGATGTGATTCTATTTTTATTCTAAAACATCTTGAATATAAAACGAACAAAAAAAATATTAATATTAGTAATTTTCATATTTTTTATGAAACATATTTTTATTAAGATGATAATGCACATTTAAAAAAATAGTTTTTAGACTATATCTTATTACAAATTACTTTGAATTTTGATGGCATGCTTTTATAACTTTAAGCTTTTCTACCCTAATAAACGAATACAAAAAATGCAAACATAATAAATTAGTGAAATTATATGTGAAAGTTTCATAATGATACTATCATACTAAACATGAATAATTTTGATTTCAAGCTTTATGAATTTATGATACATTACGAAAATGTATAAAGGATTAAAGGCAACCCAATCAATGATACATTGTGATGCATCAAAGACGTATCTTATGCACAAACCTGAATAATACATCATATATCTTTAAGCATCCATCATAAGTCTTATAAAACCTACATGTTTCACATACCAAAATGTGCAAGTTCAAGCCTTGTAAAACGAGCAATAAGTAGCCTTAGAAATAGCTATCAGAGTACGTATGTGTCTGCTGTTAAAAAGTTAATAGATGAGTGTTATTATTTAAAAATACTTCAGCAATCATACGTAAAGTAAATTTCACTTATAACATGACTATTTATATGGTCTGAAAGATTTGAGAAGGGTAGATAAATCTTACCTTTATTTCTAAAGAAAAAAGGTTGCTTGCAGAGAGAGACACCCAGTTTACTATTATAAAATTATCATATACTCGTTAAATCATACATAATGTTTGAATGTTAGAATGGTAATGCTACATTAAAGTGACTGGCTAAAAGACCAATGAAGAAGCAGATGAATCCGACGGTTGAAAAACACTGCACCATCAGAACTTGTATGATGATTAAATTATATGAGATCTCGGTTAAACCCATGTGATGACTAACAGTTAAGAGATGCGTCTATATCTTCATGCATGTGGATTGATCTCTTTAGAAACTAAACCTGCAAAATTTAACATTCTCATTACATATTAGCGGAAATATGGTGGGTAAGACCGGTTGGATTACATGTTAAATAGGGTTCGGATAAAAACCTTTAATATTTAGCGCAAATATGAAATTTCACAAGTTTAGAAAGAGATACTCCCTAATCTTTAAGTGCAGTCAAACGGGTCACAAACAAGATCGGGCTCGTCCCTGACCTTCTCTTATAAACATTTCTTTTTAAAAAATTGTTTATTGTTGATTACATAAGCTAAACAATTTATTGTTTTATGCATTTAAATACACTCTTAGATGACTGATGACACTAGACCTGGAACATAAATCCACTTTAGTTACAAATCTTTTTACTTTAACAAGTTTAACCAATTAAAAAGAAAATACAATCCAAAGCAACCCATCTACAAGTAAGTGGGTCGAAATTGCCATTTTATTACATCAAAAAATATAACTACCTGGCCTATTGAGATCCCGCGCCCGTATAGTTCTTCTTGTCTAGCAATATAAATTAAGAAACAAATTTATAGTTTTTCAACATGTAGAACAGAAAAACTGAACGAATAATTAAAACTGACTAAAAAATTTTACCAAATGGCATATCTGTAATTAAAAAGCTTGCCCCAATAACAATGTAGCATAACAAAAGAACCACCCCTTTGAGGTAGTGAGAAGTTCCATCCTGAAATTTATTATATTTAGGATATATCCAGACTGTAAAATATATATAAAATAATAAGAAAAATAAAGAATTACATGCAATGTGAAGGCTGTGACTAAAATTCCTAAAGAAAGCGAGCCGGTTTCAAGAAGATTAAAATCAAGATCCATGTTGATACCGATTATCCACGCAACGATTACACTCAACGGGACCTAAAGTACATATAAAAATCATGATTAAAATGAATTTCCTGAAAAAAGTGGCATATCATTGGTACACACAAGGAAACAAAGGTGACAAAATGAGCGGGGTATATAGTTTGTTAAAACAGGTCGGGTTGAGCGGCCTGGAAACACTTTTGTGTCTATTTCTTCTAAAATACATTGACGAGTAAATATTATCAAATAAACTATATGTTGCAATAATAACTAAATTTAAGAATAAAACCATTTAGCCATGTGGAAAACCCCAGGATACCCCCAATACCCAACTAACCGGGATGAACAGGTAAAGCGCGGTCTCAAGCAATCGGGTAATGGGTTAACTTGGGCTAGTTTTAGGATGGGTCAAAACAGGAAATGCATTCATGATCAGTTGGACCTGCTGGCGCCTTCTTTATTTGATAAACAAGTTATAAACAGAACTATTATAAAAGTAATGATCCAGCTTTTTAGGATTTTATTGACTAGAGAAAGTAAAATATAAAATAAAACAAGAACCTAAAAAAATAAACAACACAAACTCACCACAAAAACAGCAATTTGAGTTGCAGAACCAAGTGCCACCCCCAAAGTTATATCCTGCATTGACAAAATTCATATTTTGATATATTATTTTCCAAGTACGAAATTAGTAATAAAGTTTCTCAGCAGACATACATAGACATCTGTAGAATTAACCATTTTTTGTATAATATATTTTTTTTCATTTAAAATTGACCAAAAACTATTTCCAGTGTAGTATAATTTGATCGTGGTAAGTATTTGGTTCCTCTAACATGGACCGAGGTTCGAATCCAATCAGCCATTGAGCCCTAGAAGGCCACCTACATGACAAAGTTGTGTTTTAACTAGTCCATTGGTTAACAGGTATTGGTGAACCTCATGAGTTTTCAGATGAATTCATCTTTCTGAAAAACCTTGATATATCTCACCCAAAAAATGTTATCATACATATAATGATTTCATGAGGGACAAATCACTACCATTTACAATCATATCCATAAATCTTGACCATTTTTTTAACAAATATAAAAAGTTAAAAGTGTAAACCCATCTGCAATCACCACAACAGCTGATCAAATCTATTTTTCCGGGCAAAGCCATTTTATCCAAAAAAAAAAAAAAAAAAAAAAACCAAAAACCACTACATACCAGCTTATTCTTAAAAGCAAAGATGATGGCTCCAGCATGTTCAGCTGCATTTCCCACAATTGGTAGCAAGATGATACTAATGAAGCTCAATGGCATTCCCCATGAACTTGAGGCATCCTATTTAATAAAATTTAATTCAAATATTTAAAAAATAAATTAAAAAAATTAAACAGGAACCACAAAGTTAACAACAAACCTATTACCTCAATAGTGTCCACTAAATATTCAGACAATAATGCAATGACAGCTGTCATTACAGTTAGCCAAATGATACCATCCCAAAGCCCTATCACAGGACTTTCCTCTGTGCTTGCATCCTCTACCTCCTCCTATATGTAATTCCATCAGTTGTACCGTACAAATGATTGATGCATAAGTATTGCGTGTTTGTAATTAAATATCATGGTTGTTTTTAATGTTTAGGCAACCCCCTTTAAAACGTCACATAAATACATAATCACTTTAAAATGCACATCCAAACGCCCCTTCAATTTGTTGTGATGTGAAAATAAAAAAATGAATTCATGAGCGAACATACCTCTTTTGGTTCAAAGACATCATTGTGGGTCCATAATTGAAATGCAAGATAAGCAAAGTAAGCAAGCAACATGACAATGGAGCAAGCTCTGGATAAATTTAGTATTGCTTTATCAGCATTTGACACGTCAGCAGCTGGATTTTGATCATATGCAGCAGCATGTTTATAAAGCAAGGGCATTGTGTTGCACAACAATGCCAATAACAACAGAGATATGTTCACATTTGATTGTTTCTGATTCATCATTCAACATAGACGTTAAAGAACAATTCTTTTGTAATAACATACATCAATATATGGCAATTCTACGGCCGTATTTCCTAAAACCACCAAAATTATGACTCAAAAAATTAATCAGGTTTTGGGTTGCCGTTTATGTCTGTTTAATTAACTGATTGTGGTCTTGAATGACATGTTTCACCTGTTAATGCATTTGAAATTATAATAAAAGATGGAAATATATTCTAAGACCCATTCATATGTTACAACCAGTTAATATCCCTTCAACTTGTCTATGATTGGTTAAACCCATTTACATTTTAATTACAACTTGCCAACCTGTTTGACTCGTTAAGATAAATGAGTTACATGGGTTGCAATCGGTTTACACAATCCAGGTTAGACTTTAGAGTTGATTTCTACGACAAAAATAAATATATGCCATATCCAGGTTCATCAATTCTATATAACAAAACCAACCCAACACGATTGACATGTATAGTAATCTATGCACTTCTACTTTAGTGAAAGAAACATAACATTTTAAAATGGGATTTACCCTATCAAATATTTGATCAGTTGAAATATTTGCAAGGCCACCACAAAGGAGAGAACTTCCAAGAACCAAAAGTAAGTTGGAGAGAATAGAGCCCACGAGAGAGTACTTCACAACATCTATTTTGTCTTGTAATAATGCAAATATTGCAATTATAAGCTCGGTTGCATTCCCACATGTTGCATTTAATAGTCCACCCACTGCAAAATATAACAAAAACCGAAATCAATTTTTTTTAATGCCAACATTCAAATGGCTGAAACATCATAAAAAGAAGCCGGTACATCAGTCACTGCACATTAATCTCACCAATCCAGAAGAAACCCATTGCTTAAGTAAAACTCCCTAGAGTTGGGTTTAGAAACTGAGATCTCAAGAGCCCAAGTTTTATCCCTCATTATCCATGATGTCATTGAACCATATGGTCATTGACACCGAAATCAAATACCTCTATAATCTATGCCTAATAAAAAAATCCTGGGAGATAAACAACAAGATTTGTATAAAAAATCTTTTTTTATAAAAAAATGACAATTTTTTATTACTAAGTATATAATCTTTTTTATTAAAATCAACCTAGGGTTGAATTAATGAATCTAAATTACTTTGTTTAAAATAATATTAAAAACTTTATACTTGTTGGGTTAGTGGGTTGAATTAATGAATCCAAATTACGACCAATATATCAACTCTAACTAGGATAAATTTAGAGTAATGTAACGAGGCCATAATCCTCTTGGCCTATTGATCTAATCAAGTTTGGGTTACAAATGGGTTGTGATCAAGTTGTAAAGGATTGTAGACTTAGTTGTAACTTTTCAAATTTTATATGTGTTAGTAGTTTTGAGTTTTTCTCCAAAAGGGTATTGGTGAAAAAATTGTTTACCAAAATGGGTGTTTTTCATTTATTTCTTTATTTTTAACTAATTTATTATACACTTTTTAGGCTGTTTTTCGATGTTCAGAATCACCTCCCAAAGCAGTTTTTCAATGGAGAATAGGAAAAAAAAAGGAAAAAAAAAAAGGAAAGCATTTGCTGATCTATTGTGTGACGATTAGTCTGATCAGTTCTATTGTTTTCGAAAAAAAAAAAATTATTTAAAGTTGTGGTTATTACATAATCCATGACATAAGTTTGATAATTCAAACCATTTATTACTATATTAATGAGCCGTACCTTGAGAATTTTTTGTAGAAATAAAACAATTGAGATAAATCAAATTAAAAAATAGATAAAAAAAAGGTTTTTTGAATATTTTTTTACCTGTTGGACCGGTGTAAAATGAAATTTGCCTGCATTTTATAATTTACAACAAAAAATAATGAATTAACATCTATATCATATAAGGGTTATGTTAAACTAAATAAGTTTATATCTTAAAAAGTATAAGAAGGTTAATGAGTTAATTGATCATTAACCAACGGCTATAAATAAATAAGTTGTTAGAGGGTATTTTAATATTGACTATTTTTGTTAACTTTTTATCAAATTCCCTCACGTTTTTAAACGTTTGTAACTTTTACATACGACATTATTTTTTGAAAAAAAATATAACACAAAAACGAACATTTTTTTATCTTTAAAATGACTATAGTGTTGTTATAGAAAAAATGTAGCTTTTTCAGTTCATCATGTCTTTTGTATTTCCTGCTCAATATTGTGTTTTTTTAAACAATTCAAGACACAATGATGTCACAAAATATATAATATCAAACAAGAATGCAAATGACGAGTATGATTGATACAATGACTTTTAAAAAAGATACAATAACTTATAGGAAAGACACAATTACATGTAACAAGACACAAAAAAGATGATTATACACAAACGTTTAAGATATACACAATGACGATAATTAGACACGATTAAGTGAAAAAAATTCATTTTTATAACAACACTATACTCCTTTTAAAGATAAAAAATATTCACTTAAATAATATAATTTTTTTTAAAAATAATATCATATATAAAGTTATAAATGTTTAAAAAAATTGAGAAAAAGTGGTGATGACTAAATTATCATCCAACAACTTTTCCCTATAAAATTTTGAATTTTCTCTCAAATTTGATCATATAGATCTAATGGTCAATAATTTATTTTTTAGGACAATAAGCCTATTTAATTTAACCTAACCCTATCATATAAATAACAATATAGAGGATCAAATGTTAACCCATATTTATTACGTTAACCCAATAAGTACATGTTATTACTTTGGGGCCCACACTAAAGTAAATCTAAAGGTGTATGTTTTTTCTTTTTTTTAATTAATGTAGAGCTCACTTACATTAATAAAAAAATATGAAAATACCTACACCTTCAGATTTACTTTAATGTAGGCCCCAAAGTAACAAGATGTAGATATTTGGTTATCGTAACAAGGAATGGTTAACATTCGAACCATCCACTAGTTATAGTTATAATATATAAATAACAATATAACACATGTCGTCTTTTAATCCTATCTACATCATTTGTTACGTAATATTTTTCTAGGCTATCAGAAGACATATTTAAAAGAAATTAAATATTAATTTCATTGTAGTTTGTTCGTATTTCAATTTTTTTTTAAAAAAAGTAAAATTTATTTAAATTGCCGAGATGATCACTATGGTTTTTTCGTATTTCAATCTTAGTCCCTAGATTTCATAAGTTACTCGTATAATCCTACACTGTCAATATTTGTAACACATATAGTATATAGGCCACAAAATTACATTCAAATGCTTGACCAAATTACGTAACATAAAAACTAGATGTGTTACAAATGTTTAAAGTTTATGATCATACTGGTAATTTGTAAAACCTAGGAACCAAAAATGAAATACTAACAAACCACATGCTATCTTAGCAATTTACTTTTTTTTAAAATATTAATAAAAATTCAATCATTTCAAATTTTTCATTTTTAATCAAAAATTTAAAATTTTCAAATCTTATATACAATGCTAAAAAAATTAGAAATTTATAAAATATACTTTTCAATTTTTTTAATTATTAAAAACTTTACGTTATTTGTATACATATATTTTTTTGTATGATCATATTGTAATTTGTAAAGCTTATTTTGTTTTTTATTAAACTCTGGTTACAAAGCCGATAACAAAATAAAAATTTAGAGATAAAATTAGATTTTCTTACTCGGTTAGAAAGCTAATTCGCTCCGCAAGCGGAATCAATCCAAGCAAACTCATCGAAAAAATCCATGACTACTTTACAAAAAACAGAAATCACACAAAAAATAAATCACCAAAAAAAGAAACAAATCATTCTCAATTTCACAAAACTACAACATATTTGTTAGGGTTTCGAAGAAACGTTGATCGGCAGTCTGACCTGTGACAGCCGGAAAAAGTGAGCGGCACCGGCGATCGGGACAGCGAGAAATAGGAGAGATAATTTGGTTCCGAAAATGACCTCGTGAAGACTGGAGAGGAAATTCCTAAGAAGTGAGGAAGGAAGCTTGGAGATGAGGGCCATATCGGACTTTTTACGGAGGGAGGAGGAGGACATGTTGTGAGCTGTCCGGCTATGGTTGGTTCTGGTTAACGTTTTAACGGTGCCGTTCTCGAGCAGCCATGGCTCCGTAACCTCCGTCTCTCCTGAAGCCATTCTTTTGATTTTATTTTTTTTCTTATTTTTCGTTCGTGAGTCGTTGGCTTCTTGCCTTTGGTGGTGTCTCTTTTATATAGAGGATTTAGCAAAACAATTTTCGGTTGACATAAACAAGAATTTTTGTTTTGAATTTTTGCTTGAATATTAAATTATATTTAATGATATATAACATAAAATAATCTAAAACTTAAATAACAAAGAATTCATACAAAACAATAATCTTGAATGTGCGTTTTTCAAATAATAAGTTATGAAAAACACTATGTCGAAATAACATAGTTGTGTACGTATAATACATAACATAAAAATTAAATAGAAATAAACTTATTTGATATATATAAATAACAATAAAATAACACAAAATAAAATAAAATATAAAATAAAAATGATTAATTAATATTACAAAATAATCTGATGACTTAAATATCCTCATTGAAAATTAGAAACATACACATTTCAAACCTTATAATTCTTCTCATTATACATGATATATATCATTTTTGCAAGAACTTTTATGTTGTATATCTAATCTACACTAGGGACGAGCATTTGGTATCGAGCACGAAAACCAAACCGGTACCATAACAAACCGATAGATTTGGTAAGTTATTCAGTTTTCAATTTTATATAAATTCGGTAACGGTATCGATACACTACATATCAATGTAAAATGATTATTTGTAATAAATACTAGTATCAAACCGATACTCTACCGATACACTTTAGCTAATGCAACTCGGGAAGAAGCTGCTAAGATCCCTTTACTTACAAATGCTCCAGTGCGAAATAAATACTTTTTTAGGTACTGGGAGAAATTCATACAATAGTGAGAGGGTGGAAAAGAAAACGACCTTCTTTGACGTTGATCTTGGTGGTTAAACTCTATTGTGGTGACGATAGTGTTTGTAGGGAGCACCGCCATCTGCTAGCATTGTGGTTTGGAATCGATTCTTTATCAATAGCCCCAAAAGGATGGACGAGTTCAGTTTAGTGTTCATCGATCAGGTGGATCATATGCTTCAAGGTGGTGAGACAAGGTGTAGTGCAGTCTGGTCAGTGTGATGTGGTTGAATGTAGAGCCAGCCAACCCTTACAACCTTTTGATAAGTAGATTATTTAGAAATTCGGAAGATTTCTCAAGGTAGATGGCTTCTCAACCTTCTGTGAACTTTTCTTCTCTTATGATTTTTGCTACTTTGTTTAGTTTAGTGATTGATATCTTAGATAAGCTGGTAAAGTAAAGACAGACTATTTCAAAAGCAATGGTGACTAGGAATGTCTTTTGAAATACGTTGTTAGAGGTGTTGAATATTCGATACAGGTGATTTAGCTACGAGTGTGTGGTTCTAAGTACGGATTGTGAGCTTCCCGAAAGGTGACGTAGCTGCTAAGTAAGAGGTTACATTTTAATGGTTCATAGTCTCTTATTGGTTAAGATGTAACCTTAAGTCTGAATGGTTAAGATGTAATATTAAGAGATGGCATCTTAACTATTCAAGTTTAATATTGCCTTTTAATCATTAAAAATTTATGAATCATTAAAATATAGCCTTTTAATAATCATTAAGATAATAACAAATAAACTCTTACTAGTAAGATGTGCCTTCTATGTTCTTCAAGTCACTTTATTATGAATCCTTCTGAACATAGATTACCATTTAATTAAAACCTGTGTGCCAATTAAAACTTGACACCTTATTAGAACTCATTTGAATCATCTTTTAAAATTGATTTATATAAGTTTTATAGAAGTTTAATCTCTAAATTTTATAACTATGACTAACCAATGTTGATTGTTGGAAGGTGATTTAAAGGCATCAGTCTCAAATCCCTTTCAACAAGTTATTTTATTTTAGCATGGTCAGACGAATAAGGTCAAAGCACGACATCGTGAAACATTAGTGGTCTCACATGCCCCATATTTGTTGCAGCCATACTATTCTTGAACGATGTCACTCATTCAGAATATCAAATCACACGTATTTAACAAACAAATGAAGTATTAATACATCTAAACTATGATCATAAAACCAAGTGCAAAGAAAAAAATAAATATTACAAATAAGTTACCTTCATAAGGGGGCTATGTTGGACCAACAAAAATCAGAAACAAAGACGACGAATCATTCAACGATTGTTATCATAAGCACCTACCACCAATTCAATTAATAACAAAATTCTCTTCAAAATGCATTTCTAATTTCATAACCTATGGGTGTAAATTACATAGAAACTCTTTTATAAGTGTCAACCTCTTTTTTAACTTTGAAATTTTTTTAAGTTTAATTCTTAACTTTGTAAAATATGATTTTAACTTTTCTAAGTTCTTAAAGTTTAATCTTTATCCTCTATAATATATATAATTTGATTTTTACTTAATAACTTCCGTTTGTTAATATAAAAAAAAAATAACTGTAGATTATATCAACTGACGGTAATATGTTGGTGCTGTGAAGAATGAACAGACACCACATTTAAGAAAATCAGTAACATTATGTGACTTTTTTATACATGTTTTGATCTCTATAATGGACTCACTATAACTTCATACATTTCTCTTCTTCTTCTTTTTTTTTTGTATTTAAACGCTTTAATTCTATTGGCGCAACACATGTAATGAATTGAAATTCGTAAACACATCGTATCGTATGATGTCACTTCTAACTCTAATAAATTACTTTTTCTAAAATTCTTATATCATAACATGCATGACCATTGACGGAGCTTGAACGGAAAAACGGAGGGGGTCGAAGGATTTTTAGGAAGAAAATGGAGGGGGCAAAACAATTTTTAGGAAGAAAACGAAGGGGTCTAATGATTTTTAGGAAGAAAACGAAGGGGGCGAAGGACTTTCCGACGAAATACTACTAAATCGACCTTTCTGACCTGAAAAACAGGGAGAGTCGGGGCACCTTTGGGCCCTTCTTAAGCTTCGTCCTTGTACATGACATAATAATGTTCTATTTTTATATTTCAATCTTCATAATCAATCCACCACAACTTCATATGTTTTTTTAGTCATACTGGCAAATTGCAACACAAGGATTCAAGGACAAGGATTTTAATCGTACCGCATCATTGCAACATGAGTTATTTTGCTAATTGATACTTACTCGATAAAACACGAATTTTAGAAACTTCAAAATTTTAATTATGAAACCAAGAAGCCGTGATCATTTTTGTACCTTAGAATTACTAGATTTCTTCACAATATCAAAACTGATACAAGATAGAGTCAATGAAATCAAAAGATACCCACTATTATACCTCAAAGGAAGCATGGAAAGATGAAACATTGAATGCTATATTTTACATTTCTTTTAATTCTAAAATCCACATGTGCTACGTTATATTGTCACACTACTAGGACACCCAGGCATTCTAGGCCTATCAAGTTTGAGCTGGTTGGGCGAAAACATCGTCGCAACGACTGGGTTCACAAAGCTGGTTCAATTATGAGTTCATGAAGTCACATGTGATGCTAGACAAAATCAAATTTGAACGTATCCTAAGGTAACAGTGTCCGAAAACAACATAGGCAGAGGGGAGTATATATAGAGGGAGGAGAGTTGTCTATCAAGAAAAAAGAGAGTGATGATAGTGTTAAAGAGGGTAGATGATGATAATGCTTGAAAGAAAATCATTGATTTTGAGGTTTTTAAACCACATGACATTTTAAATTTTTAACTAAGTTTTTTTTTTTTATGTTTAACCTATTATTAATCTCAAAGGGATACAAAAAAAATACCCAATTCTAGCTAACATGTTTTACCTTTTGACCATTAGGCTTATCATGAACCAAACAAAGGTTCAAATAGGTTCATTAACCCACCACTAGCGGGTTAAAGTGAGTTCAATTGATATAACATAATTTGATTGGTTGCTTGAATAGTTGAATGGGTTGGATTCAAAGTTCCAACCCTCAAAATTCATTTTTTTAACAACGTTGATTCATGAGTGTTTTAAGGTATTTTATAAGAAATGTAAAGTATCATTAAAATAGAAGCATTTTAATCTTAAAATCATGGTTGTAGAAGTCGCTAGGCTAGTCGGACGGTGAGGTACCGTCTAGGGATTAATCGGGATTAATCGGCGCTAGGCAGATTGGAATTTTTATATGTAATTTTACAAATATATTTTATATACACACATCAATATCAATAATTTAATATAATACTTCAAATAATTTAAAAAATAAACTTAAATATATACTAAATAAAGTACTTTAAAGCGCAAATTTAAACACTGAGTTCAAAGTTTAGAGATGAATTCCGATGTTAACTGGCTAGAATCAATGTTTCAGAGACATATTAAGGATTTTTTGTTGAGAAATTGTTAAATAATCATGAAATTGATCATTTTTTACCAGAAAAAAAAATCAAAAAAAGTCAAAAAAGTCAAAAAAAAAAAAACAATCTGACTAGACTGTCTAAGCACCGCCTAGGTCAAATTCGAGATATTAGATGGGCGCATAGCGCCTAGACGCCACCTAGACGGTCGCTTAGGCCGATTTTTAGAAGAGTGCTTAAAATCAATTTTAACTAAGTCAAACTTCACATCATCGTACCTGTATTCTAAACTTTTTCAAGTTTTGTATATTTATTGCATGCATGTAATTTGTACAGATTTTGTTTTTTAAAAAATTACAGGTTTAAACCCGAACAAATAAGTAATTGGTTTGAAATAATTTAAGAACATAAATAAAATAAATTTACCGTTAAATAAACATATTCCTTTATTTTTTATTTTTTTAATTCAAATACGTATGAGATAGTGAAACATAATAGAAAATTTGAAACATTGTCTTTCTCATCTTAATTCTTTGAAAGTGTTTTCCTATTATAAAAAAAAACATCGTCAGGATGCTTGATTGAAGACTTGATATTAATCATGTTATACTCAAGGAAGCTATTTGGAATAACCAACGAATAGGGATGGCAGAAAAACCCATACCCTGTGGGAAAACCCGAAGCCCGAAACTTTAGGGCCGGGTATTGGCCCGAATATTAGGGTATGGGACCGGGTATGGGATCAAAAAATATATTTTTTTCGGGTTCGGGTACGGGTATGGGATTAAGGAATACCCGGCCCGATACCCGGCCCACTTACCCGAAGTAATACCCGTAATATTTTGTTAATATTTTTTAATTTTCTTTTTTCTAAAACATAAGTTTTTAATGAAACATCATAACAAATTATAACTTTTATCTTATTATTTTATATTTAAAAATTAATGTTGTTTTCGATATGTAATTTCAGTTTGAATATTAAATTAATAGTCCATGGTAGCATCTATTAATAGTTATATGTCATGATATTTATATTTAATATATTTATATTTTATGGTGTTGATATTATATGTATGATTCTAATTTATTTTTGTAATTAAACAATAACATGACACAAAATTAATACTATACAAATGTACTCGGAAAATCACAAAATTTTTTTTAATAAACTAATGGGTATACCCGATACCTGTGGGTATGCCCGATACCCGATGGGTAATGGGCCGGGTATGGGATACATTTTTACAATCGGGTATGGGACTGAGATTAGCAATACCCTACCCGAACCCGGCCCATTGCCATTCCTACCAACGAAGACATGGATCAAAAAAAAGTTTGGTAGTAATTTATATTCTTTTATTTTAGTCTTGTAACCGGTAATGTACTAGATTATTTCTTATTAATAACGAGAGAATCATTGTTATTTATATTTTATTATTGTGTTATAAAAAAAACGTTAACACATTTCCTACAACTTATACGATCATACATGGAAATGCCAGGAGGTCTTGATTTTCTTTCTTTAATTTTTTTCTTGCAAGTTTCGTTTTCTTCCTATTTTTTGTCAAAATTTCAATATATGTGAAAATTAAACTCGTTTTATAAAAATGTAAAAGAAAAATTTACCAAAATAGTAATTTGAACAAGTAAATTTGACAAAATAGCCATCGACTAAATTATTTTCAAATCTTACCATTTGGTAATCGATGACGTGGTTATATATTCTTCAAATATATCACTGGCGTGGCAATAAATTTATTTTTAATCAAAAAAGTTTTACCAATGATTTACTTTCTGATGTTTTATACAATTTTATTTCAGCAAATTTAAATTTTCAATAACAATCTTTTTATATTTAACAAACTTAAATTTTTTATTTAATGTTTCTTTTATATAAAAAGGATTTGAAACAACATTTTATAAAAAAAAACCAAGGGATTAAATTATTATTAATCAACAAAATTTTTTTTTGAACGGCTATTAATCAACAATTGAGCTCGAGTTTTAAAAGCAATTCTCGAGACAACATGCTATATAAAAAAACGAGCTCTAGCTTTAAAAAGTTTCAAACGATTTTTAAATAAGTTTTTAATAAAAATAAATTAAAAGCAAGATTTTATAAAATAACAAGCAAAAAACTTCGCAACTTAAAAAAAAGGCACTTTCGATGTTTTTCAAAAATTTAAACTTTTAATTTACTTTTTTAAAATACAGATATTTTTTATCATTTAAAAAAATTAACATTTTTAAATACAACAACATTATACAAAATTTACAAAAGAATATTTTTCAATCAAGAGATACCACCATGATAGAAACTCTTTGATTTAAAAAAAAAAAAAAGACAACAACAACAACAATTTGCCTACGATTCATATTGCAATTTTCACATTATTGTTTTCCCCTAAGTTGGAAGAAAATAATAGAAGGCAGCCCAAATTGAAAACCAAAGCCATCAAATGTTACCTCAAATTGCAATTTTTCATATAATTTGTTTTTCATTCCAACCAAATAATTAAACACATGACGACTTTGGTTTCTTCTTCAACGTCCCAAAATCGATACCAATTAAACCTCCATGACTAAATCAACTTCAAGTTTATGGTTATACCTCTCTAAATTGCAAAATTTAATTGAGTTTGGTAAATGATGATTTTTGTTCAGCACATTTTAAATAAAATTCTTTTATTATGTTTTAGCACTTTTATTTCTTGTAATAATTTAATTTACATATTGTATTTTTGAATTATAATTCGAGTAATTGAAATAATATAAGTATTTTATTTATATTGTGATTGGTGTTCTTACAAGCTTAAAATAGAATTGAAGCCACCCAGTAGAATTTGACTGTTTCTTAGGATACAACCATAGATGTGTGTATTGTCAAAATTATCCGAAAATCCAAAATGATACTTGAAACACAAGTGTATCGCAATGTAGCACGAGAACTCGATCGTTTTAACTTGTTGCAATTTCGGTAGAGTATAAGTGTATGTTGAGAATATTGTTTTGGAACTTGAGTGTGCACGCCAAAATTCTAGCAACCAAAACAAGATACCGAATGCCTTTATTTACACTTTTACATATTAAATTTTAAAGGTTCTCATCAAGGTAATTACAAAACTTATTCATGGCTTAATTACTAAGTAATTCATAACCAGTGAATTGATAGATAAGTTTTTTTGACATTTTACACAACATAATTTCGAAGATCGATATCTCATTCATCTTAGCTCCGTTTTAGACCCGGTTTTGTTAGTTGTGATCCCATCACATCATAAAACAAAATGTAATATACACTACTCAGTGACGGAGCTTCATACGAATGTTAGGGGGGCGAAAATTACATGACCTAATTTTTTTTTCCAACCAATTCATATATCTCAGTTAGTCGGGTTAAATGTTCGGGAATTACAATTCAGCTCGACAACTTTTAAGATTAGTTGAGGATTTTTTATGTTTATCTTGATTGGCATCAACAATTTCTTAATCAACAACATTTCTTTGAAAAATAAATCAATACTTTTCACATTTCCTATGATATATTGTTCCAAAAATTATGCACCAATTCAACATTTCAACCAAATTACAATATAAACACTAAATCTGCAACAACTAATTAACTAAAATCATCAATTCAACTAATCAAATGTGGAGGTGGACTCGTGGGGTGGTGTGGACCGGATTCGGGAAAGAAAATGCTCTACGATCTGGAAGAAAAAACAAAGAAATTAGAGTAGGAAGTAGGGGAAATATGTTGGGAGAAAGGAGAGACTTAAATATTTAGAGTAAATTAAGGTTTTGCTCATGTGGTTTAAATGGTTTAACTATTTCAACTCAAAATAGAATTTTCTATCAATGAAGTCCTTATGGTTTAAAAAACTAACAGTTTTAGCCCCTAACCATAGTTAGGTTTGAGGGTCAAAACCGTTAGAATAGTCAAGTTTGGGGGCCAAAACCGTTAGCATAGTTAAGTTTAGAGGCTAAAACCATTAGTTGTTTAAACCACATCGGTTTTAAATGATTGAAAAAAAATTTTTGGGTTGCAATAGTTAAAACATTCAACCATAAGGGCAAAAACCGTAATTACTCTATTTAGGGGAAATAAAGGGGAACAAAAAAAAATTAGAGAGTTTAATATGTGGGTAACTTTTGAAGTTAATTTTTTATTTACTAATTACAAAAAAAAATGTGTTTTTTATTTATTTAGAAGAGATGGTAATATAATTATTTTTTTAAAATGAGGGGGGCGAAATCAAAACTTTTTAAAAAAGTTAGTCTTTCGGCCCGAAAATTAACACTACTGACGAAAAAAGAGAGGGGCGGTCGCCCCTCCTGGTCCCTTTAAACCTTCGCCCATGACATTACTCATATTCGTAATATATATGAGTAATTATTGTGTTCCAAAATTAATAATATAATAATAATTATTAAAAATTTCCAACATTTAACACATATAAATATGTTTAAAAAAGAATTATTCGAAAAAAAAATCTTAGAGGAGCTGATTATACACACGCATCAAACATGTCATGCTCTCTAGTCCCTGTAACCACTAGTCTTTTGTTCCCTTTTGTTTTCTTATTTATGTCTTCAACCTTTATTTATTTATTTATTTTGCATTGCCAAAAAATTGTTATGTCGAAAAAAAAACTGATTGAATAGTTAATATCCATAAAATTTTCTGTCGAAATACTAATAAATCAACCAGAAAGCCTCGACCGGCCTTACCTGGCCTTGCATTCCATCCTTCCTCATTTTTTGGACCGATTCGAATTAGGTCGGGTCAGGTTATCAAAAAAATGAAAAACTAAAGTAAATAAAAAACCATTAGAGTTGTTGCTTCTATTTAGGTCAAAGATTCGTTCTTTGTAAGTCACATATAATACATATTGGGTCAGTTAATATCAGATCGTATATAGAACACTTTAAAATAAAAGTTCATGAGGGTTGGTTAAGATCAGATCGTATTCTTAAACTACTCATTACTGTTGCATTTGCATTCCAATATAAATTAGTTTAAAAAATGGCACGCCTCCACGGTCAAGCGAGGGTATAAACCACTCTTTATTTAACAACTAGCAAATAGCATATACCAGGGCCTCATTATAATGAGTATACTACAAATTTCCGTTGTGTTTATTGTAACTTCAGATTTCATCATTTAACTTAACTAATTACGCTAAACATCATTTATTATTCGCATTGGTAACAATCAAGTCTTTTTGATATACAGACGTTGTTTTAAACATTTTATCCTCTCTCGCTTAAAACACATGAGACTATTTATGTAATTTTGTCACATGTTTTAGGCGTGAGAGGATTTAACGTTTAAAACAAACGTCTCTTTATCAAAAGGACTTGCTTGTTACAAACACAAATAATAAAAGAAGTTTAGTATAATTACTTTAAGTTAAAAATGAAATCTCAAGTAATAATGAACATAGAAGACAAAATTTGCAATGGACTCTTGTAACAAGTTACATTGAACCTCAAATTTAACAAAAGAATCGGAATGTTAACTGTATATTTGTTTTATAACGCATAGAAAAATTCTTTAAATTAATTAGTTTAGTATTTTCCCTTCTATACTCAAGTTTTTAATTTCAAACTCGTAACCTCTCATTACTATTAATTTGTTTTATTTTCCTTTTTTAGGTGTAATAAATTAAATAATTTAATTAAAAGTTATTTTTTATTTTTTAAATAAAAATAACAAATATATTTCAATATTTCATGATTTAAGAAATCCTTACATCTGAGATTTAAATAATTAGTATTATTCGCTTAATTGGTTGCTTTATTAATTACTTAGGGGCTGTTTGGTAGCATCTGAATAAGTCTGAATGGGTCTGAATCTGAATGGTTCAGATTCAGACCGTTTGTTTCGCTTAAAAAAACATGTCTGAATGGAAGCCTCACATCTGAACGGAGGTCTGAATCATTCAGATCTCATACCAAATCTGAATGAAAAAATGACAACAAATGTTCTATACTCGTTATTTTTTTTAACCCCAGCTTCAAGGTTTCACTCCCATAGCCTCCAAAAGCCTTGATCCGGTCGACCTTCGCCCATCTCCAGTCGACCTTCGCCCATCTCCGGTCGACCTTCGCTCAGCTCCGGCAGTCTCCACGCTACCTTTAGCCGTCGCCACCCCCTCATCTTCCGTCGCACCCTCTCGATCGGACCTCCATCAGCCACAACGCTCCTCAGCCACTCCCGATGGGTCCCCCCACCCGACACGTTTACCGGTCGACGGTTCCATCGTGAATCGGATTCAGAAGAGAAGAATGTGTTGTTAGCTCCGATTAGGGTTCCGTGAGAGTTATCAGATGAAACGAATAAGAAGAGAAGAAATTGAAGCGCATATTGTGTGTAATAACATTTCATTGTTGGTCGATGTTTACAGGGAGTCGATCTTCTCATGGATTATTATTCTGGTTAATGATTATCTTCACATTTCTAGGGTTTGATGGAGCGAGAGGAATGAAGTGGGGAGATAACAATCAGACAAGTTTCTTTTGTTTTTATTTTTAGGGAATATTGCAAAATCATAGATTTATTTATTTTTTAGGGGTTTTAAATAAAAGGGTATTTTTTATTTTTCATTCAGACGTGAAACCAAACAATCTTAATTGGTTCAGCACTTAATAGTTCAGACCCTCTTAATCATTCAGACATCTTAACCATTCAGCACTTAATGATTCAGACATTACCAAACGGCCCCTTAATGATTCAGACATTACCGAAAAACTTAGCCAATAAGTTATGAATTATGTTTTCAGTTTGATTTTAATCGTACTTGTAGCTTAAATTTTTTGGTTTGATTAATAAATATACACTTTTTTAATTTAGTTTTTTTTTTCTTTAACATAATAAGTGATTAACTATAAACGCTGAATTCATTTTGTTAAGTTTGTTTAAATAATTTTTTTTTTGAATTTGGTTATCTAATTAAATTTGGTTCGTTTAGAAAAATTTTCAATACGGATTGATTCTGTTAATATATAAGTTTAAAATAATTCAAAACCACATAAACTAAACAATTCAAAAACCGTTCAATTCAGCATTCCTCATTAACAACCAACCTCAAGTTATAAAAAAAAGCCCCAAATTTCAAATTCATCTTGAGCTTCTAAAATATATATATTTTTTGAACAGCAAACGTCCGGTCACCCGTGATCACCCTGACAAATAGATCACCCTTCCGTCCCAATAACAGAGCGTGGTAACCTGACTCACCTGTCTAGAAGGAAACTACAACTAAAAAAACCCTCTGACTCAACCCAGAGCAATATTTACTATAAGTGAGACTCCAAACCTCTTAAACAAGTCAAACTTGTATTCTATTAATCTACTAGGTTATAGACCCGTGTAATACACGGGTTTGCGAATAAAAAATAATGTGATTTTATAATGATGTCTTCATGAATTTACATAATTATAATAATTTTATTACATCTTTTTAAATTTACATGATTATATTAATACTAATAATATTAGTTATACCATTTTTTTACATATACGTATTAAACATTTACACATATTAAATATTTGAATTTTAAAATTATTTGTTTAAAATAACATAATACATATTTTTCAAAAACGTTTTATAAAAGATTAAAAAACTGATTCATAATTTAATCATATTATTTACTAAGTTAAATAAAATCATTAATCTATATATATATATATATATATATCTATATCTATATCTATACTGTATAATAAATAAAAGTTTTGTTATGCCACATGTCATCATTCTAAACCACCTAAAACTTTTTTTTCTCGTCTCTCTCTCATCATAAATATTTTTATGCCACGTTTTTATTAAGTTTTATTTTTTTTTATCTTCTCTCACTTATTAAATATTAATGATTTTATTTAATTTAGTAATAATATGATTAAATTATGAATCAATTATTTAATTTTTTATAAAACGTGTTTGAAAAATACGTATTATGTTATTTTAAACAAATAATTTTAAAATTCAAATATTGAACTTGTGTAAATGTTTAATACATCTATGTTTAATATAGTTTTAAGAACATTTTTTTTATAAATTTTTATCTTAAAAAAGTTTTTCTATACAAAAAAAGGTATAACTAATATTATTAGTATTAATATAATCATGCAAATTTAAAAAAGATATAATAAAATTATTTTAATTATGTAAATTTATGAATAAATAATTATAAAATCACATTATTTTTTATTCGCAAACCCGTGTACTACACGGGCCTATAACCTAGTATTTAATAGAAGAGATAAAATAGAAAAAAATCAAAATTTAATAAAAACATGGCATTGAAATATTTATTATGAGAGAGAGGAGGAAAAAATTTTTTAAGTGTTATAAAATGTTGACAAGTGACATATCAAAACCTTTATTTATTATATAGTATAGATATAGATTTTACGTACAGTTACTTTTTTGAAGTTTTCGAATCAGTGATTCCTTTTCTTCAAATATGACCAAACAATTTGGTTCACTTTTGAGTTTATAATCGTCTATTATGAAACTAAACCATTCACTTTAGGTCTCCTAGTAACATAACACCAGTATTATATGGATATGTTATATACAACCACCACCATGCCTATTAAATTCAAGTCACATGACTATTTGTAGAATTTGAAGAAAATAAAATGTAAACAAATCTTAGTTTTATCCTTGGAAAAAAAGATACTACTTTAAAGAGACTTCTGTCTTGTGAACAAACAGACTGCTAGCCTCAGATATGTTATATATTTTTCATCAATTAAAAATGTTACAATATTAAATTGTCATACGTTTTTGGTCAACCAAATGAGGGTAAAATGTTAGTTGCTCCGAAGGCTTGGTAAGCTCTAAACATGAGAACAAGCCATAACACTGTTTCGTATTTTTCTGAACTTAGATTCTAGTTTACAAAACCGTAACCAATGATTTGAATCATGGTTTAAACTAAAAGGTAAACACACCTACTTGCCAACCATGTTGAGAGTAAAAATACATTATGGCTATAAGTTTTTGCATTGCCTAAAGTCCTTGATAATCATCGATTGCGGGTTGGGCAGGTGTGATACAGTACACCCGGGAACCCAGGTGTTGTACCTGAAGACCTGCAGTTTCACACCCTGTGAAAAACAATGACTCGTCTTCTTTCCCGATCCTACGCCTCCAACTCATCAAGAAAGCCGGTCGAGCAAATTCTGAAAAACCATCTGAAAATACAAACAAGAAATATTCTTAGATTTCACCAAAAAAAGGCAACCCGCCCTATTAGGAGTAGATGTGCACAAATAGGTTATTATTATTATTATTATTTTGGGAAAATGTTATAAAAACATAATAACTTTTGATTTTGTTCCAATTAAATCACTGGAACTTTGTTTTGTTTCAATTAGGTAACTTAAGTTTGATTTATGTTCTAATACTAGATAAAAAAAACCTGGATAACAGGTAATCTTGGTTCATTTAGGTTTTATAAGTGAATTTTTAGATGATTTTAGGATATGTTTGAAGGTTTTAGACGTATTTTAGTCTCATTTGGGCATTTTTTTTTTCTAATCAACTAAATACTTAAATTTTTTTAAAAAATTCACAAATTTTTTAATTTTTTAAAATTTTTTGCATATTTAAAAATATTTTGAGATTTTTTTTCCTTTCAAAATCCATGTTATTTTCATGTTATCATACAACAAAAATAAAAAAATGAAAATAAAAAAATTATGGTTACAAGTTATGTAAGTCATGTAATGGTAATATCAGAGATATAATCTGAGAAATGTAATCGATCAACTTTATTACTTAGGCTAATGCCTTTATTTATAGTGAGTACAATTCAATGAAATGAACAACAAAACCAACTTAACAAACTCAACCAACTCTAACAACTTTAACAGCTACATGCAACTACATGTAACCAACAACGACACATATACTTTTCAATCCTTCCCCTAAAGTGAACATGGTTTAACCTTCACTTTAATCTCTTATTATTACAGCAACTCCAAGCAAGCTCCTCAACCTTTCAAACACCTCAAGTTTAACCGGTTTAGTCATGATGTCTGCAATTTGCTTATCAGTAGAACAAAATACCAATGTAATCTTCTTCTCATTCACCAAATTCCTCAAGTAATGAAATCTTACTTCAATATGCTTTGTTCTGCGATGCAACACCGGGTTCTTAGACAACTTAATTGTCGAACTATTATCACACTTGATTTGTATCGTGTTCAATCTTTCAGATGTTATTTCTTCTAAAATTCCCTTTAACCACATACAATGACAAGCACACAAAGTAGTCGCCACATACTCGGCTTCTGTAGTTGACAGGGTAACTACCTTGTTTCTTCGAACACCAACATATTGCTGCATTACTCATGATACATGCATAACCTGAAGTGCATTTCCTATCTTCCAAATCCCTTGCATAATCACTGTCTGTGTACACTTCCAACTCAGTATTCAAACTTCGAACATACACAAGACCGAGTTCAAGAGTTTCCTTAACATACCTTAAAATTCTCTTTACTAGAGCCAAATGATCTTCTCTAGGATCACACATAAAACGAGATATGAAACATACTGAAAACATAAGGTCAGGTCTAGTGACCGTGAGGTACATTAGACTTCCAACCATACTTTTATACAACGTGCCATCCAAATTTTTTCCCATTCCACTTTTAGTAACTGTCACTCCTGGCACAATTGGGTTTTTAACCCCATTACACTGTTCCATACCGAATCTTATCAAGATTTCCTTCGCATATTTCTTTTGACTCATAGTTATCTGATATTTCTTCTGACTAGCCTCAATACCCAAGAAAAACTTCATGAGTCCAAGATCAGTCATCTCAAACTCATGCATCATAGATGTCCTAAACCTTTGGCATAATTCTTCATCATTACCTGTATAGATCAAATCATCTACGTACAGGCTAACAACCACCAGCATGTTAGTCACATTTTTTATGAACAATGTATGATCATAATGACTCTTCTTAAACCCCTCCTTAATGAAATACCTCTCAATTCGATGAAACCAGGCCCTAGGCGCCTGCTTTAAACCATAAAGAGCCTTTTTCAACTTACACACTTTGTCCTCCTTCCCCTTCTCTATGAATCCTTGTGGTTGTTCTACATACACAGTCTCATTTAGCTCTCCAATTAGAAAAGCACTCTTCACGTCCAGTTGCATGATTTTCCACCCCTTTTGAGATGCTATGGAGACTAAGATTCCATAGGCGGATTTACTTTGAGTTGAAGGGGTGGCAAAGCCCCCACTCAAAAGACATTTGTTGATGCAAATTTCTTTGAAATTTTAGCTAAAAATCATTAGGCACCCTTGTGTTTTATTGTGAGGCCCCTAATCAAATTAAAATTTCAGGCTATTCTTTACTTTGTTGTTGTTAGACCTATTTATAATCCAGATCTTGAAGTCACTTGAGCTACAGGCTATTTCACATCAGATTTTTGGTAGATGAAGATGAATAAGGTTTTGTTTTGAATATATGAATTTAACTGACTAGCAATTCAAGTTTTGCGAAAGTGATTATATAACATTCTTTTAACCTTAATTTAATATTTTTTTTTACAAACTCATTTTGACTTGTTTTAACCGGCCCGTTTTGAGTCTTTTTAACCGACCCATTTTAACTATTTTAGTAACAACATTTTCATCTATTCGTTTTTTGCCCCTATTGACGGAAATTCTGGATTCGCCACTGTAAGCTTCTGACCGTATCCCATCTGGACACTGGTGCATAAACCTCATTGTAATCTATCCCCTTTCTTTGGGAATATCCTTTTACTACCAACCTGGCCTTGTATTTGTCAACCAGCCCCTTCTCATTGTATTTTGTCTTATATAACCATCTCACCCCAATAGGCTTAACCCCTTCTGATTTATCCACCACCTCCCAAGTTTTGTTCTTTTGTATTGCCTCCATCTTTTGGTTGATAGCTTTAACCCACTTTAGTTCTTTTACTGCTTCATCATAATTCGAAGGGTCTTCGGTTGAAGTGTACATTGCAAAATCAGTTTCCTCTTCTGAGATCCCTTCACCACTTTCATATTCCTTTAGCCATGCTGGAGCATTAACTATCCTCTTACCAGTGTTCTCTCTTTGCTCTGTGATGTTGTCAACATGACTTGATGATTGAGGGTCTGGCTCACGAGTATTAACAGCTTCAGTGTTCTCTACAGGCCTAGAGCTCGTGGCTATCTCCTCTTCTCGGGCTGATTCTTGTTCAGATTGTGATGCAGCTTCATCATTCTCTTCCATCTCTTCTTCATCATTTGGCATCACTAATTCTTGACTTCCCATACTTTCTTTGTCCTATATCCAGGCCTCATTTTCAGCGAAGATCACGTCCTTACTTATTATAATTCTTTGTTGAACCGGATCATACATCTTGTATGCCTTTGATTCTGTGCTTACTCCCAACAGTACACATTTAATGCTTTTATTATCAAGTTTGCTCCTCAGCTGAGTTGGGACATGAACATACCCTATACACCCAAATACTTTAATAAAATCCACATTTGGCTTTCGGCCTGTCCATCCTTCTTCAGGTACTTTATCATCAATGGAGGTGGTAGCACATCTGTTCAATAGGAAACATGCCCAATTTGTGGCTTCGGCCCAGAAGCATTTTGGCATGTTCCTTTCAAGGAGCAAGCATCTCACCATATTCATAATGGTCTTGTTTCGCCTCTCAGTGTGACAACTAGTACCTGACCGGCCGGCAAGTCCGTACGGTATGTGTACTTGCAAACAGTAACTATGTGTACATACGTGGTTGTAAACAGTACTTGTATTAACAGAATTCTAAATACAAGAACAATTGTACGTATTTTTGTGTAAACTTAGATACAGTAAGTACAACGTACATTTGAAACATTAGTTGTGTGTAATTAAGTGAAAACTTAAGTACAATTAACACAACAGATCAAGAGAAACAACAGTGTTCAAGTGAATAACAGAAACAAATCGGTTGCGATCTGATATCCATAGATGGCAGGAATCAGATGGCCGACAATTCAATGTGAAAACTATGTGAAAACAGGATGTTTAGTTGAGTCCGACAGTGAGGAAACACAATTCAAACATAATTCACAATGTCGTTTCAGAATAACGAACTGATAGTGTGTTTGCGTGGGTGACGATTCACACAAACATATCTGTGAGTTTAACGTTCTGAAATGATGACTGTAAAGTAGAAAACAAAAGTCGGAAAGCAAAACCATCGTCGTGTTCGTTCGAATGACGATTCGAACGAATACGCGCGATGGTGACGCGATTCGACGAAACGAAAACGAAAACACGACGCGAACGATAATAAATTAATTAAAATAGAATAAATAACATTTTACAATTTTGAAACTCATCAATTAATTAAAATAATGTTCTTTTATTTATCACAATTAAATTACGCGTAATTTTCCGGATACGCGACGAAAACGCGAACCGAGCAACCGAAACGAACCCGAACTCATACGGGGTATAAATACCCTAAATGAACCACAATTATTCATTTCATCACTTTCCTCTCTTTCTCTAATTCAAATTTCCGGCCACCACTCCTCACCACCATTTCTCACTTTCAAAACCCCATAACTTCTTCATTTCTCAACGGATTTGGGTGATTCTTGAACCCACGCGTAGCCCTCGACTTCCTCTACCTAAAAGTACAAGGGATCTGAGGATTCAACCACTGGAAACAAAGCATTATGTAGACTCATCACCTAACCAGTGTAGAAATATACTAGCGCACCTTACACCATCATTAACTGCTCTGGGCACGTACACCATGGACATGGATGAGTCAAAGGTTTGAGCTGAATAGTGACTTCGAACTCACAGGGCTCGTGGGTGTTGGGCTGCCGAACCCTAAGACTTCGGCGAACCTTGCATCTATGCCGAACCCTACTGGTTCGTGTGGCTAAGTCACGAATCTAGGACTCTCTCGCGAACCATTCTACATCACCGAACCCTATACTCTCGACCGAACCTTCTGTGGGACACGAACCTTTTCCTCACGAGCCACGAACCTACCTGACCCAGTTTCATCATCACCGAACCATTTAGGGGCCACGAACCTTCATGCCTTGACGAACCCACGCATCCTAGATCTGGCCGAACCCATGAAGAGCCGAACCTTGCTTCCTGCTTCACGAACCCAGGAAGAACCCTAGGAGAATCTAATGGTTGCTGCCACCCTTGTTAAATCGGTCAACCTTATGTGGTTCAACATAGAAAAATTCGACTAGCAACAGGCTCAACATCAACCAGCCTAAATCTGTTTCGTTTGGGCCACACATACTCCCACGGCCCATCTAATTACCTTCGGCCCAACATACACACCTGGCCCAATATAAATCACACAGGTCGGTGGCCAATAATCAGCCCAATCTTGTGCAGTTGGTCCATTTTTCAGCTCAAAGCCCACGTCCTAGGCCCAGTTAAACCCTTCGGCCCACTGTTGAGTTGCAGCCCATTACTTCGGCCCTTTGATGGCTGTGCTGGCCCAGATCATTCGGCCCATGGGGGGGGGCTGTCTTGGCCCATGTAACTAGCCCACAACATCATTGTTATACCCAATTTAGGGTCCACTTATTCGGTCCAATGGATTTTCAAACCACATGAGTTAAATTGGAACAAACACTTGAACTAGTTGGAGTTAGTACAAACGACATGGGGTAATTAATCAAGGTTTATCCAAATATGAATAATAATAGTGAATGAAATTCAGAAACTTAAAACACTAAGTTACTAAGATAATTGTGAAGTTACTAATTAACTTTGGGATTAAGTATTTATTCTAACAAGATCAAAGCATGGGATATTAAACCATAAACCTAAGATGATCTTTAAGTTGGTTTGCAAAGTTCTACAACTACAGGGAATGAATGTGTAATGACAAAATTTGAGATTTTAAGAACAACCTTGGGCCGAATAAAGACCGCGACTTGCGAGTGTTAGCCAATTTGAGGCTAACACACATACGCGCACACTAAACAATTACACTCAATACTATAAGTTACAAACAATGTGAATTTAATACAGGAACGTGAAAACACAACAAATACAACCAGGGAGCGTGTGTCTTTATTCGTTTAAGCTAAGTCAACCCTACAACAACGAGGTGAGTTCATATGCCCCTTTTCTTTAATCTTTACTGATTTTAAACTCTCGGGGCTGAGAAACATGTTTACTTTTATTTATTTAAAAGTTTTGCTTAACATGTTATTTATACTTTGATTTAGATAATATTAAACTGTTTATTATCGCTTATCATTGTATGCATGCTTGTATGATCATGAGATAACAGGGAAACTCAGATGAATATGATAATGTAATTTCATAATCATCAACACATTAGAATAACATAGTTGTAAGATTATATCTTATAACACTTAGTTATTTCTACATGAGCAAACATTGAGACAATTCATACACAAACAAACAATGAGAACTACTACAGTGAAACATGTTGACACTTCACAATACATGAATGATTAGAAGATAAAATATCTTCTTAATATCATTCCACATCATAATTGATTGAGTGTGATAAGTAAATCACTTATAACACTTAATCTACACCTTAAAAACATACTATGTGATAGTATGATCGCATTGATTCTTTCATCGCCATGCGTGACTTAAAAGTATTAAGACTTGTTCTTAATACGGTTTAAGGATGTTATGGTGATCATATGGGTTCAAGCGAATGATGTCATGATAACGTAATTTCATGATTACAATATCATTCGTATCATGATTAACACAACGTAATAAGACAAGCTCTTATTCAACTTTGTTAGTCACATTGAGATCAGTAACAATACAGATGTACATCATCCATCGTTACCTTTGTCTAGTAGACTGAGGAATTTATTTTCTCTCATGTCATATTACTAGTAACAGTTTCGATGAAGGCATTGGGATTCACACGGCGGGATAGAGGTAAATCGGGTGCATTGTAATCTGATTACGTGAGGATCACAATGGACTCCTTTTGGTCTCTATACGTTGCATTGAGATTACATTACAAATAGTTAACTAACACTTTTAATATTTAAAAGTGAAACAACGGTTAACCCTACAAACTATAGAATAATACAAGGAACAGATTGAATAAATCTAATATCCTTAACATATAAAAGAGTTATCAATACCTCGGTTTGATTACAATAACTCTATTATTATATTATTCTATACATGATATCACAGGTGATCAAAGAAGAGATAAACATGTGAATTGGGAATGGAAATCAATAGTTGTATTACAAGTAGTGTGGAGTTCTAGTGGTGTTGTGGTGGGATGTTGGCTAGGGCTTAGTTCCCTTACATATGCCCTATATATAAGCATCACTACTAGGACGATATAATACTTGTAAATATAACTATTGAGAAGCCATTGGGTGAACAGGTGAACATACTACATACAAGTAACATTATTATCATCGTGAATGTGCATGTGAATGAATCAAGGTTTTCAATTTACTTACTTATGAACTCACCAACCTAGTGTTGACTTTGTTTAAATACATGTTTTCTCAGGTGACGAACAGGTGTAGATGCATATATGCAAGTTCTAAGCTAGTGGACTTCTAGCAGACCTAGCTTACTTTTGGTTGCATACTTTTGGGATGACAGCAGTGAATCACTTTTGTATATCTTGTATAGACACAAGATATAAACTCATTGATTCTTTTTGATTAGATTTACTTAGTTAAATTATGATGGAACAATGTAATTTAACTTTGTAATTCTATTTCATGTCATGTTAGCATTTCTCATTTATATCTCATGTGCTATGTAAACAATCTGATCATTTGATTATCACTCACGATATCACGCCCCGGGAACCTTCCGCCCGACGGGAAAGCCCGATCCGTTCCCGCCGGCCTGGGGTGTGACACTCAGCCACCCCATTCTGTTGGGGGGTGTACGCAGTTGTCAACTGCCTCTTGATTCCTGAGGTTTCACAGTAGTTGTTGAACTCTTGGGAGGTGAACTCCCCTCCCTGGTCACCTCTCTTGATTCTCAGTCTGGTCTCATTCTCCATCATGGTTCTGAATTTCTTGAATACTTCAAAACTTTCACTTTTCTTTGATGGAAAGTATACCCGGCCTTTCCTAGAGTAGTCATCAATTAACACCATGACATACCTTTTTCCCCCTGGTGATTCTGGTCCTATAGGACCGCACAGATCTGTGTGGAGCTCCAGCCTCGTGGTGGCTCTCCATTTGCTCTTCTTGGGAATGGCCGCTCGCTGGTGCTTTCCTAGGCTGCATGTTTCACATACCTTGCTGGGTTCTGCAATACGGGGAAGACCCATCACTAAGTGTCGAAACTGCATAGTTCTCAGGGATTTGTTGTTGATGTGCCCCAGTCGCTTGTGCCAAATTTGCTCATTCTCGCTTTCCAGCTTGAGGCATCTTCCTTCCACCGGTTTTCTTCTTGCAATGACTATGAACATTCGATTCTTGGTCATTTTGGATGTGGCTATCAATCCCAGTTGGGGATGATATATTTTACACATATTACTGATGATAATGGCAGTGATTCCCTTTTCTTGGAGTTGACCTACACTCAACAAGTTTGAGGTAAGTTCGGGAATGTAGTACACCCGGCTAATAAGCTGGACTGTTCCTTCGATTTCGAGTCGAACATCACCAACTCCTTTGACATTCAATCTGAGATCATTTCCCAGTTTGACTGAGTGCCTGAACTCCTCGTCCAAATGGACGAACCATTTGCGGTTTCCGGTCATGTGGTTAGAACATGCGGAGTCAAGAAACCATACCTCGTCTTTGCCCTCTCCTTGTGTGTCATGGTCTTCACTATCTGTTTGTCTATTGATTGAAACAGATAGTTTTGTGCTTTCAAATCTTTGAGTCGCATAGTCTCCAAGTTCGTGCGCTGCGTCACCGTGAGTTCCACTCCTTCTCGCGGTTCGGTGAATCCTGGTTTGATCACATTCCAGTACTCCTTCGATCTCAACAGCGTCTTCATCAGCAGGCTCCAGTGCTCATAGTCACCATCAAACTTTGGGACGCTCGGTACCCGGTAGTTGCCTGTCTCTCCCGCCATTGTTAATCTCTCTCGTGTGTTCCCAGAAGTGCTCTGATACCACTTGTAATGGTAATATTAGAGATATAATCTGAGAAATGTAATCGATCAACTTTATTACTTAGGCTAATGCCTTTCGGTTTTTGGAGAGGAAAGCGATCGGCTTGGTTTAGTTCGGTTCAGTTTAACTTATTTTTGGCCCGTTCGGCTTGGTTCAAACTAGTTTCAAACTGGTTCAGGCATGGGGTTCAGGAACCTGTCTCATACCTGTGGTTTGTATTGTTTTGGGACGGGTGCGGATGAGCGTCGGTTATGTCTCTGGCCCCTATGGTCAAACATTGGGTTATGTTTAGAACTAACGAGAAAATAAGTGAGGCATGCTAATCATGTATTTTTATTTTAGAAAAAATACCTCCTATTCATACACTGAAAATCAGATTATTCTTTTGGTATAAACATTTTTAGATTCATATGCGAGTAGAGCTAACAATTTCAAACCCGTTTACTTAGAAATGAGTCGATTTTGGCTGTGTTTTATTTTACGCAAATTGGTTCAAAAAAAAAGAAAGGAAAAAAACCCTGGAAGCAGGAACCGGCTAAACATGTTGGAAGTCACCCAAACTTATCTAATGTATACAACTGCTCAAATGTTTTTAATTAAATAATGTGATTATCATTGAATAATATTGTTTTTGTAATCATAACTAACAATATAAAGCTGGCCACATTGCGCCCTTGAGAGGCTACACTTGCTAACGTGGAGGAGGCCCTTGGTTTATAAGACACTTGGTTTTAATTTTATGCACCTTTAGTTTTTAGTTTGTTGTTGTTTTTATTTTATTATTGTTTTTATTTTATGTAACTTTTATTTAAATGTAATGAAATTTTATTTTTTAATATATTTTTACTTAAAAATAAGATATGTTTAAAAGAAAAATAGAAAAAGAAATGATGATATGAAAGAGAGAGAATGCATGTGAGAAGAATGGGTTGAGGGTAAAATGTGTTGTTAGGGATGCATGTGAAAATGATGATTAAAAAGTTGAGGTGACACCATTAGGATGCATGCTGGAAGGGCTTCCCTTGGCATTGCGGATAGTCTAACTATTCATAAAAGAACAAAAATAAACATTTTTTTTTTCATGTCAACTGACCTAACTCGGTCATTTAAAACCCATAATTATTGAATTTGACCCACCCATTTCAACCTAAACTAGTTATCCGATTTGTTTCGACCCGTCCAAAAAAACTGCCCGATTTGACCCTGTTATATGCTCACTTTTCCACCTCCAAATTCACAAGTTAAACACGAATAATGATTTACAATTACCCTGAGGCTGAGGTGTTGTAGCAGTTTTTTGTGGCTTATAAGAGTTTAAGAGGAAGCAGAGCGTCTTTATTAAATTTGGATAGTGTTTGACATCTGTAAAAAACAAAAAAGAGAATAAACAGATGAAAGTGTTCAGGAAAAAAGTATAGGGGAAACATGTTTGATGACTACCACATTTCTGACAAATTAAAGCAATACAGATTCAAGTTCTGGACAAATTAAACCGATGTAACATGCAAATGAAAATAACATGATACAAGAACAAGCAATTTTGGACGGGAAAGAAAAAGAAAAAGCGCCAGGTCCAGAAAAAAAATGCCACTTTTGTGTTTAGATTTCCAAAATCTGTTAAAATGTGTTAAATTCTTAAAAAAAATATTTGCAATTTTACACAAAGTGTAACGTTTTTTGGAAGAATCCAAGTAAAAATGTACAATTGTTAATAGGCTGAACATTAGATTTCAAAAAAACAAGTACAATTTATAAAAGGTTGATCACTTTAAAGTCAAAAATCCATACAGGTTTTGTTTAAAGTCAAAAATCCATACAGGTTTACAAAACAAAAAAGTCGCAGAAAGAATCTTACCCTGCAGAAACCAATCATCCTACCGTAAATTAATTAGATAATATACACCATAGCAGACTCGACACCATACGTGGTAAATAAACATATCCACGGAACTATGGAAGTGCACATTTCATTAAAATACGTAGATAAAAAAAGATGGTGTGGACTTAAATCAAAAACAAGAAATTGATTTGGGAGTTATTCTAGAACAAGTCCTACTTACAAGTATATGGTGGTTAATTTAAAATTGTTATTCTAATGTCATGCATTCTATGCAAAAATGGAAATGAATTTGAAGAGCTTACACAGTAAGATGTCACTAGCAATAATGAGGTCCCATTCTGGATGAGCATTTGGGAAGGCATTACCCCATGAATCTGCAAAGAATCAGAGAAGATATAACAATCACAAATGAGCAAAACATTATTACAAAAACAATAGTATTTCAACTAGAAATTCAAATCTTTGAACAAGATGATTAGGAGGTAATGTATGCAAAAAAAATTCCTGCTATAGTTATTTTTTTTATTTGACCCATTTGAGAAACAACAGAACCCATATAACACAATCAACCCATTCTTAAGTAAATGAGTCGAACTTGGCATATCTGATTTGAGGAAATTGCGTAGTGGTAGAAAAGGAACAAACAAACATACCCGGTAAAAATCCCACTATTTAGTAGGGTCATTTTTTGGGTTTTGGGGGGTCTTTCCTCTATCCCAGTGGGATAAAGAGGTTGTTTCTAAAAAGACCTCTGACTCATATGCGTACAAGCAAAAGCATAGACACACAACCAAACAATGTGAACGAACAGTCAATGTAGCAAACGATAGAGTCCACCTCAAAATCCATATCAAATAAACATTGTTTTAAACTAAGGCATATCTAAAAGTAAAGCCATACTTAAAAGGCTAAAAATCTCTAACCTTTATCTGCCAAAGTCACTATCCTTTTATCTTATTGTTAGGTTTGTGTAGACCTTTCAGAAGATTAGGACAATTGGCCCAAGTCTGTCCCTAAGCTTAATTCGTTTAATGTTTAACCTAATTGTGTAATAGTATATATACCTTAGACCTTAGTCATGTGAGTGCAATCTTTGCACTGAACTGAATAATAAAATACCTGGTCACACCGACCTGAACCAAGATTTCCAGATGAGCTAGGTAAGGTATTAGTATATCTAATACACAATTTAAATGAGAAAATCTTTGATTGTAAATTATCTCACCTCCACTAGAAAGAATTTTGTATCCCCCATTGGCGCTTTGACACTCATTCTAGCTCCTGCATATGCGTCTCTAGTTATTTTTATATATTTCCAAGGGAAACCTCTATTCTCAAGAGTATCCCAAATCATCTGACGTGGCACATCATTATAGTTCTTCTTTAGGTTAGTTAACACCATATGTAAATTTCACTTCTTTTCTCTATACTTCTCCATCAACCTCCTGAGTGTGTATCGCCTCTGTCGTTGATCGTCTCGGCATAAAGCCAAAAAAGTTCACTTTAACTTGAGTTTCCCTTCTCAATTTTGTCTCGACCACTTTTTTCTATAGTTTCATGCAAGGCTCAAGAGCTTAATCCCCCTGTAATTACCACAACATTGTGCATTTCTCTTGTTCTTATAGATGGGGACTACAACGTTACTTCTCCACTGATCTGACATCATATCGTTTTGAGTATTGTGTTGAACAACTTTGTCAACCACAACTCCTTTCATTCTCTAGGCATTTACATAATTTTATAGAAATGTTATCTTTTCCCACTACTTTCACCCTTCCCATCCTTTTAATAACTCTCCCCCACTTCTTTTGTGGTAATATGTCTACAATAGCAGTTCTTCCGTGGTAGAAAGGGAACAAATTTAACATAAATTATCCCATTCAAGCCACCAATATCCTAAGAGGTAATGGGTTTGGGTTAAATTTATCATACGATAAATGGGCCAACAAATAAACCATATATCAATAAATAATTAGTCATATGGATAGAAGAACCATGGGAAGCAATTGAACAACAACTAAGCAGTTACAACGTTAACTCTAATAAAATATGTTCATAGTTTGACTTGCAATTGGTAAGCATTCATTTGTTTTGGTTCATGTTACATACTTGCTGAAAAAGGTTTATATAATGTGCATCACCAGTTGTACTTGACCAATTCATCTAATCAAACTAGCCACTTGCATTTTACAAGTTATTGTCATTTTGAGCTATCATTTCTCTAAAAGTAATGAACATTTTCTACAAGCATAACCTATCTACAATCTAATCGTGAAGTTCACATATAAAACAAACTAACTAACTAACTAATGCACCCACTAAAAACACAAAGCTATTTGTAGGGTTAGGGGAAGGTGGGACAAATGCAAACCCTTCATTTGTCCTAGAAGATAAAGATGTCGCTCCCACTTAGAACCTTTGGCTCATAAAATCTCTCTTTTTTAGAAGTTCTCATATAATGATTTTTTAAGTGCATGCACAATTGTTTTCCACTTTTCCTAGATTCAATTTCATAACAAGTTGTTTGAATAGTTTTAGCATGAAATTTTTAATAAGTAATTTTTCTCTCCAATCAAATCATTATCTTTGCTATCTAATGTTATCTTTATGATGTAATACATGTAAGTTGTTATTGTGAAAATCAACTTTGATAAGTTCAGAGTTTTGATATCATAACTTTATTTATTTTATGATATGCGTAAGTGTTTATGCCATATGTTCCTTATTGGTGAGAAAGTAGAAAACGGAATAAGGAACAAAGAAGTAAAAATTGTTAACTCATCTACCTAGTAGTAAATTTGTTTGACCATCTACCCATTTTGTTTGTTTGAAAAGAAAAGTTAACACTTGATCGATCCCTAGTTTTGACATATCTTACAAGATAACCCACCTGACTCATTTGGCAGCTGTACAATTGACATAGAAGTTAACAGAATCTATATAAAATCCATTAATCAATCGACTGTATATGCCTTAACAAGCAATAAAAAAATAAAATCTACTAATACCTTTTTATTACAAATACAATAATGTATAACAATGTACAAAGTGGACAAGAGAACTAACGTTTGATATGAGGAAGCACAGGAGTCACTCCATTAACCCTACAATTATGAGCAATGTTATCTTCAATCTCTTGATCATCATAGTCTGAAGTTGTAATGTCTAACTGATACATCTTCTTCAAAAAGATAGCCAATGCACCTGTTCCACTGCCATCACTTAAAAGAAAAAATCAAAAATACAACCTGTGGTGCCAAATACACTTTACTAAACAATATTAGACTCAAAAACCACATCATTAAATGACAGACAGGAACATGTGATAAAAAGCAATAATTGAAACAAAAATATTGAGGTATAACCAACGTAACTTGCCTGCCTAGCTCAATTATGTGGCGCCCTTGTATTTTTGACTTGTTTTCAACTAACCATTCTACAAATGCAAATGTCCCTGGCCATAATAAATTGGCATTCATCTGGTGAAAGGAAAACTCTCGAATGACCAATTCCTGCCATCAATTATATATTTACTTAAAGCATTACAAACTAACATATTTGGTTTGTAAACTTTTAATACTCATAGAGTGGTTGAATTGAATCTATTTCATTCCATCCTGATAAACTCACAAATTCCCACATTGAACTTCCTAATGCCTCTAATGCCTGAACAAAAACCCACAACCATTATTTCATAATCTTGGTTTGAAAAATCAAGAGGCACTATTTGAGGAGTATTGGTCCCAACGTTGAGACATGAGGCATGCACATCACGTACAGGAGGCATTGTTCTATATACAACCAATTCGATTTTATTTACAACAAAAGGTTGTGCCTCTCTCATATTGTAAATATCAACCTTTTTATCAAGTAAACCTTACATATAAGAAGCTACTTACCTCTCATCTATTTTACATATCAACCTTTCATAATTTTATCATCTTCCTATAGATCCTAACATTGACCAATTTTGACCCAGAAGTGCATGAAGCGCTGCCTCAAGCCACTTGAACAAAACCTAATAGGGTTTTTTCCCCTTAAGTTTTTTGTAAATTGGCATCAACGGTTATAAAACTAACTTTAGCCGGTTAAATATTTCAGATTGTAGATCATACAACTAGATTACTCCAGAACTAAAATACTACAATAAACGATGAGTTGATAGCCAATTCTTCATAAACAATGTATTGTAAGTTAACAATGAGTTATCACAGAAATATGGTCAAGATTTTTCCCTCAACATATGGTTCACGAGCTATAGATTGTCTTGAAATATGGATTGTGATCCAGAAACAAAACTAGGCCCAATAAACACATCTATTTAGTGGAATCAATGCCTTAAACCAAGAATCAACACCAAAGTCTCACGAAGAACAACTAAAATTGACATTCTTAAAATAAATAAGACGAAGTGAAGAGCATAATATCCCAAAGATCAGAATTGATGTTAAATCAAGTTGCAAATCTGATTTTAAAGAGTTATCATGTACGTGATTCGAATTTTGAAATCATCAATTTGCAGAATGACAATAACTTATAGTCAATTCGCAATCAACGTAAACAAGAATTTGATGTAGTGAAACTCACCATTCCAAGAAATTGGTGAGTTCTCTCAACATATGTCTGGCGGTTGTCTACTGATTCCTCATCTGCAAGCAGCAACATGAGTTCATGATAAACCATTGCAGTTGTGTTTTGAGAGAGAAAGATAACCTGTGGATGTGGCATCATCGTCATGAAAAAGCGAAGATGGGGAAAACAGAGCAATGTCCATGGTGATTCCTCACAGCGCTAACGGTAAACGCCAGGAAATAGAGATGCCCTAACGCGATCTTCCTAAACAAAAGAAACAAAATAAAAAAGGAAAATAAAAGGGGAAAGGGAAACATATGTTTGGATGTTATTTCCACGGGACCTGTTAGTGAGACGCTAGGCTGGTTCAACATAAACCATCTATACTACTCGTATGGATCTATACAGGTCGTATGCGTATTTTATTTCAGACAAAAACTGGCACATCAAATCAAGTTTCTGATACGCACTCATACGGCCCGTATGGAGCCATATGTCTCGTATGGATATTCATTTTTGCCCTCTTTCTTTTTCTTTTGTTTGAATCTTACGTGCGGTGTTCTTTTTTATTTTTCTTTTTCTAATATTTGATTCTTCTGTGAGGCAATTAAAAAAGGCTGCAAGCCTGCAACTTGCAAACACAATGTAAAAGACTGCAATGAAAAAAGGTTGTTTATGTTCTCACGAGTCACGTCCCACCTTTTTTGTTCTTTTTATTTCTTAAAATAAACGTTTTATTTTTCGCAAGAAACAAATTTATAACTATACGGGTCGTATAGGGTCATACGGCCCGTATGTATTTTCAACCGTCAGACAAAATCTGACACTCATACGACCCGTATAGCTCTATACGATCCCTATGGAGCTAGATGGTGTTAACTGATCAATATGGGGTGTCCAAATAACGCTTCCCTATTTCCACACTTATCAAATGTTTTTCGTCTTTTATATGTTTCTATAGATTATATCAGAATTTCTTAATATTAATGATTAACTCATATATGAGTTATATGACGTACATGAGACGAATAGGTCGCATATGAGGTGTAAGACCAATTATTGTCAGATCAATGAGTGTAAGAGGAAGTTATACGTCACGTATAGCTCTATATGAAACGTATAATATCGGTATGCTGTTAAAATACAAAAGTTGAGTATGTAAATTGTAATATCCAAAAATTTAATAATGATAAAATATATTATATTTGAACATAATCCGTTTTTAACGAAACTTAGGCCGAACCGTAGATAAAAATAAGCAGGTCTTACCCGTATATTTATAATTTTATAAAACATAATATTTTGAAAGTTACAAGATAAAAACAAATTTAAATTAAATTAATTATAATAATATAATAATACTTATTATATTAAAAAAAAAACCCAAGAAACGTGCACGTGTGATTGTGTTATATTTAATTATATATACTAGATAATCTCAAAAGAATAATTTGGATAAGTTGAGACTTATCTCAACTTGAAAGTACCATATATATATGTAGTTATATTTTCAACATAAAAATTTCAAAAACAAAGGCAAGAAGCGTTCGAAGTTCAAAAAAAAAAAAAAAAAACAATTTTCTCTTGATTAAAGATGGTGCATGATTAGGAAGATAGTTTGCGTATTGATTCTAATCTACAGTCAAGGTACGGATAGTCTAATCTCTTTCTTTTGATATGTGCCAACTGGCCTTCGGACATCTGATTCTTATTAATGTTTCGTATTAAGTTTTGTTATTATGATTTTATTTTATTTCAAATTATGTTATGTTTTATGTTTCGTATGAAGTTATATTATAAAAATATGTTTAAAAGTTATAAACGTAAAATAAAATATATATTTTATATATTCTGAAAATGGTTTATGAAATTGTTATTTATATGCTCGTGAGTTTACATGTTTGTGAGTTGCTTGTTTATGAGTTTATAAGTTTACGAGTTAGCGTGTTTACGGGATTGCATGCTTACAAGTTTACAAGTTTACTTATTTACAAGTCTACAAACTTACATGTTTATAAGTGACAAGTTTCGTTAGTTTATGAATAAATATTTTGATTATTCTCAAGTTATAAATTTGGATTAAATTGATATGATATATTGGTATAAATATATGTTATGTTATTTAAAAATCCGGTACCCAAGTCTGTCACCATCTGAGGAGTTGACCCCAGGTACATCATTGTGGCATAAAATGATGTAGTACTAACCGTGACAGTACGTTGAGTTCACGGCGTCTCAATCTGGCTCAATGAGCATTCTGGTACATTTTGTACATTCTGGAGGCGTATGGATCGATCCTAGGAAAAATTAATATATCTGTTATCTGTCAAATGATCGGTGTGATTTGCCCACACTCCATTGGCATCTGGATGTATGGGCTAGCTACCCTACATTAACCTTTGAAATTAAATGAACTTTCTGAGACTTTGGGGACATTCTGATTATATATATATATATATATATATATATATATATATATATATATTTGTGTCTATATGTTAATATTTTATATTTTTGATTTAAAAATACAAGTTTATATTTAGTATTTAAATTTATTTGTTTATTTTATCTGTTTTAATTTATGAAAAACTCGAGACATTTATTAAAAACAAAAGAAGCCATTTTATTTCTTTCTATCCGCTCACTGGGCAAGATAAATTATTTTGCTCAGACGTACGTTTTGTGTTTTCCTTCTTGTACCCAGGTTATCAAGACAATAAGGGATGTGATAGTGAAGAGTGCTCGAGAGTTTGAAAAGATATTTATACAAATAAATATGGACGATTAGCTTTTGTGTAAATTGGTATTAAATTGTTAAAATTCACAATATTTAAGGATTTATGGAATTATGTATTTGATCTGACTCTGTAAAGATGACATGTCAGCCCTAGTCGGGCTAGGGTGTTACATAAATAATCAAGTCATATTTACTAAGTATTAGTTTGAAAAGAAAATAAGTTTTACATGTTTTAGAGTTAAAAAATACGAAAATGTATAATTTTAAAGTTATGTTTTCGTTGATTTTATTATAAGTTAGATGAAAAAATAAAATAGCTAATGCCAACATTTTATATTTTTTGTCATTTTAATTTTTTATACTTCTTTTACTTTTGAAAGGAAAGTCAAAATGGAAGATTATTATAAAAATTTCTTTCAATTATTTTTATAAAGAAATTAACACACAAATATTTTTTAGTTTCTTTTCAATTACCTTCATTTCTCTTCTTAAATTAACTCAAAACTAAACAAATCTAAGATGAGGAATTTAGTGTTCAGATTTAAAATATATATGTTAAAAACGAGAAGGAAATACTAAAGTTAAAAACAAACTATCAACTTGAGTTAACTTGAGATTGCTTCACATTCACAATCTAACACTAAATTTTATCCTACATATTTTAGAAAACAAGTTATTTTCCTACTATATATATATAACTAGGTTATAACCCCGTGTGTTTCATGGGGTTAGATACTTAATATAATCTAATTAAAATATATTATGTTAGATAAGTACATGTTTAGAAGTGTATAAATACAAATAGAAATTCAAAGTATAACAACTTCTTTATATACACACACCAATGACCATTAAGTTTAAAACTCAAACAATTGTACGCTGATAATGTTCGTGTTTATAATTGAAGGAAAAGAATCAAACAAGTAAGTTAAAAAATATTCAACATAAATAATAAGTATTATTAATGTTAAAACGTAGTATCAATTAAAATTTTAATAACTATAAATATGTAAACATTTTAATGCACGTACTATATTATGGAGAAATAACTAAAAATTACATTTTTAAAAACATAACATAGTTAAATTTATACAATATTTATTTGATTCAAAACAAAGTATTATAAATATGTAATTTTAATAATAATAAAATAAATTATAAATATGTAATTTTAATAATAATAAAATAAATGTTAAAAGAATAATATAAATTAAATTTGTTACCATAAAAATATTATTTATTTGTTAAATTGTTTTTAATAATAAATTGACATGTGTCAATATTATTTGAAATTAAATAGGAGAGTGACACTTGTCATATTTAAATAAAGAATTATAGTGATATTGACACATAAGCAAAAACATTTTCTTTTATTATAATAGATACATGGTCCAGACCTAAAGTCATTATATAAGTTTATTGTGCTTGATAACGTGTTTCTTGAAATGGTTCTTGCTTAAAGTGATGAAAGAACCGAAGAAATCTCTTATATAACTCAAATTTATAATTTTTTTAACAGTAAATTTATTATACTTATATTCTTAAATTTATACAACTATTCTACCTTCTATTTAGGTTTGATTCTAAAACCACACGTTACAAAAACAATGTCATTACCAAGTTGAAAGGAATATTAACGTTAATGTATGCGGGAAGAAACAAAAAAGAGAACCCAAAACATTATACAAAACAAATGTAGAAATCAAAAAACATATAAAATGTTTTAAAATAAAATAGTAAGTAAAAATTACATTTTTGAAGATATATAAATGTTGAGTGAGAAGGAAACTTGGGTTTTAGGGTGAAATTGTATTTTTTTAAGACTGTTTTAAATACACATGACTGCCTAAAAAACAAATTAAAAAATAGCAATAGCTGCTAAAAAAAAGTAAAAAAATAAAATTCACCCTAGAAAAGCACATAAACTACCCAAAAAAATTCAATAACCAACTAAAAAAATATCCTTTAAAATTGCCCCAAAAATTATAACATCATGTAAAAATACTCTTTTAAAACTGTCCCAAAAAATAAAAAAATCTTTTAGAAAAATGTTCAAATTAAAACTGGCATAAAAATATAAAGAAACACTCCAAAAAACCTTTGTAAAACCGCCCCTAAAAACATAAAAAAATCGTCTAAAAGAACGACCATCTTAAGACCGCATTCAAAAATATAATTAAGCCACTTAAATTAACCTTTTAAACATTTTTGCAGTAGTTTATTAATAAATTGCTCAAATTTGCTACTAGTCACAAGAAAACCTACTTAAAAAATTAAGACATTAAAAACAATATTAGTACTGGTGTATATTACCTTATACAACCTGAACATTTTTATAAACTACGTTTTATAGTTTTACTAGTATCCTTATTTGAATTTTATAAATAAGTTTAAACCGTTCATCTTTCCCGTTCGTATCCCCGTTCGTATTATATGTATAGAATTAGGTTCAAATAAAAAGGGTGAGATTGGTGAGAAGGGTGAGAATGATTGTGGATTTGACAAGTGACATTACTCTAAATTTATAAAAAAAGTATTTTGGTCATTATGTTTAATGCTTCAATTTATTGTGTTTAATGCTTCATGTCATTGTATTTAATATTTTTATTATTTTGTTTTATTTTTTATATCATATTGTGTAATTTTGTTATTGTTTTTTATGCATTAAATAAATTGTTCTTATTTATTTTTTATGTTTTATGTATTAAAAGTACATAATTGTGTTATTTTACCATTATGTTTATAAAACTTATAATTTTAAAAAACATAAATTATTTTTATTTTTTGAAAAATACATTTTCGTCATTGTATATATGTTATGTCATTGTGCAATATATTCCTCATTGTGTTTTATCGTCAGAACATTGTGTAATATAATCATCATTGTGTGTTATGTTCATGTCATTGTGTAATATATTCATCATTGCTTTTTATCTTCAGATGATTGTGTAATACAACATCATTGTGTCTTACGTTCAGGTCATTGTGTAATAGTCATTATTTTGTTTTACGTTAAGGTCATTGTGTAATCTACGCTTCATTGTGTTTTATGTTCAGGTCATTGTGTAATATACACATTGTTGTATCAAATGAATTTGTTTTGTTTTATTATAATGATTTACATATAAAAAGTACGTGATTTTGTTGTTTCACCAATATTATTTTTAAAGCTCATGAATTTATAAAAAAAATAATTAGACACTACGACCGCAAAAAGAAACATTCACAAACAAAAAGACACAATAATAGAAAATTAGACACAATGACGTATTACAAATATCAAAAGTAGAGGAAAACGTTTTTTTATTTGTTTTTTTATATAACAATACTATACTCGTCTTAAAGATTAAAAAATGTTCGTTTTTTTTGTGTAGTTTTTTTGAAAAAATAATATCGTATATAAAAGTTATGGCCGTTTAAAAAAATGGGGGGACATGATAAAAAGTCAACAAAAGTGTTTATGACTAAAATACCCTTCAACTAACTTTTTTTAATACAACTTTAATCTCAACCATTAAATTATACATCTAATGACCCATAATCCTTCTCACACTTCTCACTCATCTAAGCATTTTTACTGTAACCTCACCCTATATGTATATGTGTGTTATAAACTGTAAACAAACTGTTGGTTAGAAGTAAACAAATCACAAAGCAAACCGCTCGAGTCTCATTGGTGGGAGGATCAGATGGAAACAAACGTAAGAGAGAGATATACTAATTTTGGATGTTTAGCAACTATAAAATATCAATTTTGCTCCTAGTTTTCACTTTTTACTTCCAATTTTTGTTTCGAATAAAATTATGAATTCGTGATTTTCAAACTAGCTAAACCAAATACACACACTCCTCTTTTACGGAAAAAGTATGAAAACTTCTACTATTATTTTTTCATTATTATTTATTAATTATTATAATGTTATAAATGGTATAAGTAATATATCTTTTTAATAAAGATATGTAAATCACAAATTTACGTATATATAACTTACGAAGTTACGTATGTACCATGTAAATTTACATATACGTAACATACAAATTATATATATGTAATAACATTAGCAACGTTTATCCTTTTTTTTCTTTTTGTTAAAATCTTAAACATTATAATAAAAAGAAATGAAAAAACAAAGTTAACTGGTAATGATTATGATTAGTTTTCTCTAAAATAAATGTTTTATGTGAAATCCTCCCCTATACACACACATATAATATCTATCTATTTAACAACAATTTACTTTATGTTTGATTTGTATCAACTAAATTCAAAATTGTTTATGTTGAGTCAATACACATTATTTGGTTGTATGTGTATGTTTTTGCTTGCATTTTGAATTGTGCGTCTGAAAAAAAAGTATACACACAAGGGTTGTATTATGTGAAAACTCGATCTTAAAAAACAAATACTTAACCCTGTTGATATCATCCATTTGAAATCTAGAATATACAATGTGTTGAAAACTTAATTTTTTTATATAACAATAGTATACTTGTTTTAAAGATAAAAAACGTTTGTTTTTTGGTGTAATTTTTAAAAAAAATTATATTATTTATAGAAGTTATGATCGTTTAAAAAAAATAGAGAGAACATAAAAAAAAGTCAATAAAAATGCTAATGACTAAAAGACCATCTAACTAACTTTATTAATGTCAAATAGCTTATAGCCTAATGATACCCTTTGACTTCTCTATGAGAGATATTGAGTTTGAATACGGGCCGAAACATATTTGCTAAGCCAAGGTCAGGGGGTTTACCCAGTTATGGGGTTCCTCTTGGGGTGGGCTTGAGAGTACGACCCAGAGCATCAAATCCGAGGGGACGGTTGAGATCCCGTCTCGGGGTATCGTCGTACCAAGCCGTTCAAAAAAGACCAACTTTATTAATAAAAATTAATTTCAACTATTAAATTATAGGCATTTTACACTAACTTTTTTTTTTTATTATTATAACCTCACTTTTATCTCCCTTTTTGTGAACCTTGATGGTGTAACTTTTATTAAACGTGTTTGTTTATTTATTTGTGTTTTTAATGAGACTTCAAATTCAATTTCGAATTTGCTCTCAGAGATTACAAATCATCGTTTTTTATTAACTACTCCGGGTTACTTTTGACCATTCAACTTATTTTAACTCAAAAAACCCAATATTTATTGTAGTGTTCATATATTATATTTGGATTGGATAATGGGATGTTATTTTTGCAGCCTCGTCTCTGTGGCTTGTGGCGGACTGGGTGTCTGGCGGCCCACGTAGCCTGTTTAAGTTTCACTCGTTCTTCACCCTTTTTCATACCTCATTTGAAATCTTGGCCCTTTTTGTATATCAATAACCCAAACACCCCCTTCACATTTAAGAGTTTATATTTAACATGAAAATATGTATTATATATTTATACTAGCTTAGTACCATGCATTACACGAATTAGATAAAAAATATAATAATAGTTACTATTAAAAATTTAGACAATAAAAGATAATTTTAGAAAATAAAATATTATTAAAACTAAGTTAGTAACCCGTGTATTACACGAGTTGATTAAAAAATTACATTAAATTATACAAATTAATAATTAAGATTTAATACTTGCAAGATAATATTTTCAAATAACCTTTTTTTAGTTAAGTTATTGAATAATGTTATTTCATAAAAATATAGTTAATTTTGCTGAGATCAAATGAAGAAATTTAATATATAAAATGCAAACATCTGACTAATTATATTCGTATGAAATTGAAAAAAATAAACACGTTACATTATTTGGATATAATAATGTTAGCATAAATATAAAAAAAAAGTAATTTAAAAAAATATAAATAATGAATAATAAATATTTAAAAATTATAAAATTACATTTAAAAATATTTAAAAATTATGGTTGAAATCTTATGTTTTTTTAAGTTTTAATAAATTATTAGAATAAAATAATTTATATATTTTATATTTAGCTGTATAATTTGATTGTTTAAAATTGTAAGTATTAAATAGGAGAGATAGTTAGAAAAAAAATTAGAAACTAGCTAAACAACTAACATGCTTTAATTTTTGCTACTTTTTTTATTAGAGTAGATATGCCTTTTGTTGTGCAACAATATCATCCCAAAAATAAAACTTAAATCATTTGACTATGAATATGGTTCTTTTAGTTATTTATAGCTTATTGATTTTTAATAAAATGAATCCCTAGTAGTTTATAAGCAGCTCGACTTATTGATTTTTAATAAAATGAATCCCTAGTAGTTTATAAGCACATCGACTAGTTATGTTAGGTAATACATGTGAAAAAAAAAAAGGAACACAGACTAGTTAACACAAATTAATACGGGTCAGTTATGTCATTTTCTCAAAATAGAAGGATCTATAATGTCCAAACCTAATCACTCAAACATCAACACCTCCATACTGCTCTGCATATCATACATAACCGCCTCAGCGCCATTCATCTCATTACTCTCACAAACACACACTCCAAACCAACCGGCGACGAACCAATGGACGGCACCGGCGTAGTGGCGGTTTACGGAAACGGCGCCATAACCGAGAGCAAGAAATCAACATACTCCGTCAAGGTAGGGCTTGCGCAGATGCTCCGAGGCGGCGTCATCATGGACGTCGTGAACGCCGAACAAGCCCGCATCGCCGAAGAGGCCGGAGCCTGTGCCGTCATGGCGCTAGAGCGTGTTCCGGCGGACATCCGTGCCCAGGGCGGCGTCGCACGGATGAGCGATCCGCAACTGATAAAGGAAATCAAGCAGGCGGTGACGATTCCGGTGATGGCAAAGGCTAGGATTGGGCATTTCGTTGAGGCGCAGATCCTGGAAGCGATTGGTGTTGATTATGTGGATGAGAGTGAGGTTTTGACGTTGGCGGATGATGTGAATCATATTAACAAGCATAATTTTAGGATCCCGTTTGTTTGTGGATGCCGGAATTTGGGGGAGGCGTTGCGGAGGATTCGTGAAGGGGCTGCAATGATCCGTACTAAAGGCGAAGCAGGAACCGGTATGTTTTTCCAGATGACTTTGCTGTTTTTGTTTTGTAATAATCTGTAGATTAGGGTTTATAAGTTTGCTATCGTTTAGTCCAAAATCGATTTAGATTTGCTTTCAAGTTTTTGAAAGTGTTGACAACTTTGACACTGTCAATTGATACAACAAAAGTCAAAATTAGTTGATTCATTTGTAGATTATATTTTTCCTCGAAGATGAACCAATTTTTTATTAAAAAGTGCAATAAAATATGTAAAATATGGAGGTTGTGGTAAACCTGAAGCCAAACAATCTTGATTTGTTTCCTTTTCTTTTGTTTTTTTTGTTATTGTTATTGTTTTTTTTTTTTTTTGGTATATTGTGCCCCCTTTGTATTTAAGATATGAATTTCATGATATTTGAGGATATTAACCTTTCATATTTTTAACTATTTGGGCCTTAGAAATTTGAATATACTAAAACAGCTGCTTTTTGTGTCCAAACTGTTATGGTCAGTTGGTCATATATCATTCTATGAGGAAAATGGGCAAGGATACATATGCACCTTGAATAAGAAAGGACTTTATGTTTTAAAAGCAAAATTTTTATAATTTAAATCTTTACCTTTCATGTGTTTTTAGTTGTTTTGGACCTTTGTTTGGATTTTTTTTATGCTTTTGGTTTTGTTGCTCTGTTAAAATTTGGATCACCAATCACTATTGTCATCTATCTATTTAAAATTTTATGTTTTTCATGTTGATATGGTTGTGGGATACATACCTACTCGGTTTGCATGTATTTGGTGATTCTAAGATGACATGGTGCCTTTTTAGAAGTCCAAAAATGAATCTTGATACAAATAAAGTAAGAACTTGTTTCATAATCCATACATGAAAAAAAATGTGTGGTGTTCATGGTCTGGTTTGGCGAGCTTGACCAAAGTCTTAGTTTTTGAGACGACACGAAGTTAACATTTTTTGTTTGATATTAACAGGTTGTGTCGTAAACATGTCAATACGCTTAACACATGATAAAAATCGTGTCTAAACAAGTTAAACACCTGATAATGACCTGTTTAAATCTGTTAATGGCCTGTAGTATTCTGTTTAGATTTGGTTAACACCTGTTTAAACCTGCCAACAACCTGTTTAAACCTGCTAAAGATTATTTTAAATTTATTTAAACACATGTTAACGTGCTCATGACCTGCCAAACATTTGTTAACCTGCTTTATTTTTTAAAATCTTAAAAAAATAAAATTTCGATTTTTATGGTGTCCCTAGTCTTATCGTATAACCTATTTCTAAACAATTTCGTGTTCATGTTAGGAAAAAAATGGCACGATTATCTTAGCTATCGTGTTCGTGTCACCATTAGTTTGTTCGTGTCTTATCGTGTCGTGTTTGACCTGTTATGCGAGTCCTAGTCTTAGGTTAAACCACTGGGTAACGACAACCTAAATGGCTGGGTTAAGATATTGGGGATTGGCCAGTTATAACTGTTTAAACTTTATTTTTTCCAAATTGAAAAAAGAAAAATGAAAAAATATATATGTAAAAAATAATAAAGGTCTATGACGGTTCTAAGTTTGATATACCAAACCTTGAACTGAACAAGATGAATCTTAAACCAGCTGACTTGTTTTGGTTTGGGTGATTTGTTTGGTTTCAGTGGCTTAGGAATGCACCTATAAACGTGTCATAAACTTCAGTACCTTATGAACGCCACTAAAGTTGTGTCATAAACTTATTTTTAATCTAAACTCTTTAAATTTTTGTACTTGGTTTTTGACCATATAACGTTTCTTGGAGGGATAGACGCGTGTTATATGTTCTCATTCGCCATATTTTCACATGTATGTTTTGAATAACCATATTTGTGGAAGTGATTTTTATAATTTTAATTATGCAACATTTTAGGCAACATAATTGAGGCAGTGCGACATGTTAGATCTGTGATGGGAGACATCAGGGTCCTTGCAAATATGGATGATGACGAGGTGTTCACTTTTGCCAAGAAAATTGCCGCACCATATGATTTGGTGATGCAGACCAAACAATTAGGTCGGCTTCCAGTGGTGCAGTTTGCAGCTGGTGGTGTTGCTACACCAGCTGATGCGGCTCTGATGATGCAGTTGGGGTGCGATGGTGTGTTTGTTGGGTCAGGTGTGTTCAAGAGTGGTGATCCTGCTCGTAGGGCCCGTGCTATTGTGCAAGCTGTCACACATTACACGGACCCAAAGGTGCTTGCAGAGGTGAGCTGTGGGTTGGGTGAAGCCATGGTTGGGTTGAACCTTGACAAGAATGTGGAAAGGTATGCCAACCGATCGGAGTAAGGCTCACAACATTGGTTCCTCGTGTGTATGTATGGGTTTAAAACATGGTAGCTGCTTTTATCTATTTGTTGTTCAATAATCTAGGATTGTTGGAATATAACATTTACTTATATAAACAAAGTTTGATTTAAAGCTTTGGGTTTAAGTTACCAAAATTTTAAACAAACTAGTAGTTATTTAGTTATGACATTTTATAAATTATATAGCATTCGTACTTAATATATTTACACCAATCAAAAAGTATTCCACAAATTACATGAAAGTTATATTAGTCAGTTTATAGACTGAATTTGACCGACCGAAGACAGTTGGAAGGCCCAAATGCTTGAAATTTATTCTAAACAGAAAAACAATTTTTCTTCTTATTTTAGTTTTTTTATTGGAGTTCAAATTGGTTTGTAGCTAACATAAAAACAACAGCTTTAGAAGTCGTTTAGATTTTAGAGTAGAAAATGTTATTACTAACTGAAACGTACTAAATTTTACATTTGAAATGTGTGCAACATAGTTGTAACATGTGGTGGTCGTTCAATCTATAACTAGTATTCAGGATGTTTAATGCCGAGTACCATTTGCTCTTTGAATGATTGTTTTGAGGGAGTGGGGCAGCTTTATTGCTAAAGAAAGGGCTTATGGTCTAGGGAGAGTGAGGCCCCTCAATTGTTTTGACACACGCATCTAGAGGTGCACAAATTGGGTTTTTTTTTGAACCGGTTCCGATTCTGGTCAAAAAGGTCAATACCCGGTTCCAGTTACAGTTCCGGGTTTTGGCCGGTTCCGGTTTTTAATTTGTCTAAAAAACCGAACCCGTTTGTACCCAGCGTTTCGGGTATGACCGGGTCCGGTTTCGGTTGTTGGTTCCGGTTTTTTTGCCCACCTCTACACGCATCCCATTCGTGGTCCACGAATGTGAATAATTTCACGGGTAGAGGTCTCAAGTTCAATCACCAATTAGAACAACTTCCCATAGAGGCCACCGATTCAGTTGCTTGCGGTTGCGCTTTACCTATTCCTCTTGATTAGTCGGGTTTTGAGGTGAACCTGGGGTTTATCATGTAAATGGGTTTTCAGAGTCATTAAAAAAAATTGTAGTGGTGTGGGTTGAAAAGTAGATAATGACATGACGGTAGAATTCAGTGGAGGTGTAAAAAACCATGCCCCCTATATGCCTAAATGTGAAGTTGTGAAACTAAATGATGCAGATGTGATGATGTAAATGGTATAATCACAAAATGAAAAAAAAATGCTTGTATCTCTTGTTTGGCAACATTATGGTAAGCCTTTCGATTACCTTTCGATTAACATCCATCATTTTTCTTATTTTAACAATTGCATTTTAAGGAGAGTTGATAGATATCAGTCACTCAATTAATGATTTGTAAGACTCCAACCCTCACGAGACCTCATACTTTGATTCACACATCATATTATAATTCATAAACTGAAAACCTATATTAAAAACATTGTAGTGGAATTACCAACATGTTTAGATTGGCTGAAACGTAACATCACCATCTAAGTTGTCCCTTAGTGTTCACCAATCTACTAACTAATATGCATACATAAATCATCATAGTTGACTAAGTTCTAGTATTAACGAAAAACATTAGTTATTATTATTATTATTTTTTTTAAAAAACCTTGTTTGTAAAAAAATTCTATAGCATGGCAGACAAGTATATACAACATAACATTAATAAGCAAACTATAGAGTCTTACATATATGATTCTAGAGTCGTATCATTACTTGTCCCTATGGTTCCAACTAGGGCTGTAAACGAACCGAGCGTTCAGCGAACCGTTCGTGAACCGTTCGGCGGAAAGTTCGTTTATGTTCGTTCGTTTAATAAATGAACGAACACGAACGAGAAATTCCGTTCGTTTAGTTAAATGAACGAACACAACATGAACAGAGGTCATGTTCGTTCATTTGTGTTCGTGAACGTTCGGTAACATATTTGTTTATGTTCGTTTATATTCGGTTAAGTTCATTTTATATATTTATTCATTAAATGTGTTGTATATTTTTAATTTTTTATTTTTAGTTTAATACCATAATACTTAAGTTATTTTTAGTTTAATACTATAATATTTTAATTTATATATTTATTAATGATTATCTCCAATGCTTGAGATTAATAATGTTGATTTTTATTGTTTAAATAATATGTCGTGAACCGTTCATGAACCGTTTGGTGAACAAGCTAAATTCCTTGATGAACGAACACGAACAAGAATTTTCGTTCGGTTAGCGTTTGTGAACCGTTCGTGAACAAGTTAAAAGTTAAACGAACGAACACGAACAAGGGCTCGTTCGTGTTCGTTTGGTTCGTTTACAGGCCTAGTTCCAACCAATGAACCAACAAACATACTTTAACTTCATGTTGCCCCTTTGAATCTATGGTTTTCAACAACAATCTTGGACAACTCTGACTCTTATGTACATATCGCTTTTGGATCATTAAAAACCTCATTGGGGGTCTAGTTACAAAAACTAAGCACTAACCCAAGACTCCATATTCGTCAATCCAATACGTGTTGCTCAGAGCCTCAGATCATGCAACACCCATAATAACTTGCTTTAACGTATGCCACATGCATACAAACATCAAACATAATATATACATGCTTACGCCATAACACACATACTTGCATACTTCATAACATACTATAGGAAAATCATCATGAAAGGGCCAAGTCAACTTATGTACGGTTGAGAGACGTCATATGCGGATGAGGGGTCTCGTTTGTGGATGAAGTCTATGTGCGGATGAAGATTCTTCTGCAGATAAATGAACATATACGCGGACGAGGGTTCATATTTGAACAAAGGAATCCATATGCAAATGAAGGTTCTTTTGTGAATGAAGGTTCATCTAAAGACAAAGGAATCCATGTGTAAATGAAGGTTCATCTATGAAAATGAAGGGTTCCAAATGTGGAAAAAATTTCATCTACGAATGAAGGAACCAATCTATGGTTGAAAATCCATCCAAAATCATAGCAATAACAATAAAAACAGGCATCTAAAACTCATCTCTTGATGAACACTCAAAAACATTAATCATGAGTTACGTCAAATTTAGAGATCTACAACAAAACCTAAAGATTCAAACTTTTCTATTGCATTTGGTTCTAAACATCATCTAAACATGCAACTATGCTTAAATTCAAACTTTAAACGAGAAAGTTAGTGTAAAAATCATACATTTGTCTTTTTGAGCCATCTTTCTCTCTACTTATCACAACTCACACACCCATAGCTTTCTTTTGTTTTCTTTTCCTTGTAAACAGGGGCGGAGGATTAGAAGGGCCCGGGGGTGCCCCGCCCTCCCTGTTTTTTCGCTCAGAAGTGTCGATATAATAGTATTTCGTCCGAAAATCCTTCGGTTCCCTTCGTTTTCTTCCTAAAAATCATTCGGTCCCCTCCGTTTTCATCCTAAAAATCCTTTGGTCCCCTCCGTTTTCATCCTAAAAATCCTTCGGCCTCTTCCGTTTTCTTCCTAAAAATTCTTCGACCCCCTCCGAACTTTTTTCCAAGCTCCGCCACTGCTTGTAAATTTGCACGTGAAGTAATGAAATAGGTGGTTAGTGGGCTTTTATAGGAGAATAATTAGGGTAAATCCCCATTTGGACATTTTTGGTTATTATTATTATTTTTTTTGATTTTACAACATAAGGCATAAGCTTCAAACATTCATGCAATCTTTATTACTTATAGAGTACATTATCAAAATGGTCCCTAGCTATGGTTGGCAGTATTTCACTTTTGGTCTATAGGTTTCATAAATTACCTATATGGTCCCAAACTTTAGACATTTATAACACATATAGTCCTTATGTAAGGGTAATTTTGTCAATTATGTGAGGATAATTTTGTGCCTTATAAGGACTATATTTGTTACAAATGTTTAAAGTATGGGACCATATGGGTAATTTATGAAACCTATGAACCAAAAGTGAAAATTAAGGAAATCACGAGGACCATATCGATAATTATGAGTGTTACATGATTCGTGAAGTGAAACTTGAAATGCTATATTTGCATTTGGAATTCGCGACCAAAAAGAACATTTGTTGTTAGTTGTTACTGTGCAACACATGTAATGTAGCATCTAGATAGAAAAATACTTTGAACCACGAAAATAAAATTTTTAAAAATCACAAAAATACAAACCACAAAATAAAATACAAAGCTTAAATTAAAAGACATACCACAAATAAAAATACAAATTGACCACTAAGAAGTAGCAACCACATACAACTTGAGGCCTTATTCAATACCAAATTGTCCATCTTCAAAAGTACGAACCAACTTCGTTACCATCTCTGAGGCATGATAGGCAATGAAGAACCGGAACTTAAACACTCATAGGATTTATGAAACAAGAATTGATATTATCTTTCAGCTCTTTTCCAACATTTTTTAATGTATCATCATACTTATATAATATTTCTATTACGCGTGCTAGGTTGAGCGCACGTGTTTTAAGAGCCATAGGAACATCTTTACATGTAAGTAGCTCGTTATTTATATCTTTCCAAGCATCTTCTACACGTTGCTTGAACAAATCATAAACAAACTCCTCTTCCACACCATGTTCCTTCATGTAGCATTCCACAGTCGACATAAGATGCTTTCTTTGCCCCTCCTCCTACAGTTTTTTTTTTCACGATTTTATCTTGATTTATCAACTTTATCATATAGATCAAAGTTGTACATGCTCTGTTTGGACTTTTTATTTATTATTTAAGATTTTTATATACATATATATAGGAGATTTCAAAAATAAGAAACCTTAATTTTAAAGAAAACTTAAAAAATCATTCACAATCAATTTTGTTTTTTTGTCTTTTATTTCTTTTTATTATAGAGCTACAAGCCTACAAGTGTAAACAAAAGAAAAAATAAAAAAAAACATATGTGGCTCATGTTATTAAACATATGTAAACATTGTATGAGTTACGCATATATGTAAGTGAATTACATACACGTAACTTCGTGATTTACATATTTTTATTAAATTTTTTTTTTTGTGCTTATAACATTTTTAACCATATTATAAAAATCATGATTTTTTTATAAATTGATTGTTTAATAGGAAGCTGTTAGTTTTCTTCAAAATAAGGAGCTTTCTTTTGAACCATTCTATACACACACAATATATATATATATTATATTTTTTATTTTTTAATTTCTTATAACAATATATATTATATACCTAAATACAATTTTTTTTTGAAAATTACACTAGATTTTCATGGGGTTTCTCAATTCAAATGAAAGTATTAAGAGCTATATGTATATGTGTGTATGTGTGTGTGTAGGGTAATGATCCGTTGTTAACCCACCTTAATTGCAGAAACTCGATTAACTATGACAAGATCAACCCAAATATTTGGGTTTTTTTCCATGACATTTATTATAAATATACAAGACTATGTTATTTTATGTGTTTTTGCAAATTCATCAACGTCGGTATTTAAAGCAAGTGTAAGTTTGCGTTACACTTTAAATATTTATTTGCTGTTTTAACCACTGGCACTGACGTAAGAGCCCAAACGGTGACAAATTTGAACACACACAAAAAATAACATAGACTTGTACATGTATAATAAAGATCATGAAAAAACAAATGATTTGGGTTGATCTTGTCGGAGTTAATCGTGTTTCCGCAATTACGATGGATTATTATAGGATCCAAATCCTATGTGTGTGTGTGTGTGTCTTAATCCATGCATTTGTATCATGCACTTTTCATTACACGAAACCCTTGCTATCTACTTCTTTTCCTCTTTACATGTTTATCAATTAACATCATGATGTACCTTATGACCAATAATGTCATCCATAATCCTACTGATTACAGATGCAGCTTTTACAATAGGGGGAAAGGTTAGAGCCCATTTGAATGGTTCCTCTGTGGCTGTCTCACCCATGCTAACAAAACTTGATGTTGTAAGCATTTTGTATCCGGCAGTTATGAAAGACACTAATTCATGCTCCTCCAATGTTGGTACATACCCCTCATTTATCCATTTTGCTTCAATCATGTAGTATCTATTCAATTCTTTTATCTTCACATATAATAGAAATGAGACATTTAATTTAGGTCTATCTTGATTGGTATCCAACTTAAGGAACATTACAAATATAAATACACTCGAACTAACCGCCTCTTTGGCATAGCCAACTTGATATGCTTTTCCTTCGCTTGCCATGATTTCCTCCATTTCACCATAACAATCCATCAACATTTTGTATATCAGCTTCATGTAATCAGGAAGTGCACCGATGCTGGTAATGGACCACCTATATTTACATATAATGTACACTTAAACTATAATTTTAATCAACTAATTAGGTTTAAGAACATATATAATTGTGCGTAATAATCGTTGAGTGCATGTTGGTGTAGACATGTGTACACATACCTTTGAACTGCTTCGGTGAAAATCTTAAGTTCGTCGTAAGTACCATAATTATCATATGTGTCATCGAAAATTGTTGCCATTTTTATCATTTTTGTTAAAAATATTCTTGAACGAGAATATTGAGGCTCAAAGTAAACACCTAGTACCCAAAAATAGAGTTCAACCAATCTATCTCTTACATAATGTAGATTCTTTGGAGGATCAAAACTTTTCCACCACCTATAACAATTTAGAACACAAAAATAATATTATTTCAAATATGTAATAGTAACTAGAATGATTTTATGAACAAATAAACGTACTTGGATAGTTGGCTAAGCTCCTTTTTGTGCAAGGATTGAAGCCGGTTGAAATCCAACTTTGCAAGTCTTAGTAAGGATACATTATGTGAATCTTGTTGCTCATAAAAGGGTATGTATCGCAATGAATCTAGTCTTTGCAACCTTTTTCTTATAGGCCGCTCTAGTGCTTCTTCTATGTGCTTCGAAAGAGAAAGAGTACAGTTCCATGAAAGTGGATCTTTTGTCACCTTTTGAAGTTGGTTTTTTGTGAAAACAAGAGCATCATCTAGTACAACTTCACCTCGCACCCGCATATATGTTGCCTCATATAGCTCTAGCATACCTTCAATATCACTACTTAATGATTCCTTAAAAGATCCCTCATTGTCCTTGTATTTATTAAACATGTCTGATATATATAAATATAAAAGCTGTTAACTTCTTTTGCATTGTAAGTAATACATTGAAATAACTAGGTTAGAGTTATATGTATTACATAATTTGAATAAATAATTATTAAATAATAAAGGTGTGAATAAAGAAATAAAGGGTTTAATAAAAAAAATTAATTTTACATAGGAAAAATAAAACATGAAAGCATAAAAAAGAAAAACATTAATCAGAATTGTGGCACGTGATTCATTGATTTATTTGTTTATTGGGTATAGATATGAACTAACCGCAGGAAACATAAAACCCGTGTTGTCGAAGGAGTCGAAACCAAAGGAATTCATAACCGTGGTTCCACTTGTTACCATATACAGTATAAATATGGTGCAGGGCTTGATCAATCTCTTGTTCAAAAGAATAAGCTATACCGAGGCGTTGGATATCATTGACTAGTTTCAACTAGTGAGCATGCTTGGACTCATCATCCAAGGCTACCGTTATTTCTTTTCGTATTCCTTCTTTTAAACTTTTGATTATCTTCTCAAGATTCGCTTGATCTTCTTGCTAGATTTATTCATCATCAAATCAAAGAGAAGGTGTAGTTTACATGTTAGATCATGAGAAGCATGCACACTCACATTTTCTAGGCCTTGTAAGAATTTGCACCAATTATATATTCATTTGTGCATTAAGTTGATCTTTAGTCGTAGTGTAAACAAACATGAAACAAATAAACATCCATTAAATCTTATTTATAACAATGGTATGGACATAATCCCATTTAGAAGTCGATCATATGCATATGAATCATTATCAAACATATATTGATCATAATACCTACCTAGCTCATGAAATCTATCTATATGATTAAATTCTTATTAACCATATACGCTTGGTTGTCACTAACAACAAAGTTAATTAGTAACCAAGAATGAACCCTAGTCTGAAACATCCAGATAATAGTGGATTTTGTTATACCTCGTTGTAGTTGAGAAACTGATCTCCCCAAACACTGGGATGAAAGTTTGATGAGGGTCGAATAATCGCTTTTTGTTTAACTTCCATTTTTTGAAGTAGATTTTGAGTTTTGATCTTCCAAATTTTCTGTATATGATGATAACCTTTATTTAGTAGGTTATATTTATAGAGGGGTGATGAGGGAAAGCCCTCATGATGCATGTCATTATCATAGGCTGGAAAAGTAGTAAAAAAAATCAAAAGTAGGGGGATTAAACTTACTTGTAGTGAATTTTGGTCATTTAATGCGTGCCTTCTAGATAATGTATAAAAAAGCCATTACAATTGATCATTCTTTTTGGTTCTAGTACTCATGGTATAAAAAGCCAGTATATTCTACTCCATGGAGCTAAATTAATAAAATAATAAAAAAAAGGTAAATAAAAGAATATATATATCCACACACGTGAAAACCGTAGTAGGAATAGGAACAAAATCTCCAAAATTGAACCTAATACGTGTCCTAATCTTTTTTCGACATCAATGAAACCGGCAACAACTCCACCATAAGTGAACAAGCCCCATCATCTTAGTTGGAGGCTACTCTCAGAGCCGGTTCAAGCTTTTTAGGCAAATAAAAAAATAATGCGTCTTTTCGTAAATAATATTTTGTTTGTGATAAAAAATTGTGGTTCATATATTTAAAAAACATAAAAATATTTTAATTTGTTTCTATTTACATAAGTTACAAATGCTAGTCATAATATTCACTTTAATTACAAAATGTAATTCTTTTAACAAAAATATTTTTGAGATTATTGTTGGTTAAACTATTAGTATGAATTATTATTGGCTAATAAGTCCCTGTTCGGATTATGAAAAGTATTTATTCAAAGAAAACACATATAAACAATAAATGATATAAACAAAGAATATTATATAATGCAATACTTAGTTAGTTGTGATATTTTATAACTTTGTTTCTCTTTGTTAATCAGCTTAAAAACTAGGCATGTGAACGAACCGAACGAATAGGAACACATGCATAACCGTGTTCGTTCATTTAAATTTAACAGAACATGAACAAGAACACGAACACATTAACGAACATGAATTTTGTGTTCGTGTTTGTTTATTAAGAAAATGAATGTGTTCATGAACATGAATGAACCAAAATAAACAAATAAACATAATTGAACATAAATGAACATAATTTAACAAAGTCTAAACAAACACAATTTGAACAAGCATAAACAAACAAAATTAAACAAGCATAAAAAAACGCAAACGACAAATCTCTTAAATGTAAATACATATCATCCATGAATTAAATATTTAAACAAACATAAATGAATATTTATGAACACAAATATACAAATATAAATAAATGAAATAATCGAACAATTGATGAACATAAATAAACGAACATAAAATTAATTTTATGTTTGTGTTTGTTCATTTATTAAACAAACGAACATAAACGAACTTTTCACCGAACAGTTCACGAACTGTTCAGTCTGTTTACAGGCCTATTAAATACCTTATTTTACCACTATAAAACTTGTTTAAAATTTTCACTCATAACATTAATATTTATTTTAACACAAAACAAATATGAAACAAAAACAAAGGATGTGTGATTATTTGAGAAGAGAGAACTCTAAACATATTATTCTATTTTGAGATTATGAAAGTGTTCTTTACTTTTTTAGACCCAAAATAGCCAAACAAATAACTTGAATAATTAAAAACAAATAACTTAAAAGGTTGGGGACCCAAAAACTTGGGATCCCTGGGTGCTAGTCTCGTTTTTCTTTAATTAGAGCCGGCTCTGACTACTACAACAACCGCTGTTGTTTTAGCAAGCTAGTCAACACAAGACATGGCCTTCATAAACAGTTAATTCAAGTCTTTGCATGCTCTTATTCCTTCTTGTAAACCCCTAACTAGTTTTAATGTATTAGAAACTTTTGAAGACTAGTCTTAAAAAATTCCGTTTAAGTACTTATAAATTATTTACTTTAGCTATTAAAAATCCTTTAAAAACAATCATGACTTGTAATAAAAAGATAGATCAAATTCATACTTAAAGTATGGGTTTTTTCACAAAGGATTTCATAAAAACCGATAATTCATGCAAAGAGTTGTTCGATTCTTGGCTTCAATTCCCGATCACGATCCACTATTTAGTGTCTGAAAATACACACAATAGTCACATAATAGTTCGAAAGATGTAAGTCAACTAATTCATACACCTCACTAGCATAAGATCAAAACTAAGAATTTCTGAAAGAAATGATCTTAGCTTTGGGCGTATTGTCAGACGTGTAACATAACGCTCAAGGTATACACGACACCTGATAAACGTATTTGGTGCTTGTTATATTGAAAGTACTAAAGTTGAACTAACGATGAGTCATGTGGGTGGGGTAGTGTTCAAATAACAAAAGTCATTGAAACTAAGACGTTTCTTTTTAGGTCCAATGCTCTTGGTATAAAAGTTGTTCCTTATTTACTGCCAATATTTTCTACTCCATGGAGTATAATACCCTATAGTTAATATAATGTATAAAAAAGGTAAATAAAAGAAAAAAATATATATGTACGTCAAAACCAAAGTAGGAATAGGTCAAAATCTCCGACATTAAACCTAGTGTCTTAGTCCCTTTTCGACATCAATGAAACCGGCAACAACTCCACAATGAAATCGGGATGTTAATCACACATGTACGCTATCAGCATTAAATTGTCACTAGCTAGCTAGTACAATTATGATTTTTTAAGTCGTTGATATACGCCCTATATATCAACCAAAAAACGAACCATTTTATGGGATGGTTAGTTTAACCGGCCCAAATGCAATAACCACCTCATAAAATATTTTTATAAGACAATTTGAATATTTTTAGGCTGGTTTCTACGGGATTTTTTGGGGTGGTTTTTTATTAAGTTTTGGGGTCGCATGGTGGGTTGCTTGAGGCAGTTTGAACTTTGAATTTGCATGAAATGTTTGCCTATCATTTTTATGATTCTATAGTTTAGACCCTACTTTCAAGTGGTCTTCAATATTAAAGATTTACAGGTTTTACATGATTATGATTCGTGAAGTTCAACATAAAATGCCATATTTGCATTTTGGGTTCGCAAGCAAAAAAGAACATTTTGATTTTAGCCCCTATGAAAATTCCTAGACTTTGTAGGATTAATCTTGATGAGTTGGATTATGTGTCAAGTTATGGGTGAGTAGGTTGTTAATTTAATTAGTCACATGTTTATTGAGTCTAGTAGTGGACTAAATGGTAGGAAGTAGTGGGTTTAATGTGAGAACATGGTCTCACATGTTTGCATGTTTTTAGTTTTGTTTTTGACTATATATGTAAGTATGAGTATGAATGAATGAGAGTGAGTTTTTTTTTGTGTAACTTGGGGCCTGAACCAACAATTGGTATCAGAGCGAAGGTTAAGGAAAGGAGCCGGTTTGAGAGTCGGTGTCGAGTACGAGAGTGGCCCTTTGCTGCGGGGCTGAAGCAGTAGCGGTGAATGTTCGCAAGAAAGAGGGATAGCTGATCAAGATCAGCAAGAAAGAAGCCTGATGAAAGGGTTGATCAGAACCAGAGATTAACCGAATGAAGAAGAAAGACTGAAGACCGTAGAAAGAGACCGTTACCGGAGGAGATTCCGGCGAAGACCGATGAGCCGCATAGAAGACCGGCGGCTTGAAAGAATGTTAGACCGAGAAAGAGACCGACGGCTGAAAAATCTAGACCGAGACCGATCTGCCGGAAGAAAGTTCAGATTGTAAGTGTGAACAAGAGATCGATTTTGAAGGGCTTCGCAACAGACCGAGAGAAAGCGAAAGTTACGTGTTCTCATCTTAAAAAAAAGAAAAAAAAGAAAAAAAAAACAAAGGGTGTTGGTGATGATAGCAAATAGTGGAGGTGGCTACAGCTTACAATTGTCGATAAAAGAAAGAAAAATATCGGCAGTTTATGTGGAATTTTGGCAAGGTTAACGAAGTTGTGCAAGACCTTGGCTGTTGTGCAAGAAACCGATTTTTTTTTTGTTCGAACAGAAAATGTAGCAAGAATGCAAGACACCGAGCCCGGTGCGGTTCGTTTAAGCAAGAGCAAGTAGCAAGATTGAATCTTTGTGATTCGTATAGCAAGAGCAAGAAAGTAGCAAGTTTAGCAAGTGAAAGTATGTAGCAAGAGCAAGAAGATTCGACGCAAGCAAAAACGGTTCGAATCGAGAAGCAAGAAGCAAGACCGAGATCAAGATTAAGGGGGTGAATGTAGGATTAATCTTGATGAGTTGGATTATGTGTCAAGTTATGGGTGAGTAGGTTGTTAATTTAATTAGTCACATGTTTATTGAGTCTAGTAGTGGACTAAATGGTAGGAAGTAGTGGGTTTAATGTGAGAACATGGTCTCACATGTTTGCATGTTTTCAGTTTTGTTTTTGACTATATATGTAAGTATGAGTATGAATGAATGAGAGTGAGTTTTTTTTTTGTGTAACTTGGGGCCTGAACCAACATACTTGAAAGTCAAGATATATTGGAATTTAAAACAACTCCGCTAAAAAGAGTGTCTTATTAGAACAATACTTCGAACCATGACACTGATTCTTTAAAACCAACAAAAATACAAACCCTAACATAAAATACAAACCTTAAATTAAAAGACAAGCTATAAATAAAAATACAAGTTGACCATCTTGAAGCAGTTAACACATACAACTTGAGATCTTATTCACTACGAAATTATTCATCTTCAAAAGTACGAACCAACAACATGATAGGCAATGAAGAACCGGAACTTAAACACTCATAGCTTTCACGAAACAAGACCTGATATTATCTTTCAGCTCTTCTCCAACAATTTTTAAAGTATCATCGTATTTATATAATACTTCTATTACACGTGATAGGTTGACCACACGCGTTTTAAGATCCATAGGAACATCTTTACATGTAAGTAGTTCATAGTTTATATCTTTCCAGGCATCTTCCACTCGCTGCTTAATTGTACAAATCATAAACGTGCTCCTCTTCCACACCATGTTCCATCATGTAGCATTCTACAGTCGAGATAACATGCTTTCTTGTCTGCTCTTCCTACAGTTTTATAAATAGATCAAAGCTGTACGTGTTGGCATAATAGTTTATTGGGCTATTTTGTATTGGACATGATTTTGTTTGGCCTTTTAATTTACTAGCTAGCTAAGGTTTTTTGGTTAGATGTTTCAATCCTTTCATTTGTATCATGTACTTTCCTTTATATGAAATCGTACCTACCTAGCTGCTTCTTTTTCTATCTACATGCATATCATTTAAGAGTATATACCTTGTGACCAATAACGTCATCCATAATCCTACTAATTACACATGAAGCTTTTACAAGAGGGGGGAAGGAAATAGCCTATTTGAATGCTTCCTCTGTGGCCGTCTCACCCATGCTAACAAAACATGACGTTGCAAGCGTTTTCTAGCCAGCAGTTATGAGAGCAACTGATTCATGTTCCTCCAATGTTGGTGCATACCCTTCATGTAACCATCTTGCTTCAATCATGTAGTTTTTAATCAATTCTTTCATCTACATATATAAGGGAAATGGCATTTTAATTAAGTGATATCTTGATCAGTATATAAAGAACATTACAAACATAAATAAACTTGAATTAACCGTATCTTTGGAATAGCCAACTTGATATGCTTTTTCTTCACTTGCCATGATTTCCTCAATTTCACCATAACAATCCTTGAGTATCTTGTACATTAGTTTTATGTAATCTGGAAGTGCATCGATACAGGTAATGGACCACCTATATTTATATTTAATGCATACTTAAAATATAATTTCAATCAACTAATTGATTAGGTTTAAGAACATATATGATTGTGCATAATTGTCTTTGAATGCATATTGGTGTGGACATGTGTGCACATACCTCTGAATTGTATCGGTGAAAAATTTAAGTTCTTCATAAGTACCGTAAATATCATAAGTGTGGTCGAAAGTTGCTATTAATGTTATAAATTTTGTTAAAAAAAAATTCTTATACGAGAATATTGAAGCTCAAAGTAGACACCTATTATCCAAAAATATAATTCAACCAATCTCTTGCATAATTTATATTCTTTAAATGATCAAAAGCTTTCCACCACCTGCACTAATTTGAAACACAAAACCACAAAAATTAACGGTATTTCAAATATGCAATAGTAACTCAAATGATTTTATGAGCAAATAAACATACTTGGAAAGTTGGCGAAGCTCTTTTGTGACACCTCGCAAATTCCAGATCAGCATTTATCTATATTTAATAATTATGTGTATTATTATTTCATATGTGGCACTAGAATAATTATATTTAGTGTGACACGTGGCACAACAGGCCAAACACACTGATAATTCGAGGAATTATCGCACGAAACTCGCACGTGTCTTGAATGACGAACGTTGGTGAACGGATCGAACCACAGTACACTTTCACTGCACATTAGGTTCCGGGGAACCTAAGTTTGTAGAAAGATGTCCATATGTCGAGAAACGATAATCGTAATTGTGAAATACGAGAAATTCGCTTCAAAACTATGAAATTGGGCTTATTGGGCTCAACCGAGACCCATCGCGGTACGCGATGGGCACACAAATGGGCCTTCGCAGTACGCGACCCATGGGCGGGAGAATTTGAATTTCTCCGAAAAGAGTCGCGGTACGCGACGACCGATCAAATCCTTGTGCATTTGGAAACTTTTTGTCAAATATGGTTGATTTTTGTCAAATATGGTCATTTGGGCATTAATACTAAATATGGAAACTTTAGTGTTACATATTGTGCATTCTTGATGTAATGGCCAAATGCATATGATTAAATCCTTGATTTATGCTTAAATGTATAATTTATAATGTTATTTGATGCATTGTAATGGTTAGAATTGTCAAAGTATGATATTTAGGGATGTTACTAAATATAGTAACTTTTTGCTATGAAATTGCTAGGAATGATGAAGTTGATAAGGATTGTATGTTTGATATGCTTAGTTGAAGTGATTATGATGATGATATGTGATTTTGCAATTTAGTTGAATAAGATGTGTGCATTTATCTAGAGTTACTATAAATAGTAACTTTATTTTGCAAAGTCGGGAATAGGAGCATGCTAGTTATGATTTGATGGCTAATTATGACTAAAATAGTGATGTTAGATGATATTAGTTGTTAAACTTGGTGAAATGTGCTTAATTGTACAACTTTCCATAAATAGTAACTTTTAGGTGCAAACTATGCTAAACCGGCTATGTGTAACTATGTGCTATGTGATAACATGCTCACTTAGGATAAACACGCATGTTAGAATGTGATTTTATGCATGACTTGCCTAATGTGGAAACTTTTCTAAAATAGGAAATTACTATAAATAGTAAGTTTCCTCATGGGAATGATTTTTGGTATCCGTACACTCCACACGACACTGAACCGCACGTTACACGAGCACTTGATCCAAAACCGTCACCAACGGGTCGTTAGGTCAAACACGGTCAACACGGTCAACATGACTCACTTAACAACTCGGTGTTGTTAAACACGAACACGGTCCTGGGAGACCCACATATGTGAGCACGAACTCATAGTACCTATGTGATATAGGTGACTACTAGCCGGCGAGCTACACTATCTCTTTTGAGCAAACGAATTACTTAACTCAGGTGAGTTTACGGCCCCACTTTTACTTTTAACGGTTTTACTTAACTTTGGGGTGAGAATACTATGCAACTATTTAGATGTATGACTGGTATGTTGTAAAAACCATTTTCGAGTATAACTATTATCGCTTAAAGTCCTCACTTATCCTTACCGTTAGTTGTGTATCAAACGAGTCGTAATTACGTAGTACTACTGGTTTGACTAACCCCACTCGGCACCAATGTTGACTATAGGTCATAACAAGTGTAATTTCGATGTAAATGCGGGTTCAGCGATGACCTGCGGAGGCAAACGGGAACATTCTAGTTTCGGTAAGATGAACTGACACACTCCACGGATCGTAGTATCCAACAACAAAACTTAACATACCCAGTATATATCTGTTTACTATTTGTGTCTGTCTAAACCTGTGAACTTACCAACTATTTAGTTGACACTTTTCGCATGTATTCTCAGGTAACTAATGGAGCACACGCTAGGACACGAAGGAGGAGTACAAGAGAGTCTCATGCATATTAGACTCCTAGGCCTTGTGTTGATGTGTTCAATTTGAAAACAATTTGATTTATGTAGTGTCTGACACAATTTTACTTTCCGCTGCAAATTATGTTACTTATGATGTTTAAAACATTTTCCGCTGCTTACTTATGAAAACCATGATTATTTTATAAACATGTGTGAATGTGTAACTCATATAGAGTCGTTCTATATGACCATGAGCTGTGATCCTTGCCACGTCACACCCACGTGGACTGACACCACGAGTGGGAATTTGGGGGTGTGACAGACTGGTATCAGAGCCTTGGTTATAGGGAACTAGGTTTGCATGTAGTAAACTTAGACTATAGCCACTGCTCTACATTAGACACTACACTTAGAAATTTCACATTGATGGTACTATTCTCTCTGTTAACTATTATTTACTGACTTGAGATTTACAGGATGTCTGAAAACAGTGGGAACACCGGACGTAACCCCGGGAAGAGACCAGCAGAGAACGAGCTGACGGACGAGATCCGACAGCGCGTTCGGGATATCATGTCCCATGCAGACGCAGTGATGGCCGAGCAGGCGCGCATTGCTAAGCGCGCTAGGTCATGGACCTGGTACCCATTTATGGTATGGGATTGGATCGTTGAGGAGAGGGTGCCTCCTCATCGTGTGATTACTGATGACGATCGGGCGCACCGACTACCGGCACTGGGAGTGTCATCTTAGCGGGCCTTTGCGGCCGTTGTTTCCAGGATGTCTCGGGAAGCCCGTAGGGCTCGAGAGCGGGATGAGGAGATTAGAGCTCTCCGAGAGGAGAATCAGCATCTCCGTGGACAAATGGACCACATGCGTGAGCAGGTGGTGGAGGAGATTGCGGCGCTCCGGAACCGGACGACACAGTTGGAGGAGCGACACGGGGAGGTCGCTGCTGTGGTCCAGGACCACGGTGAGCGACTGGATGTTGTGGAAAACGTTACAGGGGAGAACCAGGCGGCACTTCAGAACGCTTGGGCTGATCAGCTACTCGTGGAACCGGAGGAGGAGCCGGACCAAGGGCCCCAATTCGAGGCCGAAGACCTCGAAGAAGAAGACTTCGAAGAGGACCCATACAAGGATCCTGAAGAGGCGGATGATGACGGACCTGCAGATAGTGGGGATTCACACTCCACTGTTGCATCACACTAGTTTTTCCATTTTCAGTATTTTACTTTTTGTATTCTCAGATGAGCGGGATGTGCTCATAGAAGCTTTTGGTAGTATCATTTCTTTTGAAAATCATTGTACTTCAAGTTTAATATTAATGAGAATAATGTCTTTGCTTTATTTATCGTATCTTGACTATGGTTGCTTACTAACATAACATCTAACTCGACATCTGACATGACAATCGGCTAACACTCTAACTCATACTAACTAATGTTCTAATCCTTTACATATATAATCATGTTTGGAAGGGGACCCAATGCCCGCAATCTCAAGCGTAAGGCCGAAAAGGCAAGAATCAACATGATGGTCGAACGGAAGGTCAACAAAGTACTCGCTGAGTACGAAGCAAACCGACTTGCTAGCGAGACTAGCGGCACCAACAACAGTACTAACACCTACCTAACGTGACTAACTTAGCATAGGCAATGCTGACACTAATTCGTTACATTGACCTCTGATGCACAGGATCTCAAGGGAGCATAGCAAAGGGATGCTCGTTTAAAACCTTTCTGAGTTGCCACCCTCACAAGTTCCAAGGGACAGAAGGAGCAGTGGGACTGCTCCGCTGGATTGAAAAGCTGGAATCGGTCTTCGCCATGGCTGAATGCGCTGAGGAAAATAGGGTGAAGTATGCTACGAGGACTCTGGAGGGACCAGCCCTCACCTGGTGGAATACCCATGTCCAGACGTTAGGACTGGAGACTGCGAATACTATCCCATGGGAGAACTTCACCCGGATGCTTCATGAGGAATATTGTCCTCGTGACGAGATCAGGAAGCTTGAGGAAGAGTTTTGGGTGCACAAGATGGTGGGATCCGAAATCGAGAAGTACTGTACTCGATTTCATGAGCTGTGCAAGCTGTGCCCGGCGATGGTGACGCCGGAATACAAGAAGATTGAGCAATTCATTAGTGGATTGCCGGAACAAATCCATAGCACAGTGACTGCTTCCGACCACACTACCATTCAACCACTGATTCGCTTGGCACACAAGTTGACAGACCAGGCAGTAGCCCAAGGGAAATTGCCTAAGAGGGGTGAACATCTGAAACCCCAAGAACCCAAGCGGAAGTGGGAGCCCAGCAATAACCGAACTTTCTCACCTCAGCAACCGACCCAACACCGGTCAACACCTGCTAAAGTCTTTACTGCCACCCAGCCGAACACTCAAGGCAAGGGAGGATACCAGGGCAATAGCCCAAAATGCAACACCTGTAACTTCCATCACTTCGGCCCATGCAAAAGGGTCAAATGCACTAACTGTGGAAGGAACGGACACCTGGCCAAGGAATGCCGATCAAACCCCAATCCCAATCTCAACAAGAATGACACCTTAAAGGGATGCTTCATTTGCGGGAAACCAGGGCATATGCGCAGAGATTGTCCACAAAACAAGAACACTGGAGGCAACCCGGCAAGGGGCAGAGCATTTGTCATTGGATCGGGCGAAGCTAAAGATGACCCCAATGTCGTCACCGGTACGTTTCTTTTAAATAATGTCTATGCTAGTATACTATTTGATACCGGTGCCGATAGGAGTTTCATCTCTAGTGAATTTAGTAAACTGCTTAATATGACACCAACACCACTAGACCATAAGTACACCGTAGAGTTAAAGGACGGCAAGCTGATCGAAACACAACATGTCATCAAAGGGTGTGTTCTGACACTAGCAGACCACCAACTGGTGATTGACCTGATGCCGGTAACTCTCGGGAGCTTCGACGTGGTGATTGGAATGGATTGGCTATCTGCAAACCACGCTGAGATCGTGTGCAACGAGAAGATTGTGCGAATTACGTTGCCAAGTGGAGAGCAGATCTCAATCCAGGGAGAACGGCGCGGAATACCGTTAAACATTATGTCATGCATGAAGGCATGCAAATATCTGAAGAAAGGATACACGGCTATCCTAGCCCTTATCACCGAACAACCAAAGAAGGAACGGAAGATCGAGGACATTGCTGTTGTTCGCGATTATCCGGGAGTCTTTCCTGACGGTCTACCGGGACTACCACCAGCGCGACAAGTGGAGTTTCAGATAGATCTAACACCAGGAGCCGCACCGATAGCCAAGGCACCATACCGACTAGCTCCTACTGAAATGCAAGAACTATCTAATCAACTGCAAGAGTTGTTAGATAAAGGATTTATCCGACCGAGCTTCTCACCTTGGGGAGCACCGGTCTTGTTCGTGAAGAAGAAAGACGGCTCATTTCGTATGTGCATATATTACCGAGAACTGAACAAGGTAACGATCAAGAATCGGTACCCTCTACCTCGAATAGACGACCTGTTTGACCAATTGCAAGGGTCAAGCTACTATTCGAAGATTGACTTAAGATCCGGTTACCATCAACTTAGGATACAAGAGGAAGACGTACCGAAGACAACCTTCAGAACACGGTACGGACATTACGAATTTCTGGTCATGCCTTTCGGACTGACCAACGCACCGGCAGTATTCATGGATCTCATGAATCGGGTGTGTAAGCCGTATCTCGATAAATTCGTAATCGTATTTATTGATGACATCCTGATTTACTCCAAAACTCAAGAAGAACATGCCGATCACTTAAGACGTGTCTTGGAACTGCTGAAGAGGGAACAACTATATGCGAAGTTTTCCAAATGTGACTTTTGGATTCGCGAAGTTCAGTTTCTTGGGCACGTAGTGAACGAGAAGGGAATACACGTAGACCCAGCCAAGATCGAGGCCATTAAGAACTGGACAGCACCAAAGACTCCAACTGAGGTGCGACAATTTCTGGGATTGGCCGGGTACTACAGGCGTTTTATCGAGGGATTCTCAAAGATCGCACAATCATTAACATCCCTTACGCACAAAGACAAGAAGTATGAATGGGGAGAAAAACAAGAAGCTGCTTTCGACTTATTGAACCAGAAATTGTGCAGTGCACCTATCCTATCACTACCGGACGGGTGCGAAGACTTTGTAGTCTACTGCGACGCATCGAAGCAAGGACTCGGTTGTGTGCTGATGCAACGCGAGAAGGTCATAGCTTATGCGTCCTGACAATTAAAGGTGCACGAGAAGAATTACACAACTCACGACCTGGAGTTGGGAGCAGTAGTGTTCGCATTGAAGATCTGGCGACATTATCTGTACGACACCAAATGCACGATATTCACTGATCATAAGAGCCTACAGCATATATTCGACCGGAAAGAGTTAAACATGAGACAACGCAGATGGGTCGAACTGATAGGCGATTATGATTGTGCAATCAAGTATCATCCCGGGAAAGCAAATGTAGTAGCCGACGCGTTGAGCAGAAAAGAAACAACCAAACGCGTACGTGCGCTACAACTCACCATACACTCTGAGCTGCCAAATCAGATCCGATTCGCACAACAAGAAGCTCTGAAAAAGGAAAACCTTACACTCGAAGCCATGCGGGGTATGGATAAACAGATGAAACAGAAGGACGACGGAGCTTACTATCTGATGGATCGAATTTGGATTCCACGCTACGGAGGATTGAGAGAAGTAGTGATGGATGAAGCTCACAAAAGCCGATACTCCGTACATCCAGGTTCTGACAAGATGTACCACGACCTAAAGGCAACTTACTGGTGGCCTAGCATGAAATCAGAAATCGCGACCTATGTGAGTAAGTGCCTGACTTGCTCCTAGGTTAAGGTCGAATATCAGAAACCGTCAGGGTTACTTCAACAACCAGAAATTCCAGTATGGAAATGGGAGCAGATTTCCATGGATTTCATCACAAAGCTACCAAAGACAACAAGTGGTTGCGATACCATCTGGGTTATCGTAGACCGACTCACGAAATCGGCACACTTCCTACCAATTAAGGAAACCGACAAATTGGAGAAGTTAACCCGAATATATTTAAAGGAAATTGTATCCAGACACGGGGTCCCAATCTACATAATATCCGACCAAGACAGCCGTTTCACGACACATTTTTGGAAATCCTTACACAAGGCACTCGGGACAAGATTGGATATGAACACTGCTTATCACCCGCAGACGGATGGTCAGAGTGAACGAACCATCCAGACCTTAGAGGACATGCTCCGGGCATGTGTAATCGACTTTGGTAACAGCTTGGAGACTCACTTACCTTTAGTTGAGTTCTCGTATAATAACAGTTACCACACCAGCATTGGAGCTGCACCGTTTGAAGCACTTTACGGGCGTAAGTGCAGATCTCCACTCTGTTGGGCAGAAGTTGGTGAAAGCCAACTGACCGGACCCGAACTCGTGCACGAGACAACAGAAAGGATTGTGCAAATACGTAACAAAATGGCAGCAGCTCGAGACCGACAGAAAAGCTATGCCGACAAAAGGCGCAAAGCCTTTGGAATTCCAAGTGGGAGAACGTGTACTTCTTAAAGTCTCGCCTTGGAAGGGAGTGATTCTATTTGGGAAACGGGGAAAGTTAAACCCTCGTTACATTGGACCATTCGAAATCACTAAACGGATAGGCCCTGTGGCCTACGAACTACAACTACCACATGAATTGAGTAGCGTACACAACATGTTTCACGTTTCAAATCTCAAGAAATGTCTATCGGACGAAACGCTCGCAATTCCTTTGGAGGAAATCCAGATTGATGAACAACTTCACTTCGTTGAGGAACCGATGGAAATCATGGACCGGGAAATCAAGAAGTTGAAGCTTAGTAAGATACCGATCGTGAAGGTACGATGGAATTCACGACGAGGACCGGAATACATCTGGGAACGAGAGGACCAGATGAAAAAGAAATACCCTCACTTATTCTCCGACCAAACTGGCACGAGCAACACAAACTGAATTTCGGGACGAAATTCCTATTAACTGGGGGATGATGTGACACCTCGCAAATTCCAGGTCAGCATTTATCTATATTTAATAATTATGTGTACTATTATTTCATACGTGGCACTAGAATAATTATATTTAGTGTGACACGTGGCACAACAGGCCAAACACACCGATAATTCGAGGAATTATCGCACGAAACTCGCACGTGTCTTGAATGACGAACGTTGGTGAACGGATCGAACCACAGTACACTTTCACTGCACATTAGGTTCCGGGGAACCTAAGTTTGTAGAACGATGTCCATATGTCGAGAAACGATAATCGTAATTGTGAAATACGAGAAATTCGCTTCAAAACTATGAAATTGGGCTTATTGGGCTCAACCGAGACCCATCGCGGTACGCGATGGGCACACAAATGGGCCTTCGCAGTACGCGACCCATGGGCGGGAGAATTTGAATTTCTCCGAAAAGAGTCGCGGTACGCGACGACCGATCAACTTCCACCACCGCGGTACGCGGCGTGTTTCGGAAACCGAATGATTATTTTAATTATCACGGTGCGCGATGATGCTTTTTGCCAGGCGTCGCGGTACGCGACGAGTCTAAAATCGCAGAAATCTTTATAAAACCAAAGTTAATCATTCTGGCACCCCCTACTCTACTTCTCTCGACTGAAACCCTTATTCTCGACAACCAACGCTCTGTTACACTCATTTTGCACCAGGAGAAGCCATTATCATCACAAGAGGAGCATCATTGAGGCTTGAGGAGTCTTGAGGTGAACTAGAAGCCATCAACCACCACTTTGAACGACTTGGAGCTGCTGTGAAGGCAATCCTTGGAGTTCTTAAGGCCTTCCATCTCTGTTCCAGCTTCATCTGAGTCTTCGTGAGCTATCTTGAGGTAGTTCTAGCCCCATTTCGTGTTTTTGGCACTTGAAATCACACATGCAAGGGGAAATACCCACATGCATCACTAGCAACACTCTAACCACGAAATTTTGATGTTGTAGATCTGTTTTTGATGATGTTACTTACTGATTTGATGATCTAGCTATGATCTATGATGATATTGATAAGATTAGATGGTTATTTGTTGATTTTATCACAAAATGGGTACTTGTGAGTACATGCATGTATGATCCATGATGATCTATGTAACTTTTGATATTGAAATGTTGTTAGATATGATATTTGAGATGTTCTAATGGTTAGAATGGTTGATTTTTGTCAAATATGGTCATTTGGGCATTAATACTAAATATGGAAACTTTAGTGTTACAAATTGTGCATTCTTGATGTAATGGCCAAATGCATATGATTAAATCCTTGATTTATGCTTAAATGTATAATTTATAATGTTATTTGATGCATTGTAATGGTTAGAATTGTCAAAGTATGATATTTAGGGATGTTACTAAATATAGTAACTTTTTGCTATGAAATTGCTAGGAATGATGAAGTTGATAAGGATTGTATGTTTGATATGCTTAGTTGAAGTGATTATGATGATGATATGTGATTTTGCAATTTAGTTGAATAAGATGTGTGCATTTATCTAGAGTTACTATAAATAGTAACTTTATTTTGCAAAGTCGGGAATAGGAGCATGCTAGTTATGATTTGATGGCTAATTATGACTAAAATAGTGATGTTAGATGATATTAGTTGTTAAACTTGGTGAAATGTGCTTAATTGTACAACTTTCCATAAATAGTAACTTTTAGGTGCAAACTATGCTAAACCGGCTATGTGTAACTATGTGCTATGTGATAACATGCTCACTTAGGATAAACACGCATGTTAGAATGTGATTTTATGCATGACTTGCCTAATGTGGAAACTTTCCTAAAATAGGAACTTACTATAAATAGTAAGTTTCCTCATGGGAATGATTTTTGGTATCCGTACACTCCACACGACACTGAACCGCACGTTACACGAGCACTTGATCCAAAACCGTCACCAACGGGTCGTTAGGTCAAACACGGTCAACACAGTCAACATGACTCACTTAACAACTCGGTTTTGTTAAACACGAAAACGGTCCTGTGAGACCCACATATGTGAGCACGAACTCATAGTACCTATGTGATATAGGTGACTACTAGCCGGCGAGCTACACTATCTCTTTTGAGTAAACGCATTACTTAACTCAGGTGAGTTTACGGCCCCACTTTTACTTTTAACGGTTTTACTTAACTTTGGGGTGAGAATACTATGCAACTATTTAGATGTATGACTGGTATGTTGTAAAAACCATTTTCGAGTGTAACTATTATCGCTTAAAGTCCTCACTTATCCTTACCGTTAGTTGTGTATCAAACGAGTCGTAATTACGTAGTACTACTGGTTTGACTAACCCCACTCGGCACCAATGTTGACTAGAGGTCATAACGAGTGTAATTTCGATGTAAATGCGGGTTCAGCGATGACCTGCGGAGGCAAACGGGAACATTCTAGTTTCGGTAAGATGAACTGACACACTCCACGGATCGTAGTATCCAACAACAAAACTTAACATACCCAGTATATATCTGTTTACTATTTGTGTCTGTCTAAACCTGTGAACTTACCAACTATTTAGTTGACACTTTTCGCATGTATTCTCAAGTAACTAATGGAGCACACGCTAGGACATGAAGGAGGAGTACAAGAGAGTCTCATGCATATTAGACTCCTAGGCCTTGTGTTGATGTGTTCAATTTGAAAACAATTTGATTTATGTAGTGTCTGACACAATTTTACTTTCCGCTGCAAATTATGTTACTTATGATGTTTAAAACATTTTCCGCTGCTTACTTATGAAAACCATGATTATTTTATAAACCTGTGTGAATGTGTAACTCATATAGAGTCGTTCTATATGACCATGAGCTGTGATCCTGGCCACGTCACACCCACGTGGACTGACACCACGAGTGGGAATTTGGGGGTGTGACAGGGCTCGAGCTCGGGCTCTGGCTCGTTAAGGCTCGGCTCGTTCGAGCTTTTTACCGATCCGATCTCGAGCATTTCACGAGCTGCCTTGGTTCGTTTACACCCCTACCCGAAACTAGTATTTCATTATAGTTCTTTAGTGCTTTGTTAGATAGTGATGTTATGCTTGAGACAATTAAACATGTTGGTAATTCCACTACCATGTTTTTCATGTAGGTTTTCTGTTTATGAATTATAATGTGATGTGTAAATCAAGGTATGAGTTCTCGTGAGGGTTGGAGTCTTACAAATCATTAATTGAGTGACTGATATTTATCAACTCTCCTTAAAATGCAACTCTTATAATAAGAAGAAAAATGATCCTTCTAGATAACCTTCGCAAAATAGAAGAAACTTTTGGAAAGGTTAAGGAAAAAACTTGTTCTTCTTCCATAAAGAACTCTTCCAATAATTGCGAATCAAATCTTATCAAAAAAGGGGATGTAAATCGAAAAGTAATTGAAAGGCTTACCATAATGTTGCCAAACAACAGCTACAAGCTTTTTTTTTCATTTTGTGGTAATACCTTTTACATCGTCACGTCTGCATCATATTAGTTACATAACTTCACATTTAGCCATTTACGGGGCAAATGGTACGCCGCATTAAACATCCTGAATACTAGTTATAGATTGAACGACCTTCACATGTTACAACTATGTTATACACGTTTCTATGTAAAATTTAGTGTGTTTCGATTAGTAATAACATTTTCTATTATGAAGTCTAAACGACTTCTGAAGTTGGAGAAGAGCTGAAAGATTATATCAAGTCTTGTTTCATGAATGCTATGAGTGTTTAAGTTTGGGTTCTTCATTACATATCATGATGTTGGGTCATACTTTTGAAGATGAATAATTTCGTAGTGAATAAGACCTCAAGTTGTATGTGTTAACTACTTCTAGATGGTCAACTTGTATTTTTATTCATAGCTTGTCTTTTAATTTAAGGTTTGTATTTTCTTTATGGTTTGTATTTTTATTGGTTTTAAAGAATCAGTGTCATGGTTTGAAGTATTATTCTAACAATACACTGTTTTTAGTGGACTTGTTTTAAATTCCAATATATCTTGACTTTCAAGTCTCCGAATTTTCATAGGGGCTAAAATCAAAATGTTCTTTTTAGCTCACGAACTCTAAATGCAAATATGGCATTTTATCTTGAACTTCATGAATCATAATCATGCAACACTTGTAAATCTTTAATAATGTTAACCACTTGAAAGTTTAGGGTTTAAACTATAGAATCATAAAATTAACAGCCAAACATTTATAAATAGGAATTTACCATAATTATTCTCCAATAAAAGCCACTAGCCGCCTCATCTAAAACTTCACATGCAAATTCAAAGTTCAAACCGCCTCAAACAACCCACCATGCGCCCCAAAACTTAATAAAAACCACCCAAAAAATCCCATAGAAACAGGCCTGAAAATATTCTAACTGTCTTATAAAAGTATTTTATGAGGTCATTATCGCATTTGGGGCGGTTAAACTAACCATCCCATAAAATGTTTATCACCGACTTAAAAAATCATAATTGTACTAGCTATTGAAATTTAATGTTGATAGCATACGTGTGAGGTTAACATTCCAATTTCATTGTGGAGTTGTTGCTGTTTTCAATATTGATGTCTAAAAGGGAATAAGACACTAGATTTAATGTTGGAGATTTTGCCCATTCCTACTTTGGTTTCATGTACGTACACATATATAGGGTGTGGTTCCTTTGTTAACACTTTTTTATTGCGTTAACCGTGTAACAATATCTTATTACTTTGGAGCCTACATTAAAGTAAATATAAATGTGTAGGTTTTTTCTTATTTTTTATTTAATGTAAGTGGGCTCTACATTAATTAAAAAAACTACACCTTTAAATTTACTTTAGTGTGTGCCCCAAAGTAATAAGATTTAGTTATTCGTTTAACGCAATAAACATGGGTTAACATATATAGGGAATTAATAAAATGAAAACCTTATTTTGTGTGAAAACCTCGAAAACTCGTGTAAAAAAACGTTTTTTTTTTGAAATTTTTTTACAGGTTTGTAACATTATTTGTCACAATTTTTATAAAAATTGCGCTAGTTGATGCTCTTGTTTTTACAAAAAAAAACAAAAAAACTTTAAAAGATGACAAAGGATCCTCCTTCATGGAACTGTACTCTTTCTCTTTCTAAACACATAGCAAAAGCACTAGAGCAGCCTATAAGAAAAGGATTGCCAAGACTAGATTCATTATGATACATATCTGTTGGATCGGGTTGCTTAATCTAAACAACACTTCACAAGTATTTCTTTCTATAATCTAACAGATGCGGAATGTTCTGTTAGAATAACCTCACAAGCACTCAAAATGACAAAGTAATAATCTTTGAACACTAATAGGAACAGAAGAATAATTTCAAGCTCAAGGATATATTTCTCTCAAAGTAAGAAGTGTACAAGCACTCTATCACTGAGTTTACAATGGGAGGTTATATAGCCGAGGCTACAACCGTATACACTTAGGAATACAAGTTGGGTATACTAGACAAGTACATAAAGTAAAGCTTATTCTAGTATATTGAGTGTCTTAACAGGCTAAGACACTCAGTCATAATCATTATACAAATAGACATTGACTTTAACAAAGACTACTAAATACAAAAGACATTTAATGTTGATGATCTTCAAGGCTTCAGATGATCTTTTGCATTTAATGCAGCATGGGAGAAGTAAGGTAACTTATCTGACTCATTACATGTTGTCTCTATCTGTCATCAGACCAGCATGTCTTGTGTCAGTACCTTTTGTACTTTGAAAGAGTTCAGCTACAGTCTCTGAAGAAGGAATCTCTTCGGAAGTCTTTGTCTTTCTGAGGAAGTTGCTGAGGAGAGTCTTCAGAAGCATTTGATATTCGGAAGCTCTGAACTTCTGAAATCTTCTAAGTGTGGATCTTCCGAAGCAATTGTCTTGTACAACCATTGGCAGGATTAAGTTATCCTTCGAAAGCAATGTTGCTTCCGAGGGGTAACTTCTTCCTTCCGAAGGATGTTATTCTTTGCGGCATTTGTACTTGGACAAAGTAGGAGGTTTGGTGAGCATCAGCCTTTATTAGTCTTTACAGTCTCCCCCTAGGCTGATGCTACCAAAACTTCTAAGGAAGGAACCTTGACTTCCATGTACCCCTAAGTACCTGTGCCCTTTTTCTTATCCACCTTACCCCTGTCCTTCCATCTGCTCCATTATCAGGATTGTTGAGAGGGAGTTTATCTAGATCAAAGACATAGGGTTTGGCCAACACCATCAGCTGCACAAGATTCACCAACTTTATTTCTCCATTGTAGTTGGTGAGTATGAATGTATTTTCTTATGCATTGAAGCTCCAATTTACTAAAGGGATATATGAATGCTCATGCATTAGTCTACGGATATCCCTTATATCTTCTCTGGATTGTGTAGTTTCTGGAGCTGCTTCTGGTGTGACTTCAGGTACTGAGATTATTGCTTCAGACTCAGAGTCAGAGGAGATGGCAGATGTTCTTCTTTTCCTTCTGGCCATGCGCTTTCTTCTTCCTAGTCTTGGTTTGTTTTGAGCAGTGGCCTGATTCCTCAGAACTCTGGCTTGCTGGGCATCCACAGTTGATCCTACTGTAGCACCTGTTGTTGCAGTAGGATGTGACCCAACATCCTCAGCACTTGAGGGTTTTGTTCTCCTCTCATCAGCCTGTGAATGTCTCTCAGGATCAGGGTTTGGTGTTGATTGTTTCCTTGTAGTTTGCTTACCCTTTTTGATCTTGATCACTGAAGAGATTGGCATGTTATCCATTGATGGACTTGATGGAGGAGATATTTTTTCTTCCTTAGGGTTTAGGGGGAACATTTTGGGGAACATGGCTTTGGTAGCTTCCCCACACATAACTTCTTCTCCCTCTCTGACTCCTGTACCAGAGAGGGGAAATTCTATTCTTGCTCCTCCCCCTAAACCTAAGCCTCTCATTAGGCTTTCCTTTCTAGCCCTTATCTGTTCAATTGAAGGTAACTCACCTCTGGCAACTTTAGCTTTTATATCTCTGATATGCATATCCATGGTTGAGTTCTTCATTGGGCCTAGCTGCCGAGCATGGAATCCATACTCCAGAAGAAAGGCTTTGCACTTGTCTCTGTAGGCCTTGTTCTTCTGTGTCTTTGTTAGAGCAATCTGGACTTTGGATGCAGCAGCTTCCTGTTCCTGCTGCTGCATTTTGTCCAGCTCGGCAGCCATTCTAGGTACCGACCAGTTAAGGACTTCATCAAAGTCATAGCCTCTCTCTTCGAGCAAAGCAGAGAGTCTAGCTCGCTCTTCATCTAGAGAGGTATTTGGCCGGCCCTTTATTTTCTTTGGTCTTCTCTCCTCCAGTTGTGCTTCCTCCTCTGGGGTGAGCTTTCTTTTTCCTTTGTCATCAACTGTTACATTTACCCCAGAGGAGGTTTCACCTGTAGCCTTACCAATTGGTTCATCGGCATCTAGCTCCTCTGTGGAGGAATCAATAAGAATGACTGGGCCTTTGGAAGCAGCTGCAGCTTCGGAGTTAACCTCAGCATTCACTGTTTCCTCCAGTTGACCAATCCCCTTAGATGATTCCTTATTAGTCTCCACAATGGGCTCAGGAGAGGAAGAGAGAGCTTCAGCAGCTTCTGTCCCAGAAGGGGACACAGGTTCCATGGATATTGGTTCTTCGGGTATGGTTTCTTTCATGGCAACCTGAGCTGCAGTCTCAAAAGGAGACTTAGTCCCAATAGGGGACTGAGGTTCCAAAGAGACATTTGATGTTTGCTGTTCACTCTCTTTGGCAACCTCCCTTGTATCCTCAGAAGAAGAAGAGGAAGAGGAACTAGAGGAGGGAGACTTAGTCTCAGAGAGGGACTGATGGTCCAAAGAGACATTTGAAGTTTGCTGTTCTGTCTCTTTGGTAACCTCCCTTGTTTCCTCAGAAGCAGTAGAAGAGGAAGTAGAGGACACTTGAAAGTAAGTACCCAAGAAGTCATCCCATTCAGCAGTCAAGGTGACTATGGATGGGTTAACTGCTTGTGCACCCTCCTCTTCTCTTGCTTCAGATCCTGACCCTGCAATGGATGCATTCTCCCCCTTTTTGGTAGCATCAGGGGAAGTGAAGGTGGTAACATTAGGATCAGGATGAAAAGGATGTAGAACAACAGGTGGACGCTTCTTGAGATCCAGAATAGTTGCATCTTTGGTCTGGATCTCAAGCCGCAGGGTAGTCACCTTAGCTTCCAAATGAGCTACCCTGGCTTGGAGGGATGTGATAGTAGCCGTCAATTCCTCTGTGTGTGTGCCCTCATCCACAGGAGTGGAATCATGGGGCGATGGAGTACTGAGCCGAGCTCCTGCACCTCCACCACCAGATGTGGATTCTTGGCACCCTGGATTCCCTTCATTGAGAAGAACCTCAAAGAAGTCCTCCCCAACATAGGTTGCCGCAGGTGAGGTCCTATTGCCTGTACCACTGTCCTGTGGATCTTTATTAAGATCAACAGTAGTGGCAGCCTCACCTGCATTGACCCCTTCTGAACTACTGGGGCCAACCTCTGATAAAATAGGCTCTGGGTCAGGAAACCTTGCTTGTAACTGTGTCACCACTCTCATTAAGGTGTGGGTAGTGGGAGAGAGTGGTTCCTCCACAGTTGCTGCAGAAGCTCCTTGAGCCTGGGTAATAGTATGGGTGGGGGGCATTTCTGGGAGATAAGAACCTGGAGACCTGGGAGACAGTTTCTGATCTAGTGGAGTTGCATCAGCAGACTCAATAATGGGTGCATCCCTTTGAGTATTCTCAGATATGTTTCGTGACATAAGCTGAGGGCTGTCAGGTTGGTTAAGGGCAATCACAGGTTCCAGAGGAAGAACCTGTGGATCAACAAGAGGTGTGGCTTTCACCTTAGGTAGAACTGTGCCCTGAGCAGTCCTTTTAACCTTTTTCCTTTTGGGTGCAGTAGAAGGAGCCTGAGCAACTGTAGAGAATTGCACAGGGTTTCGTTTGCGTTTGTAAGTGATTTTTATGGGGTGAGGAACAGAAGTGGAAGGTGTGGGTTCAGCATCTGTGGGGTTAACAGAGCTGTCACCTTCTGGAGTATGTGACTCCATAGATGGAAGAAGGGGAGTGAAATTTCCAGAGAACTGGGCACCCTTCTTCTTTAGTTGCACAAAAACCTTGGACGAGACCAAGGGCATTTTATATGTATTCCCAGTTAGAGAGAGGGAAGTGCCCAACTCTTCATTAAAAATTCGCTGCAAAAACCTGGGATACATACAAAATTTCTTTGGTGACGTAATATTGTCAACCAAGTTATTGAAAATAAAAGCAGAAAAATTAAACAGTTGGTTAGAGATCAAACCATGAATAGCCGAAGCTAAGTCAGATGGCATTTGATCCCAACCACCAGTTTTATTTGAAAGACAGTGTAGAAACAAATGTATGAGGTACTTGTAATTATAGGACACTCTACCCTTCAAATAGGTTGTTGAAGGGAGAGGACCTTCGTACCCCATCGACTGAAAAGTCGATGCTACCTCATCCTTTGTGAAAGACATCCTTCCACCGGCATCATTGAGTTTAAGATGCCGACAGACGGTTTCCACAGAAATAACGATGGGATGAGCATCAATGGTGGCAAGAAGAGAATGACCATTGGAAGAGGAGGAAAAAGAACAAGATGCCCAAAACTGTTGGTGATGAGATTCATACACCAAGGGCTGAACGGTTAGTGCAAAGAAATACCTGCTCCTTTGAAGAAAGGAGATGATTGGTGCGAAATCGTTATCATGCTCTGCCGATAACTCCGCAGGTACGTTGTGAGCAGGTTTGAAAGCAAGAAGATCCATGGCAGTTTGCGATTTTAGGGCACGATATGGGAGATAAAAAAAAAGAAGATTTCAAAGTGAAACGGTTTGTGAGAATTCGAATGAACGGGAGACCTTTATATACCTTCGGATTTCAGCATTAAATATAGAGACACATTTAATTTTGAAATCCGGATGTCAGAAATGTCACACCCCGACCGACGGCGGAACACGTCGGGGCGCGATTGTGATTGTTCATAACTCATGGTGCTACTTTATAAGTTTCAATAGTTTAATAATCCAATTTAAAGTCAACATAACATTCATTCAAACATCCAAGATAATTCAAACAACCAAACGTAATCCAACAATTACAATTCCAAACAAACCAAAATAAATAACATTGTTTATTTTATTAACTAGGTCCAAATAGCTTAAGTGTGTCTTCATCCAAGCCACTAACCTGTTACACATGTACAATACAATTTTGATCAACTATTTGCATAGTTGGTGAGATTCTCATACAGTTTGATATATGTATAATAGAAATAAGATGCAACAATAGTCCAATAAGAATTAATCTAAATATGTATATGTTCCACAATGTTTGATAAATAGAATTTGGCAATTTCACCCTTCTATCATAATGACACAAAGTCACTAAAGAAAGGTTACTAATAATACTAATAGTTTTTGGCAATTTCACCTTTAATATTAAACAATGACATAAGTCATGTTAATTAAAGGCTACTAGTACTAATGTATAGTATATGATAATAATAATAATAACACATAGATATACAAACAAATAGGTAACACATAACATTCAAATCTAATTCTAACTTAAACTATAGAATTGCATCGTAGTATTTGTTTATGACTCTTGAATAACATTGTTTGATATGACATGTGCAACATCCCAAAGATTACAAAAATGTAAAAAGGGAGTATAAGAAAACTCACGGGTTGCGTAGCGATAACCAATGGTTATAACAACAATTGTTGTTAAACGTCGAATCGTGCGTTACCCTAAAATGAATAAATATGAATAAATAAACAATCAAGATTGCTATTTTGATCCTAAACTAAGGAATCCTAATCACAATAGTATTCTTAAAGTATTGGGGATCTAGACTTTCGGTTCTAAGAATTTTGTATTAGCTTTATAAAACCAATTATGAACATAAAACTTATGATTATTATAATATGAATATGAGTTATGATATTTTATTTATATAATAAATAAAATATAATAAGTATTTTATAAATGTTCAATATCAGAAAAATTTATATAAATTATTTCTAATATCCATTTCTAAACCTATTTAGGTTTATAAAGATGTTTAAAGGTAATAATTTGTATTCATAATAAAATAATATAATTTATTGGATTAAAAATGTGTTTTTGTCTTAATAGTATTTTTAGAATATATAATAATTTTTTCAGAATTTTTATATATTTGAAAGTATGATAAATGATTTAAATCTTTATTTAAATCCTTTAATTGTAAAAATAATACTAAAAAGTTTCTAAAAATCATGAAAAATTTACAGAAGGATAATAATAATGTTTTATAGTTTTCTGTAAAATTTCATAATTTTTAGACTTCATTTGCTATTTTATCTATTAACTTAGTTAATGCCGATTTATGTTTTATACCTTTATAAAGCTAAAGATATTGCTTTCTGTTTTTATAAAAATTTTCAGAATGTTTTTATAATTAATTTATAATTTATGGAATTTTTCCAGAATTGTTAGAAATGATTTATTATTTTATATATAATTAAAACCAATTAAGTAATATTTAAATCTCAAAATAATATAAATTTAATCCGAAAAATTCTCAAATTTTTACAGAATGTTAAAAATAATATTTTAGAATTTCCTTAAATTTTTTAGAATTTTCGGAGTTCACTTGCTTAAGAAAATAAAAATAAAAGGATTAAAAGAATTAAAACGAAAACCCGGTTTTAACCGGATTTGAACACCCGACCACATACCCGCAACACACACAGATTACCACCAAGCTAGATGGATTTTACAGATATGATCCTCGTTTGTCTTTTATATATTCTCAGATTCCTTATCCTATTGAATCCATATGAACCCTAGAATTCAAATCGAATGATCGGTTGGTTATGGCTTGTTAAAACCATGGGGCTATTGTTCCCCATGTAAAACCAAATGGAATGGAACCATGAATTACCTGATTTGATGAAGTATAGTGTGCGTTCGAGCTCTCCTCAGTCGCGATCGATTTCGGGTGCTTTCGAGTTGTTTGAGTCGATTAGAGAGGAAACTGAGAGTGTGGTTTAGTTGGTAATGTTAAAATGAGCAGAAACCATACGATTTTGATAGTTATTACATTTGATTTAATTGATCTTAATGATTGAGTTTAACATACGCGTTCGGGAAATCAAAAGTTATATTAAACGATGTTATTACCGAGTATTGATTACCCAGATGCGTTAGAAATTGATTTTCATTCATGGGGCATTAATTCCCTACCGTTTGGAATGCTCGTGGAACGGTTTTCGGTTCTCGTCGGCGCTTGGCCGGACTCCGGTGAGTCCACCGGCCGGAAAAACGTGATGGTCGAGCGGGGAGGGCTGGGTAAATCTTTTTATTTCAAAAATTTACAATTTTTGCCACTTCTTTGAATTAAAACTATTTATGCCATTTATGAAAGGTTTTTGTTTGTAAAATAAATTTAAATAATTTACTTAAAGCTTTATAAAGTTAATTAACATAATAGTTTTATAAATATCTTAAATATTAACTAAGCTTGATTAATTATTGTAAAATAGTTATGTATCTAATTCTATAATTTATAATTATTCAACTTTTTGTTTATTTATATTATATATATATATATATATTAGTTATATAACCATGATTATAATTATATCAAATACTAATAAGATTTTGTTATGTGTACATAATTATAGCTATATATATAAAATCACCTTTTTTAGTTAATCAACTATATCATTTTATTTCGTATTAATAATTCTTTAACTAATTCAAGTCTTATTAACAAAATTAATTAAATAATGCTCAACGAACTTTATTTTATTAGAATTTTGACCCGATACATTCTTGAAAACCCTAAAGGTTACAGTCTCCCCTACTTTAGCGAATTTCGTCCCGAAATTAGGAAGGCACTTGTGTGAATAGGTATGGATCCTTGATCTTCATTTGATTCTCACGTTCCCAAGTAAGTTCAGGGCCTCGTTTAGAATCCCATTTGACCAAGACTATCGGAATTCGTTTGTTTTTCAATTTCTTGATTTCACGATCAACAATCTTCAGCGGTTTCTCAATAAAGTGCATTGTTTCATCAACAGTCACTTCATCAAGAGGTATTTGAAGATTTTCATCAGCTAGACACTTTTCAGATTTGAAACATGGAATGTAGGATGAATGTTTGAAAGTTCTTGAGGCAATTCAAGTCGATAAGCCACTTTACCAATCCTTTCCAAGATCTTAAAAGGACCTACGAATAGAGGAGCTATCTTGCCTTTCTTGTCAAAACGAACAACTCATTTCCAAGGTGATACCTTTAAAAGAACCATATCGTTGACTTGAAATTCCAACGGCTTTCGCCGTTTATTAGCATAGCTCTTTTCCCTACTTCTTGCAGTTGTCAGATTCTCACGAATTCGAAGTATTTTGTTTGTTGTTTCTTGAACCAATTCAAGTTCGGTGACTTGAGTTTCACCTAACTCATTCCAACAGACTGGTGATCGACATTTACGCCCATAAATAGCTTCAAAAGGAGCCATATTGATACTACTATAATAACTGTTGTTGTATGAAAATTCGATTTATGGTAAATGGGTGTCCCGATTACCACAAAAATCGATCACACAACATCTAAGTATGTCTTCTAATGTTTGTATGGTCCTTTCAGATTGTCCATCAGTTTGTGGATGGTAGGCAGTGCTAAGATTCAATTGAGTTCCCAATGATGATTGCAGTGATTTCCAAAAATGTGATATGAATCGACCGTCACGGTCAGAAATGATGTTAAGTGGAACTCCATGTCTACACACAATTTCATTGATGTAGATTCGAGCCAACTCTTCAACACGATAGCTTTCACGAATTGGTAGAAAGTGAGTAGCCTTTGTAACATGATTAACAATAACCCGAATATTGTCATAATCTTTGGAAGTTCATGGGAGTTTAGTTATGAAATCCATAGCAATTCCTTCCCACTTCCAAACAGGTGCTTCGAGTAATCCTAACGGTCTCTGATGTTTAGCTTTCACTTTAAATTAAGTTAAGCACTTTGAGACAATTAGAACCACATCATTCTTCATGCATGGCCATCAGTACTGAGCATGAAGATCATTGTACATGTTATCAGCACCATGATGAATGGAGTAATCACGACTCATGAGATTCATTAAGAATAAGATCTCACAGATTGTTTTGATTTAAAATCCACAAATGGTTTTGGAAGTGTAGTAAGCCATTTGCTTTGGATTCGAGTTAAAGTGCAACGTGGTTTGGCATTTCCTCATGTAATTTTCCCTCAGATTTGATGTGTTTTTGTGTTTCAAGAATACGAACTTGCAGACCAGATGTAACTTGTATGTGTCTTAGAACTGTTGACTTCCCTACTTTGGTTAAATTAATATAGTTGTAGGTTTTGAATATGATTATCTCTTGATTTCTAGGTTTGTTATGAAGCATTTATTTACTAAAGTTCTCTATCATTGCAATGACAATGTTTCTATTTATGGTATAGGTTGGACAAACCCAACCTCCAACAACCACATTGTTAATACTCGATAGATTCTTTAGTCTTATGAAAATTTATATAATATTAAACGTATTATTTCACTTAATTAGAGTTCATAATTGTTTTGATGGCTCGATTGAATGTAGTAATGTAAGGTGAGAGATGAATGAGTTTTGATTATAAAAGTTTCTTAGTTTGAACTTATATAACAAAAATTATTTCACATGATATGGTAAATGGAGTTGGAATTTATTTATCTATTATTATTATTATTATTATTATTATTATTATTATTATTTTATAATAGACTAGCAATTTAAATCATGGCTTGGGAATCTATAATTCGTAGTTTAAATATTGTAGTCTTAGTCTGATGTTTATGATTTTCAACTAATGTTTTACTATTGTAAGTTATGGATTTCTATTTGATGGCATTGAAAGAGTTTCGAATCATGAGTTGTCTTTTGATTTAGGATTTTGAAATAAGTTCCCCCAAAAAGTGTGTAAATAACAAATTTGCTTTTAGAGTTGTCATGCAACTTGTTTACTTGATTAAAAGGGTTTTGAATGGTCGATAGTGTAGTCACATCGACATAAAAATAATTACTAACTCCATTTATTTGAATTGATGTAAGAATACTCACCAATCATGGTATATTAGTAACCCTTGATTTACCTAACAAATTTGCCAAAAGAATAACCTACTTGGTCAGCTCTTGGTTCTATTTCCAATACACTATTGGTGCTTATATATAGGGTATACCGCAGCCAACCCACCACACCAAAAGTACTTTGAAAACATACCAGTCACCTACCAATACTAATATACATTCTAACTACACATATGTTTGATTAGAAGTTGGAGAATTGATTTAATATTTATCTATATATATGTTTTAGTTTCCAAATCAAAATTTATCTAAATTTAAGTTTCCACTCAATATTTGCTACAATTGTGCTCATTATTTCTGGTTATAGGATTCACATTTACTGCAAATTCTCGTTCCGTGTGCACCCGCAACGATAATTTGCATTACATGATTACCCTACTTTTAGAACATGATACACAACTTTAGTTGTTATAAATGGAAAACAGGTTGTCACAATTATTGTGTTTCATAAGAAATTTGGTGTAACCAACTTCAATCAAATAGATTGAAGAATTTCATCCTATAAAACCGTGAACTTTGACAAGATTGATATTTGAAAGATATTGGAATAGTTTTATCCATATGACGTTTGATGTAACAAGCTTTAACCTATCAGGTTATTACAAGTCCGTCACATAATACTCAACCTTGACTAATTCGAAAGTCATATGAGTATAGTGATTCCAAAATTGCATCCTAGCAATGGAATCATGTGTTAATGTATAAATATTGTAATCTATCCAGAATGTTTGAGATATTATAAACCTTAGAATTAATATGATAAATGAATATCAATTAATCATAAGTATAATATCATTGAGTTTATAAAATGATTGGTTATGTATAGACGTATGATATAGAATACCCATGTATGTGATATTATATGATCTTAGACAGTTGTGATAACTATTTATCACAAATCTTAGATATAGTATCATGGAATCTTTGAACCATTGTTTAAGTTTATAAGAATAGAATAATTCGTCTTTGAATTAGTAGTATGAGTGATGTGAACTTGATTGAATTTTACATGAAATCACTCATGTTAAAATTTAATAAGTCCAAATCATGTCACTTTATTGAATTCTAAACGAATTATAAGATGTCATCAAATATCATTGTATTTTGGTTTAAAATCAAATTAGGAATCATGATGACTTGTTTAAAGCACAAGGAATAGTATCCAAAATTGAATACCTTTGACTTATTAGAGTCGTATAGTTTATAAGACGTTTGATGTGACATGCTTTGGCCTATAGGTTAAGATACTCTCATTAGAATTCCCTAGGAAAGCTAGACTGGTCCCACAACATGTCGGGGATTTATACGAATCGCCTTCCTAGACAAGAATCCTAACTAACAGTATCCACCCTTCTAGTTACTACATGTCCGTCTTGCAAACCAAACTCTAACGGGATTAAAAAAAATCAATTTTATAATACATATAACTTATATGTATTGGTCAAAATTATAGAATATAATTAGGCATTTTAGCCTAATGAGTTGAATTCCTATCGTCTAACGAGTTGTCGCGCGTTCGTGAGAATAAGATAAGAAGTTCCTAATTTGGAGTCTAGAATAAACTTAAACTAAGGCATCCTTAATACAAAGTTAACTTATACTAAGGCATGCTTAATCTAAGTTCAAGTGTAAGGTATATTATTAACTAAGTTTTTTCTCTATGGTAACAATATAACACATAACACATAATATAAAACATTTAATAAACAAGTAGCACATAAGCACATAAGTAATAGATATGAAATATGAGAAATTCTCATATTTGGGGTTAACTTAGTTATAGTCTAGGTCACCATTTCTAATAACCTAAATCTCTATAACCATGGCTCTGATACCAATCTGTAACATCCGGCCTCTTAACACCCCGATATTGTCCGCTTTGCCGAAGCTCACGGTTTTGTCTGGGTCGGCAGGATTCCGCCCCTGCAGGCTATGTCGCCCAAAACGCCTCGATAGGTGTAAGGCGATTGTTACTTATGAACCAAGATCTCTCCAGTTCACTGACCGATGTGGGATCACATGGATCTAGAGTTGAGCCACTCCGGTTGCACTCGATCGGTTGTGCCAGCGAGGACGCTGGTCTCCTAAGTGGGGGAGGATCCATGTGATCCCACATCGGTCAGTGAACTGGAGAGATCTTGGTTCATAAGTAACAATCGCCTTACACCTATCGAGGCCTTTTGGGCGACATAGCCTGCAGGGGCGGAATCCTGCCGACCCAGACAAAACCGTGAGCTTCGGCAAAGCGGACAATATCGGGGTGTTAAGGGGCCGGATGTTACAAGAAAAAGGTCTTCCGATGACAGCTGGTTTCACAATAAATGTAGGAATTTTCATTAAGTTCAGAATTTCTTCCGAAGATGTGGCTTTCGGAAGGAGTTAATTAGACCAAAAAGTTTTCTGAGGAGATTTGCTTCCGAAGAATAAGATTTATACTATCGGAAGCACTTGTAACATCACTGTACTTTCGGTTGTCCGTACGACCGTACATCCGTACGATTGTACTGTTACGACCGGAGATTTATAATTATTGATGATTATGAAATTATTGATTAACATTACTGATATTATCACTGTTACTGGTATGCATGATTATAATATATATTATACGCGTAAACCATGGGAAGTTTAGTTGTAACCCAACTAAACAGAACCAGAGAGTTCATCGCAGTAATATTATTGAAAATGATGATTGTTGGTTCGAAATAAAAATGAATATGGGGTTGGTTTGGAAATTTTAATATTAAAATTTATAAAATAATGGAACTGTTTACGCGATGTGAGGTTACGAACGTTATCTAAACACGAATATTAATTCAGAAATATTAACTTAATAAATGTATTCGCGTGAGTGACGATTCACACGAATATAGTTATTAGGAATAATATTCTGAAACAATATTCAATAAATCGTAAATCGAATCGAAATACGATACGAGCGACGAATTCGCAAAGGTGACGATCTTTACGAATACGTACGCGAGTGACGCGTTTCGACGAAATAATTAAATAATATCAAGCGATACTAAAATTAATAAATGAAAATTGAAAACGTTTATTAGGAATCACAACCTAAAGCAAAACCGGGTAAATCAGTTATTTAAAATAATTAATTTAGTAAAAATAAAACGAAATCGTTTTACGAAATAAAATTATTTAAATCATTTTAATTAAGGAAATCCAATTATTTAGACATGTTATGCTTAAATTTGTTTTCGTTAAAAAAACCGAGCATAACCGATCATTTATTATATTTTATCGCGATAAAAACGAGACCCGACACGGGGTGATGATACGCGTTATAAGAAAGAAGGACATCTCCTTCTTCCTCATTTTTACAACACTCACTCTCTCTCTACACTCTCATTTCCGGCCAAACTTTCTCTCTCTACCTTCTCTCTACCATAACTCACTCAAAACTCAACCAAATCATCTCATTCTTGCGCCAAATCGAAGATCTCGACATTCCCTACAAAAAGGTACCAAGGATCGGCCCTATCTCCATCTCAAACTCTCGAAATCTTAGAGAGAAGTTTCGGTTTTTAGGGTTTTCTACAAACCCGACAAAAACCGAACTTTAACCGGTTCAAAACATCACTTTTTCGACCCATACACCTTCTAAATGAGTTTACTCACCTAAACCCACTCAAAACGACTATATATACGACTATACCTCGAAATCATCTTCTCCCATGGCTGAAAACCCGTTCGGGCGAATGGCCCATGAGTATGAGCCATTCGGCAGAATGAGTGGAGTATGAGCTCATTCGGGAGAATGAGTGGAGTATGAGCTCATTCGGGAGAATGAGTGGAGTATGAGCTCATTCGGGAGAATGAGTGGAGTATGAGCTCATTCGGGAGAATGAGTGGAGTATGAGCTCATTCGGGAGAATGAGTGGAGTATGAGCTCATTCGGGAGAATGAGTGGAGTATGACTCATTCGGGTGACTCATTCGGGTGACTCATTCGGGGGACTCATTCGGGAGACTCATTCGGGAGAATGACTCATTCGGGACTCATTCGGGAGAATGACTCATTCGGGTGAAAACTCATTAGCATGAGCCATTTTTATGAAAATCACAAGAATGAGCCATTTTCACTACACCAACTCAATTAACAACTTAGATTTCAAAATGAACAATCAAATAAGGGATCATAACTTTAGATAACATTTAATCAAACACAGGACTGTGAATACAACATCAGTACGACAACGGTGAGCGCGCATAATACGAGAACACAGATACTAAGGACTTCATGTGAGTTCTCATAACCTCTCTTTCTTTACACTGTTTTTAGTTTTAAAACTCGGAGGTGAAGCATGTATACCAAATTCAAATATTATTTTGATAACTCAAGGTTAATACCTGTTTATCAATATGATATTCACGATATAAAATTATTAATTATTATGGATTGTCTCTTATTATTTTATATTCATGTAAGCATTGTTATTGACTCCGGTTAATAACAAAGATTACAAGTATTGTCTCAAACCCCGATAATCATCGCTCTTAACTTCGGTTAATTGCTTTGACATCGTGTATTGTCATGTGGATGATTTCCACATCTGTGAATCATTGCCTTTGACTTCGGTTAATTGCTTTGACTTCATGTATTGTCACGTGGTTAGCTACCACTCCATGAATCATGTATTTAACTTATGTTAATTACATAATGATCATGTATAGTCACGAACATTAATTGAGAATATAATTGATGAGATTGGTTGATTAGTTTGTGGATTGATTATCTATGTTTGACTATGATTATTTGTGATTGATTATGACTGATTGGTTATGTGATAATGTGATTGTGTATGTGTTTGATTGTTGAGTTTGGAGATTGATTGGATTATCTCATACAGGTAATAATGTGGATTTTCCCAGAAAATCATAAGCATTTATACTCATTTTATCTAAACTTTTTATAAAACCATTTTTAAACTTAAACTTTTAAATTCATTTTATAAAACTATTTTAAGTATAAAACTTATGATTACTCACCAACTACTTTGTAGTTGACACTTGATTTTCTTACATGTTTCAGGTGATGGAGACAAGTAGGATGAAGAGGGTGATCTCTTCTATTTTGGACATCATCATATAGGATCTTGGACTTAGCTAATTAACTGAAATTCTGGCGATTAGAGTTTAGTTAGTTTAGCTAAATCTTTTGTGTAATTGATGTAACTAATTCATGATGAACATGATTTTTGTGTAATTATTCTGGTTAATTGATTGATATATGATGATTGAATTTAGATGCCCACGAGCTTTTGAACAATCTACACATCCCTCGTGGCATCCCGACGTTTCCGCCATCGGTCGGGGTGTTACAGATTGGTATCAGAGCCTGGGTTATAGGGAATTAGGTTACTAGCAATGGTTGACCTAGTCTATAACCGTAGGATACCCTAGTATGAAGAAATTCATACACTAGTTAGTATATTCAGGATTTCATGCTTATGTGTTTATTACATGTTAACTGAACTCCTGTTATACATCTTATTTATATATGTTGTTTACTTGCTACTTGTGCCCTAATGACTCGATAAGGATATACTCGTGGTGTATTGTAAAGGTGGTGGGACGGTGGTTTGGGCGGTTGCGACTGACCCTTATCATATGCCCTATACATATACCATTTGTGGTATATTGGGGGTCTGTCAGTGTCATGAAACATAGGATATTATTAGGATATGATTAGGAAATATTCTACAGTGGAGTTTGATGGATTGTCGGTAGTATGTTTGTTGAAAATGTTTGGATTGACTTGTGGATGATCACACTTGATAAACACTTATAAATTCCCTTATGAAACACACGGATTGGACACGTAGGGTGCATAGGATCAATGAACGACGCGAACACTTAGTGATTGACTTATAGACTTGGATGATGATATAGACACTTGGTGATAATATAAACGCATAGTGATGATACTAACACTTAGTGATAGTATGGACACTTGATGAGAATAAACTATAGGGAGGATATGAACACTTAGTGACAATAAGAGCACTTTGTGATGATATGAACCCTCAATGATGATTATTGATATGGGGATTGACATGGATTTTAGTAAACTTAGACAATTAGGGGAACCTTAATGTCAGGTGAACTTAGACATTAGGTGAACCTAGAAATAGGTAAACCTACATGTCAGGTGAACTTAGACATTAGGCGAACCTAATTGCCCAAGGGAACTAGAGACCACTTCACTCAAAATTATCCTACCTAGGATAAGGTTTGTGAAGTGAGATTATGGTAAGATACATGACACACCCTAACTTCTAGCAAGGGCATAATCGTGGTGCAATGGAACGGTGATGGGACGGTGTAGGGGAGATTGCGATCTACCTCTGCATATGCCCTATATATAAGCTTGTTGCATTGCATTGGGAGGTTGTCAGTGTTAGTATAGGGTGAGAAATGTATAGGACTTAGGAATAGTTAGCTAACACTAGTTATGACCAACTAGGACACTTAGAATAATATTAGGAAATTTATAAACCTTATGAGTTTAATGACAGATAGGAGACAAATATAGTTCCTATATGAAATCCTAACTGCTTAAATGAACTCATTTGATCATTGTTTGTATAACTTACGTTGTAAACGGTAGTAACATGTTTCTAATTCCTTCAGAAACATGCCGCCTCGCCATCACAACGAAGATGACTCGAACAGTGGGGATGCTAACAACGGTAATGCCAACTCCGGCATCCAAGAGTTAGCAACACTGATCACTGGATTGGTGAATCAACTGACACAAGCCAACCAGTCACTCACTCAGAACAGAGGTGGTGCAAACCCACCAACTTGCACATTCAAACACTTCAACTCCTGTAATCCACTAAAGTTTACGGGGTCTGAGACTGCCACTGGGCTACTGCAGTGGTTTGAGAGCATGGAGAATACCTTCATCAACAGTGACTGCCCCGATAACCTGAAAGTTCGCTATGCCACCAGTGTTTTCCAGAAGAGAGCACTAACTTGGTGGAATGGGGAGAAGCGAACTAAGGGAGTTGATGCTGCCCTAGCACTGACTTGGACTGAGGTCAAGACTTTGATGACCACTGAATTCTGTCCTCGCAGTGAAATGAGGAAACTGGAGACTGAGTTCTGGGAGCTCAAGCAGGATAGCGGAGAGAATGTTATCTACAATACTCAGTTTCATGAGTATAGCCTGCTGGTGCCTCATCTGGTGACACCTTTGGAGAGGGCTATTGAAAAGTATATCGGCGGACTGCCGATGCAGATTCAGGACACAGTCTATGGGAGAAATCCCAAAACACTTGAGGCTGCGATCCGGTTGTCTGCTACACTTACGGATAACCATGTAAAGGCTGGAACTCTCACGAGAAAAGGGACGAAGAAGACTGAGACGAAGAATACCGCAAAGGAAGCAAAGACTGAGATCAAGACCGAGGCTGCAAGTTCATCAAAGAGCAGCAACAAAAAGAGGAAGACCAGAAACTTTATGGTCACTGCTCCTGCTGCTAAGTCTGCGCAGCAGTCATCCAACAACACTACTGCAAGAAATTACACTGGGAATACTCCCCAATGTAATACCTGCCGATATCATCACGCACCGAACTTGCCCTGTCGTGTCTGCAACAATTGCGGCAAGTTTGGTCATTTTGCTAATGTCTGTCGGAGTGCACCGCAAGCACAAAGGATGCAACAAGCACCGCTTGCACTGCCAGCTCCGCATGCACAACCTATTCCAGCTGTACCCGTTTGCCAGGTACCTCAGGCACAGGCAAGAGCCTGTTATGAGTGTGGTGAAGTGGGTCATTTCAGAAATCAATGCCCAAAGTTGACCGGGAATAATCAGAGGGTGGCAAGAGGTCGGGCATTTCAACTGAATGCTCCAGCTGCTCAAGCCAACCAGGACGTCGTCAACGGTACATTTTTGATCAACAACTCTTATGCATCTGTCTTATTTGATTCTGGTGCCGATAGGAGTTTCGTTTCATATGATTTTGAATGCTTTCTTGGTAGAACACGTACATATTTAGATAAACCGTTCAATGTGGAGGTGGCTGACGGAAACACTATTGATATTGACACTGTTATTATTGGATGTACTGTGAACTTAAGTGATCACGTTTTCCCGATTGATCTTATACCTATGCATCTTGGTAGCTTTGATGTTATCATAGGCATGGATTGGTTAGCCACCCACAAAGCGGAGATTGTATGCCATGAAAAGTATATTCGTATTCCCTTACCTTCGGGTGAAACTTTGAGAATATTTGGGGAAACTTCTAGTAAAGGTCTTAAGCTAATGTCATGCACTAAAGCACACAAGTACCTTAGAAAGAAATGTATAGCATTCTTAGCTCACATTGTGGAGAAGAAAGAGAAAGGAAAGAGGATGGAAGATGTTCCAGTGATACGAGATTTTCCAGAAGTATTTCCAGATGATTTGCCGGGTCTTCCACCAGAACGCCAAGTAGAGTTTCGAATTGACTTAATACCTGGTGCGAACCCTGTTGCCAAGGCTCCCTACAGACTTGCGCCTTCGGAGTTGCAAGAATTGGCGAGCCAATTGCAAGAACTTACTGATAAGGGATTTATTCGCCCGAGCCATTCACCATGGGGTGCACCAGTCCTGTTTGTCAAGAAAAAGGACGGGTCATTCCGAATGTGCATCGATTACCGCGAGTTGAACAAACTTACAATCAAGAATCGATATCCACTGCCGCGCATCGATGATCTCTTCGATCAGCTTCAAGGCTCGGCATGGTTTTCAAAGATAGATCTTAGGTCTGGGTATCATCAGCTTCGAGTACATGATGATGATATTCCCAAGACTGCTTTCAGAACAAGATATGGCCATTATGAATTTCTGGTAATGCCTTTCGGCCTTACCAATGCACCTGCGGTTTTCATGGACCTCATGAACCGTGTTTGCAGGCCATACTTGGATAAATTTGTGATTGTATTCATTGATGATATTCTGATCTACTCAAAGACCAAAGAAGAACACGAGAAACACCTTAAGTTGGTTTTGGAGATCCTAAGAGAGGAGCGAATGTATGCCAAATTCTCTAAATGTGAATTTTGGCTTAAGGAAGTTCAATTCTTAGGGCACATAGTCAACGAATATGGTGTTCACGTGGATCCTGCAAAGATTGATGCGGTAAAGAATTGGAGTACACCGAAGACACCGACGGAGATTCGATCGTTTCTTGGACTTGCCGGTTATTATCGGCGGTTCATATCGAATTTTTCCAGGATTGCTGTCCCCCTCACTTCTTTGACACAGAAGAATAAGCCGTATGAGTGGGGACCAAAGCAAGAAGAGGCATTTCAGACTCTAAAGCAGAAACTTTGTGATGCTCCTGTCTTGACACTGCCTGATGGAAATGATGATTTTGTGGTTTATTGTGATGCATCCAACCTAGGTCTCGGTTGTGTTCTCATGCAACGGGGAAAGGTTGTGGTTTATGCATCAAGGCAATTGAAGATTCATGAAAAGAACTACACTACACACGACTTGGAACTTGGAGCAGTTGTGTTTGCTTTGAAGATATGGAGACACTATCTTTATGGCACTAAGTGTGTAGTGTTCACTGATCATAAAAGCTTGCAACATATTCTGAATCAGAAAGAGCTCAATATGAGACAACGGAGATGGGTTGAACTGTTGAACGATTATGACTGTGAAATCCGCTACCATCCTGGTAAAGCGAATGTAGTAGCAGATGCGCTTAGCCGCAAAAGTCAAGTTCAGATCCATAGTGTCCGAGTGCACACTAACCTCCGTAATGATGTTCTCACAGCCCAACAACACTCATTAGCTCAAGATAATTTGAAGAATGAGATGTCTTGCGGGGCTGAAATCTTATTGGAAACTAAGGATGACGGTTTGATGTACTATTTGAATCGGTTGTGGATACCGAACAGAGGTGATCTTAGGATGGTGATTATGGATGAAGCTCATAAGTCTCGCTATTCGATTCATCCAGGTTCTGACAAGATGTATCAAGACCTTAGGGGCTTGTACTGGTGGCCTGGAATGAAGAAGGATATTGCTGAATATGTGTCTAAGTGCCTTAACTGTGCCAAAGTCAAGGCCGAACATCAGCGACCTTCAGGATTGTTATTACAACCAGAAATACCGATGTGGAAGTGGGAGAATATCTCCATGGATTTCATTACTAAGCTCCCACGTACCACGAACGGAAAAGATAGTATATGGGTAATTGTTGATAGATTGACCAAGTCGGCTCATTTCTTGCCGATACGCGAAACTTACCCTGTGCGAAAGTTAGCGCGTATTTACATTGATGAGATCATTAGCCGACATGGTATTCCCTTAAGCATAATATCGGATCGAGATGCTCGCTTCACGGCACGATTTTGGGAATCACTTCATGAAGCTTTTGGAACAAGACTGGATCTTAGCACTGCTTATCATCCTCAAACGGATGGTCAAACGGAGCGAACGATTCAGACATTGGAAGACATGTTAAGAGCTTGTGTCATCGATTCCGGTGGCAATTGGGATAGCCATCTACCATTGGTTGAGTTCTCGTATAACAACAGTTATCACGCGAGCATTGGTATGGCACCGTTTGAAGCTCTGTATGGCAGGAAATGTCGGTCACCTATTTGTTGGACCGAAGTCGGCGATTCGCAGATTACTGGTCCAGAGATTATTCAGGAAACGACTGACAAGATCCGCCAGATCCGCGACAATCTGTTAGCTGCTCGCAGCAGACAGAAGAGTTACGCGGATAAAAGAAGAAAACCTCTAGAGTTTGAAGTGGGAGATATGGTATTGCTTAAAGTGTCGCCTTGGAAGGGCGTTGTTCGATTCGGAAAGAAAGGGAAGCTTGCTCCACGTTATGCTGGCCCTTTTAAGATCCTCGAACGGATCGGGAAGGTGGCCTACAAGTTAGAACTTCCTACTGAACTTAGTAACGTGCACCCGACGTTCCACGTGTCCAATCTAAGAAAGTGCTTAGCTGATCAGGATCTTCAGGTACCACTCGATGACATTCGCATCGATGATACCATGCACTTTGTTGAAAAACCAGTGGAGATAATGGATCGTGAGGTTAAACAGCTCAAACGCAGTAGAATTCCAATTGTCAAAGTACGTTGGGAATTGAAGCGGGGTCCAGAATTCACATGGGAGCGGGAAGATCAGATGAAGCTTAAGTACCCACATTTATTTACTACGGTCACTCCAAATTGAATTTCGGGACGAAATTCCTTTAACTAGGGGAGACTGTAACATCACTGTACTTTCGGTTGTCCGTACGACCGTACATCCGTACGATTGTACTGTTACGACCGGAGATTTATAATTATTGATGATTATGAAATTATTGATTAACATTACTGATATTATCACTGTTACTGGTATGCATGATTATAATATATATTATACGCGTAAACCATGGGAAGTTTAGTTGTAACCCAACTAAACAGAACCAGAGAGTTCATCGCAGTAATATTATTGAAAATGATGATTGTTGGTTCGAAATAAAAATGAATATGGGGTTGGTTTGGAAATTTTAATATTAAAATTTATAAAATAATGGAACTGTTTACGCGATGTGAGGTTACAAACGTTATCTAAACACGAATATTAATTCAGAAATATTAACTTAATAAATGTATTCGCGTGAGTGACGATTCACACGAATATAGTTATTAGGAATAATATTCTGAAACAATATTCAATAAATCGTAAATCGAATCGAAATACGATACGAGCGACGAATTCGCAAAGGTGACGATCTTTACGAATACGTACGCGAGTGACGCGTTTCGACGAAATAATTAAATAATATCAAGCGATACTAAAATTAATAAATGAAAATTGAAAACGTTTATTAGGAATCACAACCTAAAGCAAAACCGGGTAAATCAGTTATTTAAAATAATTAATTTAGTAAAAATAAAACGAAATCGTTTTACGAAATAAAATTATTTAAATCATTTTAATTAAGGAAATCCAATTATTTAGACATGTTATGCTTAAATTTGTTTTCGTTAAAAAAAACCGAGCATAACCGATCATTTATTATATTTTATCGCGATAAAAACGAGACCCGACACGGGGTGATGATACGCGTTATAAGGAAGAAGGACATCTCCTTCTTCCTCATTTTTACAACACTCACTCTCTCTCTACACTCTCATTTCCGGCCAAACTTTCTCTCTCTACCTTCTCTCTACCATAACTCACTCAAAACTCAACCAAATCATCTCATTCTTGCGCCAAATCGAAGATCTCGACATTCCCTACAAAAAGGTACCAAGGATCGGCCCTATCTCCATCTCAAACTCTCGAAATCTTAGAGAGAAGTTTCGGTTTTTAGGGTTTTCTACAAACCCGACAAAAACCGAACTTTAACCGGTTCAAAACATCACTTTTTCGACCCATACACCTTCTAAATGAGTTTACTCACCTAAACCCACTCAAAACGACTATATATACGACTATACCTCGAAATCATCTTCTCCCATGGCTGAAAACCCGTTCGGGCGAATGGCCCATGAGTATGAGCCATTCGGCAGAATGAGTGGAGTATGAGCTCATTCGGGAGAATGAGTGGAGTATGAGCTCATTCGGGAGAATGAGTGGAGTATGAGCTCATTCGGGAGAATGAGTGGAGTATGACTCATTCGGGTGACTCATTCGGGTGACTCATTCGGGTGACTCATTCGGGGGACTCATTCGGGAGAATGACTCATTCGGGACTCATTCGGGAGAATGACTCATTCGGGTGAAAACTCATTAGCATGAGCCATTTTTATGAAAATCACAAGAATGAGCCATTTTCACTACACCAACTCAATTAACAACTTAGATTTCAAAATGAACAATCAAATAAGGGATCATAACTTTAGATAACATTTAATCAAACACAGGACTGTGAATACAACATCAGTACGACAACGGTGAGCGCGCATAATACGAGAACACAGATACTAAGGACTTCATGTGAGTTCTCATAACCTCCCTTTCTTTACACTGTTTTTAGTTTTAAAACTCGGAGGTGAAGCATGTATACCAAATTCAAATATTATTTTGATAACTCAAGGTTAATACCTGTTTATCAATATGATATTCACGATATAAAATTATTAATTATTATGGATTGTCTCTTATTATTTTATATTCATGTAAGCATTGTTATTGACTCCGGTTAATAACAAAGATTACAAGTATTGTCTCAAACCCCGATAATCATCGCTCTTAACTTCGGTTAATTGCTTTGACATCGTGTATTGTCATGTGGATGATTTCCACATCTGTGAATCATTGCCTTTGACTTCGGTTAATTGCTTTGACTTCATGTATTGTCACGTGGTTAGCTACCACTCCATGAATCATGTATTTAACTTATGTTAATTACATAATGATCATGTATAGTCACGAACATTAATTGAGAATATAATTGATGAGATTGGTTGATTAGTTTGTGGATTGATTATCTATGTTTGACTATGATTATTTGTGATTGATTATGACTGATTGGTTATGTGATAATGTGATTGTGTATGTGTTTGATTGTTGAGTTTGGAGATTGATTGGATTATCTCATACAGGTAATAATGTGGATTTTCCCAGAAAATCATAAGCATTTATACTCATTTTATCTAAACTTTTTATAAAACCATTTTTAAACTTAAACTTTTAAATTCATTTTATAAAACTATTTTAAGTATAAAACTTATGATTACTCACCAACTACTTTGTAGTTGACACTTGATTTTCTTACATGTTTCAGGTGATGGAGACAAGTAGGATGAAGAGGGTGATCTCTTCTATTTTGGACATCATCATATAGGATCTTGGACTTAGCTAATTAACTGAAATTCTGGCGATTAGAGTTTAGTTAGTTTAGCTAAATCTTTTGTGTAATTGATGTAACTAATTCATGATGAACATGATTTTTGTGTAATTATTCTGGTTAATTGATTGATATATGATGATTGAATTTAGATGCCCACGAGCTTTTGAACAATCTACACATCCCTCGTGGCATCCCGACGTTTCCGCCATCGGTCGGGGTGTTACAGCACTGCTTCTGAAAGATCAGAAGCAATAATTTAGAAGTATAAATTTAATACATCGGAAGCAAGTGCTTCTGAAATGTTAGATAATTCATTAGACAAAATGTTCTTCGGAAGACACCTTCTTCTGAAGAGTACCTTGAGAAGCCTATGCTTCCGAAGATAATGTATCGGAAGAGTATTACTTCAGAAGGTAATTTAGCTTCTGAAGTGTGAGATCTTTCGACTAAGGAAGAAATAATTCTTCCTTTGACGTAACCTATCTTCTGCTGAGTAGTTACTCATCGGAAGATAAATTAAGTTTTTCTTCCGAAGAATTATTTATTCCTTGTCAGTACATTTATTCAAAGTTAATCATCCCAATTGATGTTATTAAATACCTGAATCTTCCCTCATCAAATGCCTTGGTGAAGAGATCAGCCAAATTATGTTCTGAATCAACTTTGACCAAATGGATCAACTTCTTTTCTGCATAGTCTCTGATGAAATGATATCTGATGTCAATGTGCTTGGTCTTGGAATGTTTGACAGGATTATTGGTGATGGAGATTGCACTAGAATTGTCTATCTGAATAGGAGTATTGAACAGATCTACTCTATAATCCTTCATCTGATTTTGAATCCAGATAACTTGTGCACAGCAACTTGATGCAGCTATGTATTCAGCTTCTGCAGTAGAAGTAGAAACACATGACTGTTTCTTGCATTGCCAAGACACAATCCTGGATCCAAGAAATTGACATCCTCCTGATGTGGATTTCTTGCTGATGTTGCACCCTCCATAATCACTGTCTGTGTAAGCCATGAACTGAAAGTCTTCATTTCTAGGATACCATAATCCTAGACTTGATGCTCCTTTGAGATATCTAAAAATTCTTTTCACAGCCAGCATATGTGAGACTTTGGGATTAGCCTGAAATCTTGCACACACACAAGTTGCAAACATGATATCTGGCCTGCTTGCTGTGAGATACATCAAAGAGCCTATCATTGCTCTGTATTGGTGCTGATCAACATCCTCCCCCTCAAGATCAGGGCTAAGAGATGTTGTCTTGGACATAGGAGTTCCCAGTGCTTTGCAATCAGAGAGCTTGAATCTTTCAAGAATGTCCTTGACATATTTTGATTGACTAATGAAAATCCCTGTAGGATTTTGTTTTACTTGTAATCCAAGAAAGAAGGTGAGTTCTCCCATTGAACTCATTTCAAATTTGGATTTCATCAGAGACTCGAAATCCTTACAGAGAGATTCATTAGTGGAACCAAAGATAATATCATCAACATAGATTTGAACTAGCATGATATGTTGATTAGACTTCTTGAAAAAGAGAGTTTTGTCAATTGTACCTCTCTTGAAGTTGTTAGACAACAGAAAAGAAGATAAGGTTTCATACCATTTTCTGGGAGCTTGATGCAACCCATAGAGAGCTTTATCAAGCTTACAGACATGATCAGGAAACTTTGGGTCTTCCAATCCTGGAGGCTGACACACATAAACTTCTTCATCTATTTTTCCATATAGGAAGGCACTCTTGACATCCATCTGAAAAACTTTGAAATCTTTTGCAGCTGCAAATGCCAAAAAGATTCTGATAGCTTCAATTCTGGAAACAGGTGCAAAGACTTCATCATAATCAATGCCTTCCTCTTGAGTGTATCCCTGAACAACCAATCTTGCTTTGTTCTTGATGACAACACCTTTGTCATCCTTCTTGTTGCTGAACACCCATTTGGTTCCAATAGCATACTTTCCTTTAGACAAAGGACAAGTCTTCCAAACTCCTTGTCTTTGAAATTGAAGAAGCTCCTCTTGCATAGCTTCTACCCAGCTACTATCTTTTAATGCCTCAGAAACCTTCTTTGGTTCTATTTGGGATAGAAAGCAAGAAAACAAGCAAATGTTTGCTTCATGAATAGAGCTTCTTGTTCTTACCCCTTCTTCAACATTACCAATAATGTTTTCAACTGGATGAGTGTTATGGATACGAGTTTTTGGAATCACATCCAGTTGAGAGGCTTCATCCAAGTTGATTGACTCAAGGTTAGGCAATACTACCTCAAGCTGGATTTCTGGCAAATCTTGTGGATTCTGAATATGGACTGTGGAGGGTTGGATTTCTCTAGGAATGGTTGTCTCCTGAGGATTTGCCTCTGCTGATGGACTTCCTACTTCTTCTTGATGTTGCAATTCAGAAGTAGATTCAATTGACGGACCTGCCTGAGATGTGTTTACTGTCTCAGACTGTGACACACCATTTTGTGCTGAAGTGGATTCTACCAAGATTTGTTTTGAAGCTATTGGCAGTTCAACACGAAAGTCATCTTCTCTTGTGCCTTTGGAGGTGTCTATGGTAGCTGACTGTGAAACTGGAACATACTCTTTCACCGGATTAAATACAGATGTAAGGCTATCAAGATCAAATAACCAATCAGGGCCTGTTCCAGGTTTATTGAGAGTATGCTCATTGAACTGAACATTTGCAGACTCCTCAATAATTCTGGAAGCTTTGATGTATACTCTATAAGCCTTAGCATGTGAAGAGTACCCAACAAAGTAGCCCTCTACTGATTTCTCAGCAAACTTGGCTAAGTGATCTTTAGTATTCAGTATGGTGCAATGACATCCAAATGGTTTGAGAAATCCAATGAATGGCTTTCTCTTATGCCAAATTTCATAAGGAGTCATACCATGTGTCTTAACTACCAATACTCTGTTTTGGACATAACAGGCAGTGTTGACTGCTTCTGCCCAAAAAGTTATTGGGAGTTTGGCATCAGACAACATGGTCCTTGTAGCCTCAATTAATGTCCTATTCCTTCTCTCAGCAACACCATTTTGTTGTGGAGTCCTAGGAGCACTAAATTGTCGTGTGATACCCTTAGACTCACAAAAGGAATTTAAACTCTGATTTTTGAATTCTGTTCCCTGATCTGACCTGATTAATTTTACATGATGATCGCTTTCATTCTCCACCCTAAGTATAAATGACTTTAGGATCTCAGCAGTTTCAACCTTGGTATTTAAGAAAAATACCTAGGTATACCGAGAGAAATCATCAGTGATCACCAAGCAGTATGACTTTCTACCAAGACTTTTAACACTTGTGGGACCAAACAAGTCCATATGTAATAAATGCAGGACTGTTGTAATAGAATTTATCTCTTTGGCATGATGAGATGACTTGTGCTGCTTACCTTTTAAGCATGCAACACATTTGTCAACACAAATGAATTCCTTTGTTGGTAGACCAGTTACTAAATTATTTTTGACAAGTTTATTCATATTTTTGAGGTTTACATGACAAAGTCTTCTATGCCAAAGAGATGATTCATCAAGTGAAGCTTTTGAGACAAAGCAGCTTACATTACTAAGAGGTGCAGCTGTGCTCATATCTAGCATATACATGTTATTTCTTCTAGGAGCTCTGAGTAGAATTTGATCATTTGGTATCACAAATCCTGGTTTCAGGACAATGCATTCATGCTCAATAAACAACATGTTGTGCTTTTGATCACACACCTGTGATACACTTAGTAAATTGTAGTTAAGTTCTTTTACAAAATGCACATTCTCAAAGCTTACCTTACCATTAGTGATTGTTCCCCTACCTGTTATGTAACCTCCCACTGGATCACTTCCAAATGCAACAGACCCTCCAAAGAATGGTTCATATTTTTGCAGGTGAGTCTTGTTGCCTGTCATGTGCCTGGAACAGCCACTATCAACTATCCACAAATTGCCTTGTGATTCCTGATGTCCCTGCACATGACCAGAAGTGAGTTAGTTTCTGATGGGAACCCAAGCCCATGTGGTCTTGGGTTTGCCATTTGCATCATTGTAAGTAAATTTCTTTGACATCATCCTAGGTGAAATAGATGATGTGCTAGCTTCTGATGGGAGGGATGGCTTATCAGTTGATTCCTTCTTCTTCCATACTTGTTTTGCCTTTTGAGTTGTCGGAAGACTTTGTTTCTTTTGATAGTCATCGGAAGCTACTTTTCCTTTTCCTTCCGATAGTTTTCTTCCGAAGAAACAAGGTTTCTTTTGTTTGTTGAATGCCTTCCTTTTATGAGCTTCCGAGGTTCCTTTTCTGTCGGAAGCTTCTTTTGTCTTTACTTCTGATGCTTTCTTGAATGGCTTCCTTCCTTGTTCTTCCGAAGATGTAGATGACTTACTCCAACTATTCTTTCTTCCTCTTCCCTGTATATTTGAGGAAATTCTGCTTCTTGGATTATAGAAGCAATCAGCAGCAAAGTGATTCTTCTCACCACACATCAGACATATAGTTTGAATGTTGGGAGAGTGTTGCTGCTGATCCCTTTTTATGAAGGCTGAGCTTTGATTCTCAGAGAGTGATGAATTGGATGTTCCAACAGACTTATTGGTTTTAGGATTTGCATGTTTTCCTGAAAAATTGACCTTTCTCTCCTTCGATCTACCCCTTTTGGATTTGTCTGATGGACAAGTGACATATTCATCTGATGAGGTACTCCCTGTGTTTTTAGCTTTAACAAAAACTGTTGAATGTTTCTTAGTTTTATTAGTTCTTTTCTTGTTTCTTAAAGCTGTTTTTGTTGTTTCTGGTTTGATAGGGATATCACTCTCATCTGAACATGTTGAGTTATTTGGGTCTATATCAGAGAGATCATCACTTTGATTTACCTTGTGCATGTCTAATGCATCATCATACACAAGATTTGTTACTGGTTTACATCTGATTTCCACCATAGGAGTATATGCAGATGGAGGCTCCATTTTATTATAACCCAAACCAACTCCCTTCTTTCTTACAAGCTCAGATGTATCACTCATCCTAAAGAGTTTTTCATATTTTTCACCTTGACTTAGAAACTTGTCTCTGTAAGACTCAGCCAATACAAGTTCAGTCTTGGCAGTGGTTAGTCTTTCTAAAAGATCTTTAATTTGACACTGTTTGTTAGTATCTTCATGTTTTAAACTTGAAATGGTCTTTTCCATTTCTTCAATCTTTTCTTTGTAATTTCTTTCAGCCTCAAAAAAATTTGCCTTGACAACTTGTAAAGACTCAAGCTCATTACAGAGTTGAGAATTTATCTTTTTATAAACAGTTAGAGTTTCTAAGCATTCAGGTGTGCACATGTTATTAGTTACCTTGCATGAGAAAGATGAGTCATTCGCCATCAAAGCACTGTTGGAGATAGAGACATCCTCAGCTTGAAAGCTCCAGTCTGCAAAATCTTGTTCAGCAATGTTTGCATTGTTTGATGAGCTTGATGGTCTTTGTTGTGGTTGCCCAGAAGTTGTCGGCTGAGTTCCTGTGGACTTGCATTCTCTGGCAAAGTGGCCTAACTGTTGGCAGTTAAAGCATTTGAGTTTAGATTTGTCAAGTCCAAACCCAGTTTTCATATTGTGCTTTTTGAACTGTCTGCCGGTTCTTTGGTAAAACTTCTTTGCCCTGTATGAAATCATGGCCATTTGATAGTTTATATCCATCTCTTCAAGATCATCTACAGGGATACCATCCAAGTCTTCTTGACACAGATGAAAGTAATTGGTCTCCTCAGCCATAAAAGCTCCTTGCCCAGAGGTTAGTAGTGGGGTTGGGTTAGAGACAGGGTTTAATGAATTTGGAGTTTCAGGAAATGTGACAGATGGTGTGGAGGTAGGATGGTAGATGGGTTGATAGCTTTGGTATGGAGGATTATTGATGGGTGCATAAAGAGCAGCTGAACCAGATGGTAAGTGGGAGACTTTAGATTCTTGAGCATCTAATTCCATTTGATAGGCACTGAGAATACCAAACAACTCTCCTAAAGTTAGAGTTTTCAGATTTTCTGTTCTTCTGATTGTTACTGAATAAATATTCCATGCCTTTGGAAGAGACCTCAGAAATTTTATGAGCACATCTTGATTATCAAGAGTTACACCTGCAGTAGTTAATTCATCCACAAGTTGGACATACCTTAGGTATTGAGAAGACATATTCTCATTGTTTTGTTGACAAAAGTTTTCAAACTTTTGTTTCAGCATATCCTTCTTGTTTTCTTTGACATCTTCTGAACCTTCATACATCTGCTTCAAGGAGTTCCACAGTTCTTGAGCAGACTTGCATTTCTTGAATGCATGTATAATGGAGTTCGGTATTGACATCTGAATGAGCCAAAGAGCCTTAGAATCCACTTCCATTTTCTTGTAGTCTTCATCTGAGTACATAGATGGATCTTTTGGTACTGCAGCTCCTCCCGCTCCAGCAGCAGCAATTGTAGGAATGTAAGGACCTTCCAGAACAGACTTCCAAAGTTTGAAGTCCTGATTTCTAATGAATCCTTCCATTCTGACTTTCCATGTGTCAAAGTCTTCAGGTGTGAACATCGGTGGCTTGTTGAGAGTGCCATTTTCTGTATCATGTTTGTTAAGAGCAGCCATTTTGGACAAACACAGAAAATATGAGTGTTGAAACTTTGAGATTTTAGAAGAAATAAAACTGGTAACTTGATGATGATGAGTCACTCAAGTTCAAGAGCCAAAGCTCTGATACCACTTGTTGGATCGGGGTTGCTTAATCTAAACAACACTTCACAAGTATTTCTTTCTACAATCTAACAGATGCGGAATGTTCTGTTAGAATAACCTCACAAGCACTCAAAATGACAAAGCAATAATCTTTGAACACTAATAGGAACACAAGAATAATTTCAAGCTCAAGGATATATTTCTCTCAAAGTAAGAAGTGTACAAGCACTCTATCACTGCGTTTACAATGGGAGGTTATATAGCCGAGGCTACAACCGTATACACTTAGGAATACAAGTTGGGTATACTAGACAAGTACATAAAGTAAAGCTTATTCTAGTATATTGAGTGTCTTAACAGGCTAAGACACTCAGTCATAATCATTATACAAATAGACATTGACTTTAACAAAGACTACTAAATACAAAAGACATTTAATGTTGATGATCTTCAAGGCTTCAGATGATCTTTTGCATTTAATGCAGCATGGGAGAAGTAAGGTAACGTATCTGACTCATTACATGTTGTCTCTATCTGTCATCAGACCAGCATGTCTTGTGTCAGTACCTTTTGTACTTTGAAAGAGTTCAGCTACAGTCTCTGAAGAAGGAATCTCTTCGGAAGTCTTTGTCTTTCTGAGGAAGTTGCTGAGGAGAGTCTTCAGAAGCATTTGATATTCGGAAGCTCTGAACTTTTGAAATCTTCTAAGTGTGGATCTTCCGAAGCAATTGTCTTGTACAACCATTGGCAGGATTAAGTTATCCTTCGGAAGCAATGTTGCTTCCGAGGAGTAACTTCTTCCTTCCGAAGGATGTTATTCTTTGCGGCATTTGTACTTGGACAAAGTAGGAGGTTTGGTGAGCATCAGCCTTTATTAGTCTTTACAATATCATTTTATGAGCAACAAGATTTACATAATATATACTTACTAAGACTCGCAAAGTTGGAATTCAACTTATCACAACCCCACCTCTCGTCACCTGAGATGATGTCATTCGTCACTCTGAGATGGTTGCGGAAGCATAGTGGTGATGTCTCAGAGATGAGGTGTGACTTACTTGATCCGGTATCACAACACACAGATTAACTTAAAGTAAATATATTACAAGGATTGTTATTACAATCAACAGTACAGTTTACATGACTAACTTATTTAATTACAAATATATATATATATATATAAGGTACATCCTCACCCGGCAGTCACTGTCTTCTGCAAAAAGGTTTAGATTTAAAACGTCAGCACAAAGCTGGTGAGATTGTAAAGTTCATGTTCAACAATATGATATGATATGTAAGTTCTCAAAGTGTTCAGTTCAAGATAACCATGGGACCCGTATCTAGTTCCTTTCGGACGTGACTCTACGATCTTCGAAGACACCACCCACTGGTAATATCTTATGCCTCATTGTCTTAACGCCTATCACAACATTAAGAAGTTCTGGAAAACAGATAACAAACATTTACGCCAAGGGGAGTTGCAAGCTCCCGGTAAATGGGTTGTCAGCCGATAGTACTATCATTGTTTCCTGTTCGGCCCCACATGGGTTCACTAGATACAGTTCAGAAATGAGGACTTTTAAGTTCGGTGATAGTGTTCTGTTCTCCAGGCAAAATCCCATGAAATCCACAAGTTCTCAACAAGTCACATGAAATCACGCAGATAACAGTGATACATATCATATGTTTAAGAAATAGTTTCGCAGTGGTACCCCGAGGTTTGTAAAACATTAACAAAATAAAAGGGGTTGTACGAAACTCACCTGAAGTCAGGAGAGTGGTAAGATCACACGCAGAATAGTAATGGTAGCTAATTTCTGCATTTGTTCATGTTAAATTAGTTATTTATGTTTTAACTTACTGATTAGATCTTTCTGAATGTCCAATGTCAAAAACATTGTCTTAACGGTCATCAAACTGATGTTAAGTATTTAATTGGTTAATTTAATGTTATATCATACAATGTATGATAATGTAGGAACCTACATTGAATTAAGTTCCTAATACAAGGTTGATAACACGCTTGATTAACCAGAATAATCTCGGATTAACCAAATATTTAATGTTGTTGATTACAATGCTAAAACAGTGTCTAGACATATTAATGGCTTAGAAATGATCAATCCTTGTTATTGATTACCCAAATATCATGAAATATCACAATGTAGCATTAGAATAGGTTTAATAACCATGTTTAACATACTAATCTGACTGTTATCATAAACATCAGATAATCATTCCAATGAGTATGTTAATGATTGTGATTAGTTTGAAACACTTGGACTTAACCTTGCATTTCAAAGATTAGTCAAACTAATCACCTACATTGTCACAATCAAATGGTTTAAACCATCATAATCATGGTTATGATTTCATGAAAACCGGGCATTACAACAGATCAAAACAAGGATTTACCGGTTAAAACATCAAGTTCTTCGTTTATAATCAATCCTAGCCATCATCTAGGCAGTAATCAACAACCCTAACTATACCATTACGTTCAAAAACAAGATCTAATCAATCATTATCAAACTAGAAGGTTAAAACGAATCATTACCCGTTCAAATGTATTTTCGACTTCAAAACAACGATCAGAACTTGTAGATAAGTTCCCTGGCTTCAAACCTACGATCAGACGGCTTGAAATTCGATTTTAGAAGGTAATCAGTCGAAGTTTTTGGCTATGGTGGTGTTTAGGTTCGAGATGATAAGACAATCTCAATCTACATGCAATTCTGATGAAGTAATCAACTTTTTCCACCGCTTCATCCGTCGCGTACCGCCAAGAGGCCAAAAAGAGGCTCGGCGTACCGCCAAGAACTCTCAACCGATCCTTGGCGTACCGCGAAGACCCAGTGAGTTCAATACTTCGAAATTTTTCTTCGTTTTTCGATTTCGGAGAATCCGGAACTCCATTTCGCACACGGTTTTCTCCTACGTTCACTATTTCTCGTATACTCTCAACCAGTAATAATTACAATAGATCAATCAATGTGGATTTTAAGCACGACCAAATGTGCTCATATCATTAATAATTGTCACACAACCGGCTTCAATACTTGCACAAAAAAGATGTAACATCCAGCCTCGTCTATCACCAATATTGTCCGCTTTGCCCACTAGAAGCTCACGGTTTTGCCTTCGGTTGCCCGGGTGAAAACTTCCCAGGGAGGTCACCCATCCCTGGATTGCTCTAGCCCAAGCACGCTTAACTGTTGAGTTTTCATGTGCTCTACAGCCAGCTAAGCCGAAAATGCGTTGGTGACGTTAGAAGTAGATCGTTACTTATGAGCCAGGAATCTCTTCTGTTCACGGCCGATGTGGGATTTGCCTAGGATGTTACATATAGGGATGAGCGTGTGGTACCTAGTACCCGTACCGGTACCGAACCGGTACCTGTTTAGTCTATAGGGTACGGGACCGGGACTCATTTTTACTAAATTTCGGGATCGGGACTAGTGGGTACCGGGACTAGGTACTTTACCGAAATATACCCCTTAGTCCCGTTAATACCCATCAAAGGTTTAGTGTGATTTTCATTATGAGACCAAGAACTGAATGTGCATATATCTTCCAGAACATAAAGATTCCTAATTCTTGATAATGTACAGCAAAATGCACCATGCAACTTCTTTTGATTTTGGCTATTATAAATTCTAGTTCAGTGTATATACTGCCAATCTTAATATATATATTTATTAATTAACACTCTTACATTTTTGTTTTTCAAATATTGAGAATGCTTTAAACAAGCTAAAGAAAAATGGTGGGTCAACATAGCGAGAGAAGATGTTAACTTTTTTGGATGCATCGGGTTATTAAGGCTTTATTTATTTTTAGTTAGTTTGTTTGGTTTCTTGACACTTGAGAGTTGATGGTACATTTTTTTTGTTTTGACTTTTGGAAATCACTAGAGTATCTTGTCGTCCTGTCGTGTAAATTTTCATCAGTGTACAAGTATACAATCAAATAATTCGTTTTGGGTACTGGTACCCAAACATGTAGCAAGCATAAAAAAGTGAAACTGTATCGGGTACCAAACATATACTGAGTACCGAAACACCGGTACCGTACCGGTACCGGTACCCGTACCCATTTATAGATTTCGGGACAGGTACCGGGACTCAAATTTCGTAAATTTCGGGACCGGGACTAGTGGGTACCGGGACCGGTACGGGACGGGATTGGTACCGAGCTCATCCCTAGTTACATACACCACCCCTTAGGGACTCATCGTCCTCGATAAGGTTTGCCCCACCATCCCGTGTAGAACAGGAGTGTCTCTGATACCATTCTGTAACATCCAGCCTCGTCTATCACCAATATTGTCCGCTTTGCCCACTAGGAGCTCACGATTTTGCCTTCGGTTGCCCGGGTGAAAACTTCCCAGGGAGGTCACCTATCCCTGGATTGCTCTAGCCCGAGCACGCTTAACTGTTGAGTTTTCATGTGCTTCACAGCCAGCTAAGCCGAAAACTCGTTGGTGACGTTAGAGGTAGATCGTTACTTATGAGCCAGGAATCTCTCCTGTTCACGGCCGATGTGGGATTTGCCTAGGATGTTACAAGCCCAAAAGTGTGGCTCGTTTAGTTACCAAGCCCGAGCTCGAGCTTTACCTAACGAGCTCGAGTCGGCTCGCGAGCCTTAACGAGCTTTTTGTTTATATAATTTTTATTTATTATATTAAATGTTTATTTATTATATTAAGTGTTTATTTATAAAATTAATTATTTTTATATATAAAATTATGATAAATATATTTAAATTAAATATTTTATGTTAAATTTATAAAATATAGTTATAAATATAATTAAATTAGTAATTAAAGTAAATAAATTAAATAAATAAAATCTAAACGAGCCGAGCCGAGCTCGAGTCTAAAAATTCTTTAACGAGCCGAGCTCGAACTCGAGCCCTAATTTCTCTTAATGAACTGAGCTCGAGCTCGAGCCTTAATTTTTCTAAACGAGCCGAGCTCGAGCCTTAACGAGCTCGGGATCGGCTCTGCTCGTTTACACCCCTAGTTTCGGGTAGTCCTTCGAGCCATGCTAATTAAGTTGTCCCTTAGTTCACCAATCTAGTAACTAATATGCATACATAAATCATCATTGTTGACTAAGTTCTAGCATTAAGGAAAAACATAAGTTTTTTATCTTTAAAAACCTTGTTTGTAAAAGATTTCTATAGCATGGTACACAAGTGCATATAACATAACATTAATAATAAGCAAACTAGAGTCCTACATATACGAGTCTAGAGCCGTATCATTACTTGTCCCTATGGTTCCAACCAATGAACCAACAAGAATACTGTAACTTCATGTTGCCCCTTTGAATTTATGCTTTTCAACAACAATATTTTTTGATCATAAATTTAACCTCATTGGGGGTCATGTTCACCCTTGAGCAGTTGACACCACTCCATAAATGTAGTTGTAATGACTGCCCAATGGTAGGTGACGAAATCAATGCCATTGTTAGCTTATGACACACAAGGGTTCACGTCTTACGTACGTGCCATAAGGCCTGGACTAGGTCTAGTTACAAAAACTGAGAACTAACCCAAGACCCCATATTCGTCAATCCCTTACGTGCTGCTCAGATCATGCAACACCCATAACAACTTGCTTTAGCATACACCACATGCATATAAACATCAAACATAATAAATACATGTTTACGCCATAACACACATACTTGCATATTTCATAACATATTACAGGAAGATCATCATGAAAGGGCCAAGTCAACTTATGTACAATTGAGTGACGTCTTGGACCGACCAAATGGGCCTAAACTTTAGGCCTTTGTGTATGGCCTTAATTTTATAGGGCCCCACGTTAATATATTTGGGTTTTGCTATTTATAAATTGTAATAAAAAAAATGGGCTACAGGAGAAACTGATTTTAGGTTTTATTGGGCTCAATCCATGTGAAGAAAAGGAGAACGCGTAAATCTTGATGCATTGCTCATGTGGATGTCATTTGGGATTTGGGAAAATAGGGTTTCGTACATTCAAAATTTCAACAGGTGGAAATTGGAATCATGAAGAAGAGGAGAAGGCGAGAAGGCGTGCGGATTTCGAATCGATTAAAAGCCTAAAAGCCTCGTCTCCCTCGATGTCAGAATACTCACTCGAATCGATTACTCGTCGCGCCCTCACTTACTCGCTCGTAACCGCAGTGGCGCAGGCCGACTGCCGAATTGCTGAACGTCTGAAGTGAACTCGGTCGGACTTCGATAGTATGAACGCCAGTCACCGGAGTTGTTGTCTTGCAGAAATCTGAATATTGAACGCCTGAACTTGACTCAGATTTGATTTCTGCGCACCGGTGAAAGGTTCGTAGTTTGAATGTTTGATATTTAATACTTTGATAGTTTGATTAATTTGGGACTCACATTAGCTCAAAATTATTAGTTTGATTAATTTGATTTTCTGTTATATGTTTGATTAATTTGATTTAGATAACTAGATTCACTTTATAGTTTAGATTATATTATTAGTTTGTTTGATTCATTTGTAGTTTGATTCATTTGTGGTTTGAACTTTGAACATGTTAATAGGTTATTAGTTACATCTCTTTATAATTTGATTTAGAGTAACAGGTTAAATAATTTGATTCATTTGTAGTTTGAACAGGTTTGGTTATTAGTTAGATTCTGTTCTTAGTTATTTAGTTTGATTCAATGTCAAATAGAAATAGAAAATATGAATATGGATCATCAAAAAGGAAGAAAAAAATTAAATAAGATGCTATTGTTGAAAAAGAAAGAGGCTTTTTATTTTTTATTTTAAATATGTAACAATCACAAAAATAATGAAGAACCAAATATTAGATGAAGGAAGTCTTTGTGCTGATGAAGATTCTTCTGCAGATAAATAAACCTATACGGGGACGAAGGTTCGCATTCGAACAAAGGAATCTATATGCAAATGAAGGTTCATCTGTGAATGATGGGTTCCAAATGTGGATGAATTTCATCTGCGAATGAATTAAGGAACCAACTTTATGGTTGAAAATCCATCCAAAATCATAGCAATAACAATAAAAATGGGTATCTAAAACTTATCTCTTGATGAACACTCAAAAACATTAATCATGAGTTATGTCAAATTTAGATATCTACAACAAAACCTAAAGATTCGAACTTTACTATTGCATTTGGTTCTGAACATCATCTAAACATGCAACTATCTTAAATCCATACTTTAAACGAGAAAGTTAGTGTAAAAATCATACATTTGCCTTTTTGTGTCATCTTTCTCCCTACTTGTCACAATCACACCCACACACACAACTTTCTTTTGTTCTCTCTTCCTTGTAAATTTGCACGTGAAGTAATGAAATGGGTGGCTGGTGGGCTTTTATAGGAGAATAATTAGGCGAAATCCCCATTTGAACATTTTTGGATATTATTTTTTTGATTTTACTGCAAAAGCTTCAAACAACATGCAATCTTTATTATTAATAATTATGAGTGTTACATGATTCGTGAAGTGAAACTTGAAATGCTATATTTGCATTTGGAATTCGCGAGCAAAAAGAATATTTGTTGTTAGTGTGTAACCCGTGTAGTATAGCATCTTGTTAGAAAAATACTTTTAACCATGACACTAAATTTTTTAAAAACCACAAAAATACAAACCATAAAATAAAATACATGACTGAATTTTTTAAAAACCACAAAAATACAAATTATAAAATAAATACAAAGCTTAAATTAAAAGACATAAAATACAAGTTGACCACTAAGAAGTAGTAACCACATACATCTTGAGGCCTTATTCAATAGCAAATTGTCCATCTTCAAAAGTACGAACCAACATCGTTACCATCTCATAGGCATGATAGGCTATGCAGAGCCAGAACTTAAACACTCATAGGATTTATGAAACAAGAAGTGATATTATCTTTCAGCTCTTTTCCAACATTTTTTAATGTATCATCATACTTATATAATATTTCGATTACACGTGCTAGGTTGAGTGCACGTGTTTTAAGAGCCATAGGAACATCTTTACATGTAAGTAGTTCGTGATTTATATCTTTCCAAGCATCTTCTACACGTTGCCTGAACAAATCATAAACAAACTCCTCTTCCACACCATGTTCCTTCATGTAGCATTCCACAGTTGACATAAGATGCTTTCTTTGCCCCTCCTCCTACAGTTTTTTCACGATTTTATCTTGATTTATCAACTTTTATCATATAGATCAAAGTTGTACATGCTAGTATAATGAGTTGTTGGGCTATTTTCTATTAGACGTCCTGTTTGGGCTTTTTATTTATTAGTTAAGATTTTTTATACATATAGGAGATTTTTAAAAAACCTTTATTTAAAAGAAAACTTAAAAAAACTATTCACAATGATTACCAACTAATGTTGTTTTTTGTCTTTTATTTATTTTTATTATTGTGCTACAAGTGTAAACAAAAGAAAAAAAATACGTGGCTCAAGTTATTACATATATGTAACTTGTACGATGCATGTGTATATTGTATGAGTTACACATGAAAAATATAATCTTTACTAATTAAATTAAATAATTAAACATGAAAAATATATAAATTTTCTTATTTTAATAATTTACTAATTTATTAAAATTTAGTAAATTATAATAATATTTAAATTATATCTTATCTTAAAATATAAATATATTACTATTAAATATTTATTATGATTTAATATTAATGAATTATATATTTTTAGTATTCAACCCATGTAATATATGGGTTTCTTGGCTAATATACATATATATATATATATAGATCTAATATCGTTTTTAGTTTCTTATAACACTATATATTATATACCTAAACGCAATTTTTTTATGATAATTTCACCGGATTTTCACGGATTTTCTCAATTCAAATGGAAGTATTAAGACCTTTATATAATTATATATATGTATATATATAGGGTAAGAATTCGTTGTTAACCCACCATAGTTGCGAAACCCGATAAACTCTGACAAGATCAGCCCAAATCTTTGGGTTTTTTTCATGACATTTATGATACATGTTCATGACTATGCTATTTTATGTGTCTGTACAAATTAATAACCGTTTGCGATTTGAAGCAAATGTAAGTTTGCTTTACACTGTAAATATTTATTTGCAGTTGCGACCACTTACATTGACGTAAGAGCCCAAATGGTGAAGAATTTGCACAAAGACATAAAATAACATAGACTTGTACATGAATAATAAAGATCATGAAAAAAACCAAAAATTTGGGTTGATCTTGTCGGATTTAATCGGGTTTCCATAATTAAGGTGGACTATTATAGGATTTAGATCCTCTCGATATATATATATATATATATATATATATATATATATATATATATATATATATATATATATATCTGTGTGTGTGTCTTATTCCGTTCATTTGTATCGTGCACTTTTAATTACATGAAACCGTGACTATTTACTTCTTTTCCCCTTCACATGTTTATCAATTAACATAATGTTGTACCTTATGACCGATAATGTCATCCATAATCCTACTGATTATAGATGCAGCTTTTACAAGAGGGGGAAAGGTTAGAGCCCATTTGAATGGTTCCTCTGTAGTTGTCTCACTCATGCCAACAAAACTTGAAGTTGTAAGCATTTTGTATCCAGCAGTTATGAAAGACACTAATTCATGCTCCTCCAATGTTGGTACATACCCCTCATGTATCCATTTTGCTTCAATCATGTAGTATCTATTCAATTCTTTTATCTTCATATATAAGAGAAATGAGACATTTAATTTAGATCTATCTTGATCAGTATCTAACTAAAAGAAACATTACAAACATAAATAAACTGGAACTAACCGCCTCTTTGGCATAGCCAACTTGATACGCCTTCCCTTCACTTGCCATGATTTCCTCCATTTCACCATAACAATCCATCAACATTTTGTATATCAGCTTCATGTAATCTGGAAGTTCATCAATGCAGGTAATGGACCACCTATATTTACATATAATGTACACTTAAACTATAATTTCAAGCAACTAATTAGGTTTAAGAACATAGAATTGTGCTAAATAATCGTTGAGTGCATACTGGTGTAGACATGTGTACACATACCTTTGAACTGCTTCGGTGAAAATCTTAAGTTCATCGTAAGTACCATAATTATCATAGGTGTCATCGAAAATAGTTGCCATTTTTATCATTTTTGTTAAAAATATTCTTGAACGAGAATATTGAGGCTCAAAGTAAACACCTAGTACCCAAAAATAGAGTTCAACCACTCTATCTCTTACATAATGTAGATTCTTTGGAGGATCAAAACTTTTCCACCATCTATAACAATTTAGAGCACAAAAATCATCAACATTATTTCAAAATATGTAATAGTAACTAGAATGATTTTGTGAACAAATAAACATACTTGGAAAGCTGACTAAGCTCCTTTTTGTGCAAGGATTGAAGCCGATTGAAATCCAACTTTGCAAGTCTTAGTAAGGATACATTATGTGAATCTTGTTGCTCATAAAAGGGTATGTATTGCAATGAATCTAGTCTTGGCAATCTTTTTCTTATAGGCCGCTCTAATGCTTTCTCAATGTGCTTCGAAAGAGAAAGAGTACAATTCCATAAAAATGGATCTCTTGTCACCTTTTGAAGTTGGTTTTTTGTGAAAACAAGAGCATCATCTAGTACAACTTCGCCTCTCACCCGCATATATGTTGCCTCATATAGCTCTAGCATACCTTCAACATTACTAGTTAAGGATTCCTTAAAAGACCCCTCGTTGTCCTTGTATTTATTAAATATATCTGATATATATAAAAACTGTTAACTTCTTTGGCATTGTAAGTAATACATTGAAATAACTAGGTTAGAATTACATATTTATGACATAATTCGAATAATTTATTATTAAATAATGAAGGTGTGAATTAAGAAATAATGGGTTTAATAAAATTTTTTTAATTTTACATTGGAAAAAGAAAACATGAAAGCATAAAACTTAGAAACATTAATCAGAATTGTGGCACGTGATTCATTGATTTATTTGTTTATTAGGTATAGATATGAACTAACCGCATGAAACATAAAACCCATGTTGCCGAAGGAGTCGAAACCAAAGGAATTCGCAACCGTGGTCCCAGTTGTTACCATATACAGTATAAATATGGTGCAGGGCTTGATCAATCTCTTGTTCAAAAGAATAAGCTATACCGAGGCGTTGGATATCATTGACTAGTTTCAACAAGTGAGCATGCTTGGACTCATCATCCAAGGCTGCCATTATTTCTTTTCGTATTCCTTCTTTTAAACTTTCGATTATCTTCTCTACAGTTGCTTGATCTTCTTGCTAAATTTATTCATCATCAAATCAAAGAGAAGGAGTAGTTGACATGTTAGATCATTATAAGCATGCACACTCACACTGACATTTTCTAGGCCTTGGAAGAATTTGCGCCAATTATATATTCATTTGCACATTAAGTTGATCTTTAGTTGTAGTACAAACAAACATGAAACAAATAAATATCCATGAAATCTTATTTTTAACAATGGTATGTACATACTCCCATTTAGAACTCATATGCGTATGAATCATTTTTAAACATATATTGATTGTACATACCTATCTAGCTCATGAAATCTATCTATATGATTGAGTTATTATTAACCATATACACTTGGTTGTCACTAATAACAAAGTTAGTTAACTAGAATGGACCCTAGTCTGAAACATGTATAGATAGTGGTGGATTTTGTTATACCTCATCGTAGTTGAGAAACTGATCTCCCCAAACATTGGGATGAAAGTTTGATGAGGGACGAATAATCTCCTTTTGTTTAACTTCCATTTTTTGAAGTAGATTTTGAGTATTGATCTTCCAAATCTTCTGTATATGATTATAACCTTTCTATAGTAGGTTATATTTATAGAGGGGTGATGGGGAAAAGCCCTCATGATGCATGGCATCATCATAGGCTGGACAAGTGCTAAAAAATCACAAGTAGGGGATTAAACAAGTTTGATCATAGTGAATTTTGGTCATTTAATGCGTGCCTCTAGATAATGTATAAAAAAAGCCTTTAAAATAGATGATTCTTTTTGGCTCTTGGTATAAAAAGCCAGTATTTTCTACTCCGTGGAGCTAAAATTAATATTATAATAATAAAAGGTAAATAAAAGAAAAAAATATAAATATATCTATATATACACGTCAAAAGTGTAGTAGGAATAGGAACAAAATCTCCAAAATTTTTGATGAATAAGATGGTGGGATTGCCCTATAAACGTAAAATTTGAGATTATCATTGGTTAAACGATTAGTATAAATTATTATTGGCCAATAAGTCCTCGTTCGGATAAACAAAGAATAATATAAATATCTTATTTTACCACTAGAAAGCTTGTTTAACTTTTCGCTCATAACATTGATATATATTCTAACACAAAACAAATATGAAACAAAAACAAAGAAGGTGTGATTATTTGAAAAGAACTCTAAACATTTTAATCTCTTTTGTGATTATAAAAGTGGTTTTTCGCTTTTTTAGACCTAAAATGACAAAACAAATAACTTGAATAATTATTATATATATATATTATAAACCATGAAAAATGAATAGTATATTTTTAAGTTTCATATTTTTGACACAAGAAAAAAAATGTTGATTTAAATATAAAATCTAGAAAGTTGTTATGTTATGAATCAGGTCACTTGCTTTTTTGATGTTTTTGATGTATGAAAGGTACATGTATTTAATCCTCTAGCATTTGTATGCTAAAAGTTTGTAAAGTTATGAATTTGGTAACTTATTTTTGGATGTACAAGTGGTACGTGGGTTAAGAAGGAAAAAATGTGTGAGTTTTTGTTAGGATTTTGTGATGAACTAATAACCGTTGGTTTTTTTTTATTTGCGTTTATGTATTCAAGATTGTGTTGGTTGCTAATAAACATCAGCAAAACTGTTATTTCTATTAAATTTGATACACTCACAGGAGATTCCCGCCGCAACGTGCGGAGGAGAAACATTTAGTTAAAAACAAACAACTTAAAAGGCTAACTTGGAATCCCTAGGTGCTAGCCTAGTTTTTCTTTAGGATAAACTTCTCTTTTGCTCCCTGTGGTTTGACAATATTAACCATTTTGCTCCAAAACTTTCAAAATGATCATTATGTTCCCTGTGGTTTGACAGTTTAATCATTTTGCTCCAAACTTTTCCAGTATGTCTCCATTATACTCCATTTTTTTCGAAACCACAGGGAGCAAAAGTGTTATAACTGTCAAACCACAGGGAGCAAAAGGGTTATAACTGTCAAACCACAGGGAGCATAATAATCATTTTGAAAGTTTTGGAGCAAAAGGGTTAATATTGTCAAACCACAAAGAGCAAAAGAGAATTTTATTATTTTCTTTAATTAGAGCCGGCTCCTACAACAGCCGCTGTTGTTTTAGCAAGTCAACACAACGCATGGTCTTCATGAACTGTTAATTCAAGTCTTTTGTATGGTCTTATTCCTTCTTGTAAACCCCTAACTAGTTTTAATGTATTAGAAACTTTTGAAGGCTGGTCCTAAAAAATTCCGTGTAAGTACTTATAAATTATTTACTTTAGCCATTAAAAATCCTTTAAAAACATTCATCACTTGTAATATAAAGATAGATCAAATTCATACTTAGAACATGACATTTTTCACAAAGGCTTTCATAAAAACCGATAATTCATGTAAAGAGTTGTTCGATTCTTGGCTTCAATTCCCAATCACGATCCACTATTTAGGGCCTAAAAATACACATATTAGTTCGAAAGAAGTAAGTCAACTAATTCATACACCTTGCTAGCATAATATCAAAATTCATAATTTCTGCACGAAATGATCAGCTTTGGGCATATTGTTAGACGTATAACATAACACTCAAGGTATACACTACACCTGATAAACATATTCAGTGCTTGTTATATTGAAATTACTAAAGTTGAACCAACGATGAGTCATGTGACTCATGTGGGTGGGGTGGTGTTCAAATAACAAAAGTCATTGAAACTAAGACTTCTTTTTTAGGTCAAATTGCTCTCGGTATAAAAGTTGTTCCTTATTTACTGCGAATATTTTCTACTCCATGGAGTTTAATACCCTATAGTTAATATAATGTATAAAAAAGGTAAATAAAATAAAAAATATATAAGTACGTATGTGAAACCAAAGTAGGAATAGGGAAAAACCTCCGACATTAAACCTAGCTAGTGTCTCAGTCCCTTTTCGACATCAATGAAACCGGCAACAACTCCATAATGAAATCGGGATGTTAATTCCACATGCATGTACACTATCAGCAGTAAATTGTCACTAGCTAGCTAGTACAATTTTGAATTTTTGAGTCGGTGATATACACACTATATATAAACTCAAAAAATGAACCATTTTGTGAGATGGTTAGTTTAACCCCCCAAATGCAATAACGACCTCATAAAATACTTTTATAAGACAATTTGAATATTTTTAGGCCGGTTTCTATGGGATTTTTTGGGGTGTTTTTATTAAGTTTTGGGGCCGTATGGTGGGTTGTTTGAGTCAGTTTGAACTTTGGATTTGCATGTAAAGTTTTAGAAGAGGTGGCTAGTGGCTTTTATAGGAGAATAATTATGGTAACATCCTATTTATAAATGTTTGCCTATTATTTTTATGATTCTATAGTTTAAACCCAAAACTTTCAACTGATTTTCATTGTTAAATATATACAGGTTTTACATGATTATGATTCGTGAAGTTCAAGATAAAATGCCATATTTGCATTTAGAATTCACGAGCAAAAAAGAACATTTTGATTTTAGCCCCTATGAAAATTTCTAGACTTGAAAGTCAAGATAAATTGGAATTTAAAACAACTCCGCTAAAAAGAGTGTCTTATTAGAACAATACTTCGAACCATGACACTGATTCTTTAAAACCAACAAAAATACAAACCATAACATAAAATACAAACCTTAAATTAAAAGACAAGCTATAAATAAAAATACAAGTTGACCATCTTGAAGTAGTTAACACATACAACTTGAGGTCTTATTCACCATGAAATTATTCATCTTCAAAAGTACGAACCAACAACATGATAGACAATGAAGAACCGGAACTTAAACACTCATAGCTTTCACGAAACAAGACCTGATATTATCTTTCAGCTCTTCTCCAACATTTTTTAAAGTATCATCATATTTATATAATACTTCTATTACACGTGATAGGTTGAGCACACGCGTTTTAAGATCCATAGGAACATCTTTACATGTAAGCAGTTCATAGTTTATATCTTTCCAGGCATCTTCCACTCGCTGCTTGTACAAATCATAAACGTACTCCTCTTCCACACCATGTTCCATCATGTAGCATTCTACAGTTGAGATAACATGCTTTCTTTTCTGCTCTTCCTACAGTTTTATAAATAGATCAAAGCTGTACGTGTTGGCATAATAATTTATTGGTCTATTTTGTATTGGACATGATTTTGTTTGGCCTTTTAATTTACTAGCTAGCTAAGGTTTTTTGGTTAGATGTTTCCATCCTTTCATTTGTATCAAGTACTTTCCTTTATATGAAATCGTACCTACCTACCTAGCTGCTTCTTTTTCTATCTACATGTATATCAGTTAAGAGTATATACCTTGTGACCAATAACGTCATCCATAATCCTACTAATTACACATGAAGCTTTTACAAGAGGGGGGAAGGAAAGAGCCCATTTGAATGCTTCCTCTATGGCCGTCTCACCCATGCTAACAAAACATGACGTTGCAAGCGTTTTGTAGCCAGCAGATATGAGAGAAACTGATTCATGTTCCTCCAATGCTGGTGCATACCCTTCATGTAACCATCTTGCTTCAATCATGTAGTTTTTACTTAATTCTTTCATCTGCATATATAAGAGAAATGGCATGTTTAATTAAGTTCTATCTTGATCAATATATTGTATAACTAAAAAGAACATTACAAACATAAATAAACTTGAACTAACCGTCTCTTTGGAATAGCCAACTTGATATGCTTTTCCTTCACTTGCCATGATTTCCTCCATTTCACCATAACAATCCATGAGTATTTTGTACGTTAGTTTCATGTAATCCGGAAGTGCATCGATACAAGTAATGGACCACCTATATTTATATTTAATGCACACTTAAACTATAATTTCAATCAACTAATTGATTAGGTTTAAGAACATATATAACTGTGTATAACAATCATTGAATGCATATTGGTGCAGACATGTGAGCACATACCTCTGAATTGCATCGGTGAAAATTTTAAGTTCTTCATAAGTACCGTAACTATCATAAGTGTCGTCAATAGTTGATATTAATGTTATAACCTTTGTTAAAAAAATTCTTGAACGAGAATATTGAGGCTCAAAGTAGACACCTAGGATCCAAAAATATAATTCAACCAATCTGTCTCTTGCATAATGTATGTTCTTTGGAGGATCAAAAGCTTTCCACCACCTACAATAATTTGAAACACAAAACCACAAAAATTAACAGTATTTCAAATATGTAATAGTAACTCCAATGATTTTATGAGCAAATAACATACTTGGAAAGTTGGCTAAGCTCCTTTTTGTGTAAGGATTGAAGACGGTTGAATTCCAACTTTGCGAGTCTTAGTAAGGATATATTATGTGAATCTTGTTGCTCATAAAAGGGTATGTATCGCAATGAATCTAGTCTTGGCAACCTTTTTCTTATAGGCCGCTCTAGTGCTTCCTCTATGTGTTTCGAAAGAGAAAGAGTACAGTTCCATGAAGGAGGATCTTTTGTCACCTTTTGAAGTTCTTTTTTTGTAAAAACAAGAGCATCATCTAGCACAACTTCGCCTCGCACCCGCATATATGTCGCCTCGTATAGCTCAAGCATACCTTCAACATCACTAGTTAAGGATTCCTTAAAAGATCCCACATTATCCTTGTATTTATTGAATATATCTGTCATATATAAAAATTGTTAAGTTCTTTTGCATTGTAATTAATACGTTGAACTAACTAGGTTAGAATTCGTGTATCAAATAGCTTAATAAAAAATATTAAATAATAAACGTGTGAATTAAGAAAAAAAAAGGTTTAATAAAAAACCAATTTTGCATAGAAAAAAAAAATGAAAGCATCATACGAGAGAAACGATAATCAAAATTGTGGCACTCGAGTCTTACATTTATTTGTTTATAAGGTATAGATATGCACTAACCGCATGATACATAAAACCCTTGTTGTCGAAGGAGTCGAAACCAAAGGAAATCGTAACCTTGGTTCCAGTTGTCACCATATGCAGTATAAATATGCTGCAAGGCTTGCTCGATCTCTTGTTCAAAACAATAAGCTATGCCGAGGCGTTGGATATCGTTGACTAGTTTCAACAAGTCAGCATGCTTGGTCTCATCATCCAAGGCTACCACTATTTCTTTTCGTATTTCTTCCTTTAAACTTTCGATTATCTTCTCTACAGTCGATTGATCTCCTTGCTAAATTTATTCATCAACAAATCAAAGAGAAGGTGTAGTTTATGAGTTAGATCATGAGAAGCACGCACACTCATACAGGACATTTTCTAGGCTTTGTAAGAATTTGCGCCAATAATATATTCATTTGTGAATTAAGTTGATATTTAGTAGTAGTGTAAACAAACATGAAACAAATAAACATACCCCATGAAGTCTCATTTATAGCAATGGTATGGGCATAATCCTATTTAGAACTCGTTTTCTTATGAATCAATATCAACCATATATTGATTATACATACCTCATGAAATTTATCCATATGAATGAATTATTATTAACCATATACACTTGGTTGTCACTAATAACAAAATTAGTTAACAAGAATGGACCCTAGTATGAAACATATAAATAGTGGTGGACTTTGTTATACCTCATCGTAGTTGAGAAACTGATCTCCCCAAACACTAGGATGAAAGTTTGACGAGGGGCGAATAATCGCATTCTGTTTAACTTCCATCTTTTGAAGTAGATTTTGGGTCTTGATCTTTCAAATCTTCAATATATGATGATAACCTTTATTTAGCAGGTTATATTTATAGAGGGGATGATGAATAAAAACCCTCATGTCGTTATCAATATAAGCTGGACAAGTACTGAAAAAAAATTCAAAAGTAGGGACTTACACAATTACAATCATAGTGAATTTTGGTCATTTTATGCATGCCTTCTAGATATTGAAAAACCTTTAACTTAAACCAACGTTGTTGAGTCATGTGGGAGGGGTAGTGTCCATATAACAAAAGTCATTGTAACTAAGATGTTTCTCTTTAGGTAAAGTGATCTTGGTATAAAAGTTGTCCCTTATTTATTGTAACATCCCATTTTGGTGAAATATTATAAATTAAGCATAATTGGTGTATGATTGTGTTTATTTAATTTGGTGGGTGTTTTAAGAGTGTTTGTTTATTTTAACAATATGTTGGGTGTTTACTAACTTAACTTAGTTAGTTGTAACTAGTTAGTTTTAACTAGTAATAGAGGGACCAAAACTGCCAATAGATGAAACTTGGCTTAAAAGAGGGGTTAAATGTTGACTTGGTCAACATTTCACACTTTTATGTGTGTGTGTGTGTGCTGGAAAACGTGGAAGAGAAGGGAAGACAAGGAGAAAGCTTAAAATTCTGGAAATCCTTCAAATTGGTGCATGATTCATAGCTTGATCTTGAATGCAAGTATAAATTGGAGTTCCTCTTGCATCAAACAACATCTAGGTAAGATTTTTGGGTGTTTTTGATGGGATTTTCGTGGGTCTCCATGGGGGGTGTGGGTTTGATGGGTAAAACTCTCAAATTTGGTGTTTTGAGGGTGTCAAATGTTGTTAATGATGTTGATAATCATATAGGAACAATTTTTGATTGTTTTCTTTCATGATTTACATGTCATGAAAATGGGGGAATTGGGGTTTTCATGGAGTTGATGAACATGGTGTGTAAAGTAGTGTTTAAAGGTGGGGATTTGATGATATTCACTATATTGTTGTAGTTTGTGGTGAAATTGTTGAGATTGATCATTTTTAAACATAATAATGGAGTTACATAGGTGTCTTAATGATGAATGATCATTAGCACATGAACTTGTGCATACAAGGTGTTTGATGAAATGCCAAGTAGGGTATTTAACTTAAAATTTGGTTTAAAACCAATGGTGATGTGAATTATGTGGGTTTATAACATCAACAATGGTGAATTGATATGGTTAAGGGTCAATTGGAAACAAATTAGATTGAAAATGTTGACATTGGGGTGAAAGGGGTGTATGTTGACTAATTGTGGTCAAACTTTATATTAAACCTATTAGTTGTGATAATAGGAATTGATAGTGAAGGTGTGGGTGAAACCAAACGACCCGGGAAGGAATTGGTTATAGAGGATAGCGCGTTGGAACAAGGTAAGTCACCTAAATCTTCTACTTATTATGTGTAAAGGTGTGTACATGTATGAATGTTGTTGAAGATTTGACTTTATGGGGAATAGGTGAACTAGTACTTGTTGTTAGACAATAGTAAGCAATAGGTGATATATGTTGCTTGATTATTGTAAACATGGTGTTTCAATACTAGTTCATGATTGATTTGGTGTTAATTTGTATGTGTGTTGAAGGATTTGAATTATCTCACAAGGTGTGTGAATTGTAATTGAAGTCAACTCAAATTGGTGTTTTGATTCACAAGTGGTGTGATCATGACATTGAATTATTCACATGGTGTGTGAATGTTCTTTGTTGGGTGTAATCAAGTTTGTAAAACACAAGTGGTGTGGTTTACTTATCTTGAGAAATCTTGTGGAATAAGATTTCAAAGGAGTTTTGGGTGCAAACGACCCGTTAGTAAATCGTTTGATATTATGACTATGATGGTTATAATTTGGTGAATTAAGGTGTTTAATATGATTATATGGTGTTATATAATGTTTATGGGGGTATTGGAACGGTCGTATTTGAGCGAAAGGGGTTAAGATGGCTTAAAACAGCAAAAATAGCCGTGCAGGTGGTGCCCGGCGTATGATACGCCTGGGGGGGGCGTATCATACGCCTCCTTCAGCTTCAACTCTTGATTTTGTCTGTGATACGCCCCAGATACGCCTAAACCATACGCCCCGAGTAAAATTTGACCAAAATTGACTTTTTGGGTCATGTAAGCTCGTGTGGTCGGGCATGGTGATCTTACTTAGTTCTAATGAACTAATGGTGACTTAATTATGGTGTTTCAGGTGAACGGAAGGGTTGAACGGGGTCGTGATCGGTTTGCCTCGCAAGGATTCGGATCAAACACGTTTTGGTGGTTTTTCTTTGTTGGTGTTAAACAAAGGTTTTTGGTGATAACTCAAATGTAATTTTTGTTATTGAATGTTTAATTAACATCAATTATTTTGTAAAGTCGTATGTAAATGGAGTGTTTATGGTGTTAATTACATTTGTCGGTTTGAAAAATCTGGGACCTAAACTTTGATGTCGTTTTAAACACGTGTCATACATGTGGAAGTTATGGGGCTTACAAGTTGGCATCAGAGCCATTGGTTTGAGGGATTCAAGTGCGTCGCGAACACTTGAACTCAAATCGTTGTGCTCTTGATATGGGGAATGTTGTTTGATCCGAGATCCGATCACGAAGCCGGGGGTTTAAGGTAACAAGTTTGTGTATTGTTTACCTTAGTTATATATGTTTATTGGTGTTTGGTGTGAATTTGCTTGTTGAACCGAATTTCTTAGTCATGTTATGGGGAGGTGAAGTTAAGGAATTGGATATGTGAAGTGTATAGTGTTATGTCTGGCCAACATAAGATTATATTCTTGACATAGATATGACCTTGATGGAACCAATTCATAATATGGTTATGAATATTAGGTAAGGTGTTAAGAGATTGATGTTGTGATGCTTTTAAGTTCATATTTCATGGCGTGTTTAGTTGTATGAACTATATAGCAAAACTAATGTATCGCATAACTTGTTTCAGCCGTAGAATGGCTGGTGGTGATAACATTAATGATGGTGGAGGTCATGAAACTAATTTCACTGAATTGCAAACTATGGTGAGAGAAGAGGTGGCAAAAGCATTGGAAGCTTCGATTCCTCACCATATGGAGGGTCTGCAAGCCTCCATGAGAGAATTTATTCAACAGGAGTTTGCAAATCTCAGAGGGGGGCGAGATGGGGAACGAACTCCAAAGAAAGTAACTTATAAGGAGTTTGTAGCTTGCAAGCCAAGCGAATTCAAAGGGGAAGTTGACCCATTACAGAGTCAACGGTGGATAACAGACATGGAGGGCACGTTCGAGACGAGCCATTGTGACCCGGAAGATGAGGTGATCTTTGCGGGGAATCAGTTGCGCGAAAGAGCAAAGGATTGGTGGGAGCTTCTTCGAAAGGAGAAGGGTAGGGATGGCATTAAAAATCTGAAATGGGCGGAGTTTAAGGAATTATTCCTTAAACGGTTCTGTCCGCAGGCGGCGATTGACAGAATCACTGAAGAGTTTCTCCATATGAGGCATAAGGAGGAAAGTATTGATACGATTACCGCCATCTTCTATGACAAAGCTAGATTTTGTCCTGATTTGCTACAAACGGAGCGGATGTGGATCAATCGATACCACAGTATGTTGAATGCCAAGTACCGCGAATTTCTTACACCATCAAAGTGTGAGACATTGGCGGAACTTATTGATTGTGCTCGGGAGCGCGAGTTGGAGTTAAAGCGACAGGAGGACCGCGGTGAAAAGCGGAAGGTAGAGAAGGAGACGGGGTCGTCTAAAAAGGGGAAGTTCTCTAACTCACCTACAAAGTTCCACTCAAGTAAGGGAGTTAAGCATTGTACTAAATGTGGGAAAGACCACATGGGTGATTGTTCGGTACGACCCTTATCTTGCTACAAGTGTGGGAAGCAAGGTCATCTTGCAAATCAATGCTCGAGCCCGTTGAATTTATGTTATAATTGCTACAAACCGGGGCATATTCGGAGTGAATGTCCGGAACTTAAGGGGGCTGGAATTGGAGGAACAGAAAATCGATCTTTCAAGGGGCAAGGAAGTGGGAAGAAGGTGGAGGTACCCAAACCCAAGGGTAGGGCCTTTCAAATCACTGCGGAGGAAGCCAAAGTCACACCTGATGTGGTGACAGGTACTTTCTTCATCAATACCTTGCCTGCTTACATTTTATTTGATTCGGGGGCTAGTAGATCATTTGTGTCTACGAATTTTATACAACACTCTTCTTTTGTTGTTGAGAAATTGTCGGTGCCTTTAGAAATAGAAATAGCGGATTCTAAATGCTTTCTAGTATGTGATGTCTATCGAAAATGTAAATTAACCATCGATGGGGAGGATTTCGATATTGATTTAATACCTATGGTATTGGGGGAGTTCGATGCGGTGGTTGGGATGGATTGGCTTTCGGCTCACGGGGCCAACATTGTGTGCAAACATAAGATTATTCAATTGATGTCTCCTAGTGGACATGAGGTGTGTATTCGTGGGGAGAAACGTGGTGGTATGATCTTATGTTCTTTAGTTGAAGCTATGAAGTTTTTGAACAATGGCGGACGATCGTTTCTTGCTTATGTGGTGGATTCGGAGAAAGGAGTGAAGTTGATAGAAGACATTCCTATAGTTCGTGATTTTTCGGATGTTTTTCCGGATGAACTACCGGGATTACCTCCCGAAAGGGATGTGGAGTTCCGAATTGATTTGGTGCCCGGGGCTAAACCTATTGCTAAGGCTCCATATCGTTTGGCGCCATCTGAATTGCAAGAGATGATGAATCAGTTGCAAGAACTTCTTGACATGGGTTTTATTCGTCCGAGCATCTCACCTTGGGGTGCACCGGTATTATTTGTCAAGAAGAAAGATGGGAGCTTCAGAATGTGTATAGATTATCGGGAGTTGAACAAGGTCACGGTGAAGAATAGGTATCCATTACCTAGGATTGACGACCTCTTTGACCAATTACAAGGTGCTTCATGGTTTTCTAAGATCGACCTTCGATCGGGATACCATCAGTTGAAGGTTAGAGAGGAAGACATTCCAAAGACGGCTTTTCGTACGAGGTATGGGCATTATGAGTTTCTTGTGATGTCCTTTGGGTTAACTAACGCACCGGCGGCGTTCATGGACTTGATGAATCGGGTGTGTCGTCCAATGTTAGATAGGTCAGTCATTGTGTTCATTGATGACATACTTATCTATTCCAAGAATGAAGCGGATCACGCTTGTCATTTGCGTGAAGTTCTTGAAACACTTCGTAAGGAGAAACTGTATGCTAAGTTCTCCAAGTGTGACTTCTGGTTACGTGAAGTACAATTTTTGGGACATGTGGTGAATGCCCATGGCATACATGTTGATCCTTCCAAAATTCAGGCGGTTATGAAATGGAGTCCACCCAAGACTCCAACTGAGGTTAGAAGTTTTCTTGGTTTAGCCGGTTATTACAGGAGGTTTATTCAAGACTTTGCCAAGATTGCTTCATCTTTGACAAAGCTTACAAAGAAGGATACTAAGTTTGTATGGGGTGACGAACAAGAAAAGGCGTTTCAGGAGTTGAAGACAAGACTAACACAAGCACCGGTGTTAACTTTACCGGATGGACCCGATGATCTTGTGGTCTATTCCGATGCTTCATATGTTGGTCTTGGGTGTGTTCTCATGCAAAGAGGGAAAGTTATTGCTTATGCTTCACGTCAGTTGAAGGTTCATGAGATTAACTATCCCGTCCATGATTTGGAGCTTGCGGCGGTTATTTTTGCATTAAAGATATGGCGTCATTATCTTTATGGGGTGAAATGTACTATTTATACCGACCACAAGAGTTTGAAGTATTTCTTCACACAGAAGGAATTGAATATGAGGCAGAGACGTTGGATGGAGTTACTCAAAGACTACGACTGCGAAATTCTCTATCATCCGGGGAAAGCAAACGTAGTGGCGGATGCTTTGAGTAGAAAGGAGGAACCTTCACCTATTCGGGTAAAGGCAATGAAAATTGTGGTAACTTCGGATCTGGTGAATCAAATTAAAGCTGCTCAAATGGAAGCTTTAAAGGAGGAGAATTGGAAACGTGATAGAATTAAGGGGTTAGCTCATCAATTGGATGAGGATAGTCGGGGTTTAAAGACAAGGTGGGGTCGAGTGTGGATACCTCCCACTTGTCCTTTAAAGACGGCTTTATTGGAGGAATCCCATAAATCGAGATATTCGATTCATCCGGGAGGCACGAAGATGTATCGTGACTTGCGGGTTAACTATTGGTGGCCGGGAATGAAACGAGATATTGTTAAGTATGTTGAAAAATGCTTGACTTGTGCTCAAGTGAAGGCGGAGCATCAAAAACCGTATGGCAAATTGCAACCTTTGGAGATTCCAATGTGGAAGTGGGAGCATATTACGATGGACCTAATCACGAAGCTTCCTAAGACTAGGAACGGTTATGATACGATATGGGTCATCGTAGATCGGTTATCAAAGAGTGCTCACTTTATACCGATCAAGGAGACGTATTCTTCCAAGAAAATGGCTGAAATTTATGTTAAGGAGGTGGTGTCTCGACATGGAGTACCGGTTACTATTGTGTCTGATCGTGACACCCGGTTCACTTCTCATTTTTGGAAGAATTTTCAGGAGGAATTGGGTACGAGACTATTGTTGAGCACAGCGTATCACCCTCAAACGGATGGTCAGAGTGAAAGGACTATTCAAACGCTTGAGGACATGTTACGTGCGTGTATCATTGATTTTGGGGGAAGTTGGGATGATTACTTACCTTTGGCGGAGTTTTCTTACAATAACAGTTATCATTCCAGTCTTGGAATGCCTCCTTTTGAGGTTTTGTATGGGAGAAAATGTAGAACTCCCGTGTGTTGGGGAGAAGTGGGACCAAGGGAACTCGCCAGCAAAAAGGTAGTAAAGGTGACAAACGAACGAATCGATCAGATACGAGCTCATTTAAAGGCGGCACAAGACCGTCAGAAATCGTATGCGGATAAACGGAGGAGGCCGATCGAATTCCAAGTGGGAGACTTTGTGTTGTTAAAGGTTTCTCCTTGGAAGGGTGTGATTCGTTTTCGAAAGCGGGGGAAACTTAGTCCACGGTTTATTGGACCATTCAAGATTATAGCTCGGATTGGCGAGGTTGCCTATCGCTTAGAGCTACCGGAGGAGTTGAGTGGGATTCACAATACATTCCACGTCTCTTATTTGCGAAAGTGCTTGGCGGATGAATCGGCTTATGTGCCAATGGGAGATTTGGTGATTGATGATAAACTCAATTATATTGAGAAACCGGTGGCTATCTTGGATAGAAAAGTCAAGCAACTTCGGAATAAGACGATTAACCAAGTAATGGTGCAATGGAAGAACAGACGGGGTTCGGATGCTACGTGGGAGTCCGAGGATGAAATGCGGAAATTTTATCCTTTCCTTTTTGAGGTGTAACGAGGTTTCGGGGACGAAACCTTTGTAAGGAGGGGAGAATTTGTAACATCCCATTTTGGTGAAATATTATAAATTAAGCATAATTGGTGTATGATTGTGTTTATTTAATTTGGTGGGTGTTTTAAGAGTGTTTGTTTATTTTAACAATATGTTGGGTGTTTACTAACTTAACTTAGTTAGTTGTAACTAGTTAGTTTTAACTAGTAATAGAGGGACCAAAACTGCCAATAGATGAAACTTGGCTTAAAAGAGGGGTTAAATGTTGACTTGGTCAACATTTCACACTTTTATGTGTGTGTGTGTGTGCTGGAAAACGTGGAAGAGAAGGGAAGACAAGGAGAAAGCTTAAAATTCTGGAAATCCTTCAAATTGGTGCATGATTCATAGCTTGATCTTGAATGCAAGTATAAATTGGAGTTCCTCTTGCATCAAACAACATCTAGGTAAGATTTTTGGGTGTTTTTGATGGGATTTTCGTGGGTCTCCATGGGGGGTGTGGGTTTGATGGGTAAAACTCTCAAATTTGGTGTTTTGAGGGTGTCAAATGTTGTTAATGATGTTGATAATCATATAGGAACAATTTTTGATTGTTTTCTTTCATGATTTACATGTTATGAAAATGGGGGAATTGGGGTTTTCATGGAGTTGATGAACATGGTGTGTAAAGTAGTGTTTAAAGGTGGGGATTTGATGATATTCACTATATTGTTGTAGTTTGTGGTGAAATTGTTGAGATTGATCATTTTTAAACATAATAATGGAGTTACATAGGTGTCTTAATGATGAATGATCATTAGCACATGAACTTGTGCATACAAGGTGTTTGATGAAATGCCAAGTAGGGTATTTAACTTAAAATTTGGTTTAAAACCAATGGTGATGTGAATTATGTGGGTTTATAACATCAACAATGGTGAATTGATATGGTTAAGGGTCAATTGGAAACAAATTAGATTGAAAATGTTGACATTGGGGTGAAAGGGGTGTATGTTGACTAATTGTGGTCAAACTTTATATTAAACCTATTAGTTGTGATAATAGGAATTGATAGTGAAGGTGTGGGTGAAACCAAACGACCCGGGAAGGAATTGGTTATAGAGGATAGCGCGTTGGAACAAGGTAAGTCACCTAAATCTTCTACTTATTATGTGTAAAGGTGTGTACATGTATGAATGTTGTTGAAGATTTGACTTTATGGGGATAGGTGAACTAGTACTTGTTGTTAGACAATAGTAAGCAATAGGTGATATATGTTGCTTGATTATTGTAAACATGGTGTTTCAATACTAGTTCATGATTGATTTGGTGTTAATTTGTATGTGTGTTGAAGGATTTGAATTATCTCACAAGGTGTGTGAATTGTAATTGAAGTCAACTCAAATTGGTGTTTTGATTCACAAGTGGTGTGATCATGACATTGAATTATTCACATGGTGTGTGAATGTTCTTTGTTGGGTGTAATCAAGTTTGTAAAACACAAGTGGTGTGGTTTACTTAACTTGAGAAATCTTGTGGAATAAGATTTCAAAGGAGTTTTGGGTGCAAACGACCCGTTAGTAAATCGTTTGATATTATGACTATGATGGTTATAATTTGGTGAATTAAGGTGTTTAATATGATTATATGGTGTTATATAATGTTTATGGGGGTATTGGAACGGTCGTATTTGAGCGAAAGGGGTTAAGATGGCTTAAAACAGCAAAAATAGCCGTGCAGGTGGTGCCCGGCGTATGATACGCCTGGGGGGGGCGTATCATACGCCTCCTTCAGCTTCAACTCTTGATTTTGTCTGTGATACGCCCCAGATACGCCTAAACCATACGCCCCGAGTAAAATTTGACCAAAATTGACTTTTTGGGTCATGTAAGCTCGTGTGGTCGGGCATGGTGATCTTACTTAGTTCTAATGAACTAATGGTGACTTAATTATGGTGTTTCAGGTGAACGGAAGGGTTGAACGGGGTCGTGATCGGTTTGCCTCGCAAGGATTCGGATCAAACACGTTTTGGTGGTTTTTCTTTGTTGGTGTTAAACAAAGGTTTTTGGTGATAACTCAAATGTAATTTTTGTTATTGAATGTTTAATTAACATCAATTATTTTGTAAAGTCGTATGTAAATGGAGTGTTTATGGTGTTAATTACATTTGTCGGTTTGAAAAATCTGGGACCTAAACTTTGATGTCGTTTTAAACACGTGTCATACATGTGGAAGTTATGGGGCTTACAAGTTGGCATCAGAGCCATTGGTTTGAGGGATTCAAGTGCGTCGCGAACACTTGAACTCAAATCGTTGTGCTCTTGATATGGGGAATGTTGTTTGATCCGAGATCCGATCACGAAGCCGGGGGTTTAAGGTAACAAGTTTGTGTATTGTTTACCTTAGTTATATATGTTTATTGGTGTTTGGTGTGAATTTGCTTGTTGAACCGAATTTCTTAGTCATGTTATGGGGAGGTGAAGTTAAGGAATTGGATATGTGAAGTGTATAGTGTTATGTCTGGCCAACATAAGATTATATTCTTGACATAGATATGACCTTGATGGAACCAATTCATAATATGGTTATGAATATTAGGTAAGGTGTTAAGAGATTGATGTTGTGATGCTTTTAAGTTCATATTTCATGGCGTGTTTAGTTGTATGAACTATATAGCAAAACTAATGTATCGCATAACTTGTTTCAGCCGTAGAATGGCTGGTGGTGATAACATTAATGATGGTGGAGGTCATGAAACTAATTTCACTGAATTGCAAACTATGGTGAGAGAAGAGGTGGCAAAAGCATTGGAAGCTTCGATTCCTCACCATATGGAGGGTCTGCAAGCCTCCATGAGAGAATTTATTCAACAGGAGTTTGCAAATCTCAGAGGGGGGCGAGATGGGGAACGAACTCCAAAGAAAGTAACTTATAAGGAGTTTGTAGCTTGCAAGCCAAGCGAATTCAAAGGGGAAGTTGACCCATTACAGAGTCAACGGTGGATAACAGACATGGAGGGCACGTTCGAGACGAGCCATTGTGACCCGGAAGATGAGGTGATCTTTGCGGGGAATCAGTTGCGCGAAAGAGCAAAGGATTGGTGGGAGCTTCTTCGAAAGGAGAAGGGTAGGGATGGCATTAAAAATCTGAAATGGGCGGAGTTTAAGGAATTATTCCTTAAACGGTTCTGTCCGCAGGCGGCGATTGACAGAATCACTGAAGAGTTTCTCCATATGAGGCATAAGGAGGAAAGTATTGATACGATTACCGCCATCTTCTATGACAAAGCTAGATTTTGTCCTGATTTGCTACAAACGGAGCGGATGTGGATCAATCGATACCACAGTATGTTGAATGCCAAGTACCGCGAATTTCTTACACCATCAAAGTGTGAGACATTGGCGGAACTTATTGATTGTGCTCGGGAGCGCGAGTTGGAGTTAAAGCGACAGGAGGACCGCGGTGAAAAGCGGAAGGTAGAGAAGGAGACGGGGTCGTCTAAAAAGGGGAAGTTCTCTAACTCACCTACAAAGTTCCACTCAAGTAAGGGAGTTAAGCATTGTACTAAATGTGGGAAAGACCACATGGGTGATTGTTCGGTACGACCCTTATCTTGCTACAAGTGTGGGAAGCAAGGTCATCTTGCAAATCAATGCTCGAGCCCGTTGAATTTATGTTATAATTGCTACAAACCGGGGCATATTCGGAGTGAATGTCCGGAACTTAAGGGGGCTGGATTGGGGGACAGAAAATCGATCTTTTAAGGGGCAAGGAAGTGGGAAGAAGGTGGAGGTACCCAAACCCAAGGGTAGGGCCTTTCAAATCACTGCGGAGGAAGCCAAAGTCACACCTGATGTGGTGACAGGTACTTTCTTCATCAATACCTTGCCTGCTTACATTTTATTTGATTCGGGGGCTAGTAGATCATTTGTGTCTACGAATTTTATACAACACTCTTCTTTTGTAGTTGAGAAATTGTCGGTGCCTTTAGAAATAGAAATAGCGGATTCTAAATGCTTTCTAGTATGTGATGTCTATCGAAAATGTAAATTAACCATCGATGGGGAGGATTTCGATATTGATTTAATACCTATGGTATTGGGGGAGTTCGATGCGGTGGTTGGGATGGATTGGCTTTCGGCTCACGGGGCCAACATTGTGTGCAAACATAAGATTATTCAATTGATGTCTCCTAGTGGACATGAGGTGTGTATTCGTGGGGAGAAACGTGGTGGTATGATCTTATGTTCTTTAGTTGAAGCTATGAAGTTTTTGAACAATGGCGGACGATCGTTTCTTGCTTATGTGGTGGATTCGGAGAAAGGAGTGAAGTTGATAGAAGACATTCCTATAGTTCGTGATTTTTCGGATGTTTTTCCGGATGAACTACCGGGATTACCTCCCGAAAGGGATGTGGAGTTCCGAATTGATTTGGTGCCCGGGGCTAAACCTATTGCTAAGGCTCCATATCGTTTGGCGCCATCTGAATTGCAAGAGATGATGAATCAGTTGCAAGAACTTCTTGACATGGGTTTTATTCGTCCGAGCATCTCACCTTGGGGTGCACCGGTATTATTTGTCAAGAAGAAAGATGGGAGCTTCAGAATGTGTATAGATTATCGGGAGTTGAACAAGGTCACGGTGAAGAATAGGTATCCATTACCTAGGATTGACGACCTCTTTGACCAATTACAAGGTGCTTCATGGTTTTCTAAGATCGACCTTCGATCGGGATACCATCAGTTGAAGGTTAGAGAGGAAGACATTCCAAAGACGGCTTTTCGTACGAGGTATGGGCATTATGAGTTTCTTGTGATGTCCTTTGGGTTAACTAACGCACCGGCGGCGTTCATGGACTTGATGAATCGGGTGTGTCGTCCAATGTTAGATAGGTCAGTCATTGTGTTCATTGATGACATACTTATCTATTCCAAGAATGAAGCGGATCACGCTTGTCATTTGCGTGAAGTTCTTGAAACACTTCGTAAGGAGAAACTGTATGCTAAGTTCTCCAAGTGTGACTTCTGGTTACGTGAAGTACAATTTTTGGGACATGTGGTTAATGCCCATGGCATACATGTTGATCCTTCCAAAATTCAGGCGGTTATGAAATGGAGTCCACCTAAGACTCCAACTGAGGTTAGAAGTTTTCTTGGTTTAGCCGGTTATTACAGGAGGTTTATTCAAGACTTTGCCAAGATTGCTTCATCTTTGACAAAGCTTACAAAGAAGGATACTAAGTTTGTATGGGGTGACGAACAAGAAAAGGCGTTTCAGGAGTTGAAGACAAGACTAACACAAGCACCGGTGTTAACTTTACCGGATGGACCCGATGATCTTGTGGTCTATTCCGATGCTTCATATGTTGGTCTTGGGTGTGTTCTCATGCAAAGAGGGAAAGTTATTGCTTATGCTTCACGTCAGTTGAAGGTTCATGAGATTAACTATCCCGTCCATGATTTGGAGCTTGCGGCGGTTATTTTTGCATTAAAGATATGGCGTCATTATCTTTATGGGGTGAAATGTACTATTTATACCGACCACAAGAGTTTGAAGTATTTCTTCACACAGAAGGAATTGAATATGAGGCAGAGACGTTGGATGGAGTTACTCAAAGACTACGACTGCGAAATTCTCTATCATCCGGGGAAAGCAAACGTAGTGGCGGATGCTTTGAGTAGAAAGGAGGAACCTTCACCTATTCGGGTAAAGGCAATGAAAATTGTGGTAACTTCGGATCTGGTGAATCAAATTAAAGCTGCTCAAATGGAAGCTTTAAAGGAGGAGAATTGGAAACGTGATAGAATTAAGGGGTTAGCTCATCAATTGGATGAGGATAGTCGGGGTTTAAAGACAAGGTGGGGTCGAGTGTGGATACCTCCCACTTGTCCTTTAAAGACGGCTTTATTGGAGGAATCCCATAAATCGAGATATTCGATTCATCCGGGAGGCACGAAGATGTATCGTGACTTGCGGGTTAACTATTGGTGGCCGGGAATGAAACGAGATATTGTTAAGTATGTTGAAAAATGCTTGACTTGTGCTCAAGTGAAGGCGGAGCATCAAAAACCGTATGGCAAATTGCAACCTTTGGAGATTCCAATGTGGAAGTGGGAGCATATTACGATGGACCTAATCACGAAGCTTCCTAAGACTAGGAACGGTTATGATACGATATGGGTCATCGTAGATCGGTTATCAAAGAGTGCTCACTTTATACCGATCAAGGAGACGTATTCTTCCAAGAAAATGGCTGAAATTTATGTTAAGGAGGTGGTGTCTCGACATGGAGTACCGGTTACTATTGTGTCTGATCGTGACACCCGGTTCACTTCTCATTTTTGGAAGAATTTTCAGGGGGAATTGGGTACGAGACTATTGTTGAGCACAGCGTATCACCCTCAAACGGATGGTCAGAGTGAAAGGACTATTCAAACGCTTGAGGACATGTTACGTGCGTGTATCATTGATTTTGGGGGAAGTTGGGATGATTACTTACCTTTGGCGGAGTTTTCTTACAATAACAGTTATCATTCCAGTCTTGGAATGCCTCCTTTTGAGGTTTTGTATGGGAGAAAATGTAGAACTCCCGTGTGTTGGGGAGAAGTGGGACCAAGGGAACTCGCCAGCAAAAAGGTAGTAAAGGTGACAAACGAACGAATCGATCAGATACGAGCTCATTTAAAGGCGGCACAAGACCGTCAGAAATCGTATGCGGATAAACGGAGGAGGCCGATCGAATTCCAAGTGGGAGACTTTGTGTTGTTAAAGGTTTCTCCTTGGAAGGGTGTGATTCGTTTTCGAAAGCGGGGGAAACTTAGTCCACGGTTTATTGGACCATTCAAGATTATAGCTCGGATTGGCGAGGTTGCCTATCGCTTAGAGCTACCGGAGGAGTTGAGTGGGATTCACAATACATTCCACGTCTCTTATTTGCGAAAGTGCTTGGCGGATGAATCGGCTTATGTGCCAATGGGAGATTTGGTGATTGATGATAAACTCAATTATATTGAGAAACCGGTGGCTATCTTGGATAGAAAAGTCAAGCAACTTCGGAATAAGACGATTAACCAAGTAATGGTGCAATGGAAGAACAGACGGGGTTCGGATGCTACGTGGGAGTCCGAGGATGAAATGCGGAAATTTTATCCTTTCCTTTTTGAGGTGTAACGAGGTTTCGGGGACGAAACCTTTGTAAGGAGGGGAGAATTTGTAACATCCCATTTTGGTGAAATATTATAAATTAAGCATAATTGGTGTATGATTGTGTTTATTTAATTTGGTGGGTGTTTTAAGAGTGTTTGTTTATTTTAACAATATGTTGGGTGTTTACTAACTTAACTTAGTTAGTTGTAACTAGTTAGTTTTAACTAGTAATAGAGGGACCAAAACTGCCAATAGATGAAACTTGGCTTAAAAGAGGGGTTAAATGTTGACTTGGTCAACATTTCACACTTTTATGTGTGTGTGTGTGTGCTGGAAAACGTGGAAGAGAAGGGAAGACAAGGAGAAAGCTTAAAATTCTGGAAATCCTTCAAATTGGTGCATGATTCATAGCTTGATCTTGAATGCAAGTATAAATTGGAGTTCCTCTTGCATCAAACAACATCTAGGTAAGATTTTTGGGTGTTTTTGATGGGATTTTCGTGGGTCTCCATGGGGGGTGTGGGTTTGATGGGTAAAACTCTCAAATTTGGTGTTTTGAGGGTGTCAAATGTTGTTAATGATGTTGATAATCATATAGGAACAATTTTTGATTGTTTTCTTTCATGATTTACATGTCATGAAAATGGGGGAATTGGGGTTTTCATGGAGTTGATGAACATGGTGTGTAAAGTAGTGTTTAAAGGTGGGGATTTGATGATATTCACTATATTGTTGTAGTTTGTGGTGAAATTGTTGAGATTGATCATTTTTAAACATAATAATGGAGTTACATAGGTGTCTTAATGATGAATGATCATTAGCACATGAACTTGTGCATACAAGGTGTTTGATGAAATGCCAAGTAGGGTATTTAACTTAAAATTTGGTTTAAAACCAATGGTGATGTGAATTATGTGGGTTTATAACATCAACAATGGTGAATTGATATGGTTAAGGGTCAATTGGAAACAAATTAGATTGAAAATGTTGACATTGGGGTGAAAGGGGTGTATGTTGACTAATTGTGGTCAAACTTTATATTAAACCTATTAGTTGTGATAATAGGAATTGATAGTGAAGGTGTGGGTGAAACCAAACGACCCGGGAAGGAATTGGTTATAGAGGATAGCGCGTTGGAACAAGGTAAGTCACCTAAATCTTCTACTTATTATGTGTAAAGGTGTGTACATGTATGAATGTTGTTGAAGATTTGACTTTATGGGGAATAGGTGAACTAGTACTTGTTGTTAGACAATAGTAAGCAATAGGTGATATATGTTGCTTGATTATTGTAAACATGGTGTTTCAATACTAGTTCATGATTGATTTGGTGTTAATTTGTATGTGTGTTGAAGGATTTGAATTATCTCACAAGGTGTGTGAATTGTAGTTGAAGTCAACTCAAATTGGTGTTTTGATTCACAAGTGGTGTGATCATGACATTGAATTATTCACATGGTGTGTGAATGTTCTTTGTTGGGTGTAATCAAGTTTGTAAAACACAAGTGGTGTGGTTTACTTATCTTGAGAAATCTTGTGGAATAAGATTTCAAAGGAGTTTTGGGTGCAAACGACCCGTTAGTAAATCGTTTGATATTATGACTATGATGGTTATAATTTGGTGAATTAAGGTGTTTAATATGATTATATGGTGTTATATAATGTTTATGGGGGTATTGGAACGGTCGTATTTGAGCGAAAGGGGTTAAGATGGCTTAAAACAGCAAAAATAGCCGTGCAGGTGGTGCCCGGCGTATGATACGCCTGGGGGGGGCGTATCATACGCCTCCTTCAGCTTCAACTCTTGATTTTGTCTGTGATACGCCCCAGATACGCCTAAACCATACGCCCCGAGTAAAATTTGACCAAAATTGACTTTTTGGGTCATGTAAGCTCGTGTGGTCGGGCATGGTGATCTTACTTAGTTCTAATGAACTAATGGTGACTTAATTATGGTGTTTCAGGTGAACGGAAGGGTTGAACGGGGTCGTGATCGGTTTGCCTCGCAAGGATTCGGATCAAACACGTTTTGGTGGTTTTACTTTGTTGGTGTTAAACAAAGGTTTTTGGTGATAACTCAAATGTAATTTTTGTTATTGAATGTTTAATTAACATCAATTATTTTGTAAAGTCGTATGTAAATGGAGTGTTTATGGTGTTAATTACATTTGTCGGTTTGAAAAATCTGGGACCTAAACTTTGATGTCGTTTTAAACACGTGTCATACATGTGGAAGTTATGGGGCTTACATTTATGACAATATTTTCTACTCCATGGAGTATAATACCCTATAGTTAATATAAGTTACAAAAAAGGTAAATAAAAGAAAAATATATATATATGTACCTACATGAAACCAAAGTAGGAATGGGCAAAATCTCCCATATTAAACCTAGTGTCTTAGTCCCTTTTCAACATCAATGAAAACGGCAACAACTCCACAATGAAATCAGAATGTTAATCTCACACGTACGCTATCAGCCTATCAGCATTAAACTGTCACTAGCTAGCTAGCTAGTACAATTATGATTTTTTGAGTCGGTGATGAACCATTTAATGAGATGGTTAGTTTAATTGCCCCAAATGCAATAACGACCTCAAAAAAAAAAAAATACTTTTATAAGACAATTTGAATATTTCTAGGTCGGTTTCTATGGGATTTTTTGGGGTGGTTTTTATTAAGTTTTGGGGCCGCATGGACGGCATGGTGGGGTGTTTGAGGCAGTTTGAACTTTGAATTTGCATGTAAAGTTTTAGAATAGTGGCTTTTATAGGAGAATAATTATGGTAAATTCCTATTATAAATGTTGGGTGTAGTTATAGTAAAAAAACTTAGATTGGTAAGAAGCGTGAGAAGGATTGTGTGCCATTAGATATATAATTTAATGGTTGAGATCAAAGTTGTATTAAAAAAGTTAGTGGAAGGGTATTTTAGTCATAGACACTTTTGTTGACTTTTTATCATGTCCTCCTATTTTTTTAAACGGTCATAACTTTTACATACAATATTATTTTTTTAAAAAAATTACACAAAAAAAAACGAGCATTTTTTTATCTTTAAAACGAGTATAGTATTGTTATATAAAAAATTAAAAAAAAAACGTTTTCCTCTACCTTTTATATTTGTAATGCGTCATTGTGTCTAATTGTATATTATTGTGTTTTTTTGTCGTCGTAGTGTCTAACTATTTTTTTTTTATAAATTCATGAGCTTTAAAAATAATATTGGTGAAACAACAAAATCACGTACTTTTTATATGTAAATCATAATGATAAAACAAAACAAATTCATTTAATACAACAATGTGTATATTACACAATGACCTAAACGTAAAACACAATGACGCGTATATTACACAATGACCTTAACATAAAACAAAATAATAACTATTACACAATGACCTGAACGTAAGACACAATGATGCTATATTACACAATCATTTGAAGATAAAAACAATGATGAATATATTACACAATGACCTGAACATAACACACAATGTGTATATTACACAATGACCTGAACGTAAAACACAATGACGCGTAGATTACACAATGACCTTAACGCAAAACAAAATAATGACTATTACACAATGACCTGAACGTAAGACACTATGATGTTATATTACACAACCATCTGAAGATAAAAAACAATGATGAATATATTACACAATGACATAAACATATATACACTGACGAAAATGTATTTTTCAAAAAATAAAAACAATTTATGTTTTTTAAAATTATAAGTTTTATAAACATAATGGTAAAATAACACAATTATGTACTTTTAATACATAAAACTTAAAAATAAATAAGAACAATTTATTTAATGCATAAAAAACAATTACAAAATAACACAATATGATATAAAAAATAAAACAAAATAATAAAAATATTAAACACAATGACATGAAACATTAAACACATTAACTTGAAGCAATAAACACAATGACCAAAATACCCTTTTTATAAAATTAGAGTAATGCCACTTGTCAAATCCACAATTCTTCTCACACTTCTCACCAATCCCACCCTTTTTACTTGAACCTAATCCTATCAATGTTTGCCTATTATTTTTATGATTCTATAGTTTAAACCCTAAACTTTCAAGTGGTCTTCATTATTAAAGATTTACAGGTGTTGCATGATTATGATTCGTGAAGTTCAAGATCAAATGCCAAATTTGCATTTAGAGTTCGCGAGCAAAAACAAACAGTTTGATTAAAAAATTAAGCGAATTGTTCATGAATATAAATATACATGAATAAACCAAAATAAACGAACAAACATAATTTAACATAAATGAACATAATTGAACAAGTCTAAAAAATACAATTGAACTAGCATAAACAAACGCAAACAGCAAGTCTCTTAAACATAAATACATATCATCCACGAATTAGATCGTTAAACAAAAATAAACGAACATTAATGAACACAAATAAACAAACATAAATGAATGAACATAATCGAATAGTTCATAAACATAAATAAACGAACACTATGTATGCTCATGTTCCTTTATTTAATTAAACGAACACTAATTTTATTTTTGTATTTGTTCATTTATTAAATAAACAAACATAAACGAATTTCCCGTCGAACAGTTCACGAACTGTTCGGTTTGTTTACAGGCTTATTAAATACCTTATTTTACCATTAGAAAGCTTGTTTAAAGTTTTCACTCATAACATTAATATTTATTTTTAACACAACAAATATGAAACAAAAACAAAGAAGGTGTGATTATTTGAAAAGAAAGAACTCTAAACATATTATTCTCTTTTGATATTATGAAAGTATTCTTAGCTTTTTTAGACCCAAAATAGCAAAACAAATAACTTAGAATAATTAAAAACAAATAACTTACAAGGTAGGGGACCCTACCAAAAACCTGGGATCCTCCCTAGGTGCTAGTCTCATTTTTCTTTAATTAGAGCAGACTATAAGGGTTGTAAACGAACACGAACGAGCCCTTGTTCGTGTTTATTCGTTTAACTTTTAACTTGTTCACGAACGCTTACCGAACGAAAATTCTTGTTCGTGTTCGTTCATTAAGGAATTTAGCTTGTTCACGAACGGTTCACGAACGCTAACGAACACATATTATTTAAACAATAAAAATCAATATTTTTAATCTCAAATAATAGAGATAATCATTTATAAATATATAAATTAAGATATTATAGTATTAAACTAAAAATAACTTAAGTATTATGGTATTAAACAAAAAATCAAAAATAAACAACACGTTTAATGAATAAATATAATAAATGAGCTTAACCGAACGTTCACGAACATAAATGAAAGAACACGACCTCTGTTCATGTTTGTTCATTTAACTAAACGAACGGAATTTCTTGTTCGTGTTCGTTCGTTCGAAATGAACTTACCGCCGAACGGTTCACGAACGGTTCGCTGAACGTTCGGTTCGTTTACAGCCCTACTGGCTATGGCTACTGTAACAACCGCGATTGTTTTAGCAAGTCAACACAAGACACTGTCTTCAAGAACAGGTAATTCAAGTCTTTGCATGTTCTTATTCAGTCTTGTAAACTCCTAACTAGAGGTTGCCAACGGGCCCGGAACTGGAACTGAAAACCCGAACCAGAACCGGTGGGTACGGGCGGTTTCGGGCTTTCAGAGAAATTGGAACCGGAAAAGGAAAAACCGGAAACGGTTTCACCCTTAAACCGGACAAACCCGAACCGAAACCGGCCAAAACCCGAACAGAACTGGCAAAAATCTGGTTAACCGGTCAAAACCCGGAACCGGAACCAGCTCTTGACTTTGTTAACCGGAACCGAAACTGGAACCGGTTCCGGTTCCAAAAAAACCGGGTTTGGCCATCTCTACCCCTAACTAGTTTTAATATATTAGAAACTTTTGGGGATGGGTCCTAAAAAATTCCGTTTAATACTTATAAATTATTTACTTTAACCATTAAAAATCCTTTAAAAACATTCATGACTTGTAATATAAAGATAGATCAAATTCATACTTAAAGTATGCCATTTTTCACAAAGGCTTTCATAAAAACCGATAATTCATGCAAAGAGTTGTTCGATTCTTGGCTTCAATTCCCGATCAAAATCTGTTATTTAGTGCCTGAAAATACACACAATAGTCACACAATAGTTCAAAAGAACTAAGTCAACTAATTCATACACCCGAGTCCCGACTAGTATAAGAACAAAACTGAGAATTTCTGCAAGAAATAAGCTTTGGGCGTATTGTCAGACGTATAATAGAACACTCAACGTATACACCACCTAATAAACATATTCGGTGCTTGTTATATTGAAAGTACTAAAGTTGAACTAATGTTGAGTCATGTGTGTGAGATAGTGTCCAAACTCCAAATAACAAAAGTCATTGAAACTAAGATGATTCTTTTTAGGTCAAATGCTCTTGGTTTGTCCCATATTTACTGCCAATATTTTCTACCCCATGGCGTATAATACCCTATAGTTATTATAATGTATAAAAAAGGTAAATAATAGAATATATATATATATGTACGTACGTGAACCAAGGTAGGAATAGGGCAAAATCTCTGACATTAAACGTAGTGTCTTAGTCCCTTTTCGACATTCATCAATGAAACCGGCAACAACTCCACAATGAAATTGGGATGTTAACCCCGTACGTACGCTATCAGCATTAAATTGTCACTAGCTAGTACAATTTTGATTTTTTGAGTCGGTGATATACGCCCTATATATCAACCAAAAAACGAACCATTTTATGGGATGGTTAGTTTAACCGGCCCAAATGCAATAACCACCTCATAAGTTTTTTTTATAAGACAATTTGAATATTTTTAGGCCGGTTTCTACGGGATTTCTTGGGGTGGTTTTTTTAAGTTTTGGGGCCGCATGGTGGGTTATTTGAGGCGGTTTAAACTTCGAATTTGCATGTAAAATGTTTGCCTATTATTTTTATGATTCTATAGTTTAGACCCTTCTTTCAAGTTGTCTTCATTATTAGAGATTTACAGGTTTTATATGATTATGATTCGTGAAGTTCAAGATAAAATGCCATATTTGCATTTAGGGTTCGCAAGCAAAAAAGAACATTTTGATTTTAGCAAGTATGAAAATTCCGAGACTTGAAAGTCAAGATATGTTGGAATTTAAAACAATTCCACTAAAAAGAGTGTCTTATTAGAACAATACTTCGAACCATGACACTGATTCTTTAAAACCAACAAAAATACAAACCATAACATAAAATACAAACCTTAAATTAAAACACAAGCTATGAATAAAAATACAAGTTGACCATCTTGAAGTAGTTAACACATACAACTTGAGGTCTTATTCACTAAGAAATTATTCATCTTCAAAAGTACGAACCAACAGCAGGATAGGATATGAAGAACTGGAACTTAAACACTCATAGTCTTCACGAAACAGGACTTAATATAATCTTTCATCTCTTCTCCAACATTTTTTAAAGCATCATCATATTTGTATACTAATTCCATTACACGCGACAGGTTGAGCACACGTGTTTTAAGAACCATAGGAACATCTTTACATGTAAGCAGTTCGAAATTTGTATCTTTCCAGGCATCTTCAACACGTTGTTTGAACAGATCATATACGTACTCCTCTTCCACACCATGTTCCTTCATGTAGCATTCTACAGTCGACATTACATGCTTTCTTTTCTGCTCTTCCTATAGTTTTATTCATGAATTTTACCTTAGATTTTATAAATTTCATACTATAGATCAAAGTTGTACGTGTGAAAGTAATAATTTATTGGGCTATTAAGTATTATGTATTGGACATGATTTTGTTTGGGCTTTTCATTTACTAGCTAAGGTTATGTAGTTAGTTGTTTTAATTATTTCATTTGTATCATGCACTTTCCTTTATATGAAACACTCCTAGCTAGCTGTTCTTTTCCACTCTACATGTTTATCATCTAAGAGTTAGTACCTTGTGACCAATAACGTCATCCATAATCCTACCGATTACACATGAAGCTTTTACAAGAGGAGGAAAGGAAAGAGCCCATTTGAATGCTTCCTCTGTAGCCGTCTCACCCATGCTAACAAAACTAGTCGTTGTAAGCATTTTCAAGCCAGCAGTCATGAAAGTGACTAATTCATGTTCCTCCAATGTTGGTGCATACCCTTCATTTAACCATCTTGCTTCAATCATGAAATATCTTATTGATTCTTTCATCTAAGTATGTAATAAATATGACACATATAATTAAGTTCTATCTAGATCAGTAATGTATAACTAAAAAGAACCTTACAAACATAGATAAACTTGAACTAACCGCCTCTTTGGCATAGCCAACTTGATATGCTTTTCCTTCACCTGCCATAATTTCCTCCATTTCACCATAACAATCCATGAGTATCTTGTACGTCAGTTTCATGTATTCAGGAAGTGCATCGATATAGGTAATGGACCACCTATATTTATATTTAATGTACACTTAAACTATAATTTCAAGCAACTAATTGATTAGGTTTAAGAACATATATAATTGTGCATAACAGTCATTGAATGCATATTGGTGTAGACATGTGTGCACATACCTCTGAATTGCATCGGTGAAAATTTTAAGTTCTTCGTAAGTACCGTAGATATCATAAGTGTCGTCGAAAGTTGCTGTTAAAGTTATAACTTTTGTCAAAAAAATTCTTGAACTAGAATATTGAGGCTCAAAGTAGACACCTTGGATCCAAAAATATAATTCAACCAATCTGTCTCTTGCATAATGTATATTCTTTGGAGGATCAAAAGCTTTCCACCACCTACAATAATTTGAAACACAAAACCACAAAAATTAACATTATTTCAAATATGTAATAGTAACTCCAATGATTTTATGAGCACATAACATACTTGGAAAGTTGGCTAAGCTCCTTTTTGTGTAAGAATTGAAGATGGTTGAATTCCAACTTTGCGAGTCTTAGTAAGGATGTATTATGTGAATATTGTTGCTCATAAAAGGGTATGTATCGCAATGAATCTATTCTTGGCAACTTTTTTCTTATAGGCCGCTCTAGTGCTTCCTCTATGTGTTTTGAAAGAGAAAGAGTACAGTTCCATGAAAGAGGATCTTTTGTCACCTTTTGAAGTTCTTTTTTTTGTAAAAACAAGAGCATCATCTAGCACAACTTCGCCTTGCACCCGCATATATGTCGCCTCGTATAGCTCAAGCATACCTTCAACATCACTAATTAAGGATTCCTTAAAAGATCCCACATTGTCCTTGTATTTATTGAATATATCTGTCATGTATAAAAATTCTCAAGTTCTTTTGCATTCTAGTTAATACGTTGAACTAACTAGGTTAGAATTAGTGTATTACATAGCTTAATAAAAAATTATTACATAATAAAAGCATGAATTAAGAAAGAAAGGGTTTAATAAAAAAATTAATTTTGCATAGAAGAAAATAAACTATGAAAGCAGCAAACTAGAGAAACAACAATCAAATTTGTGGCACGTGACTCTTTCATTTATTTGTTTATTAGGTATAGATATACACTAACCGCATGAGACATAAAACCCTTGTTGTCGTAGGAGTCGAAACCAAAGGAAATCGCAACCGTGGTTCCAGTTGTCACCATATGCAGTATAAATATGCTGCAAGGCTTGCTCGATCTCTTGTTCAAAACAATAAGCTATGCCAAGGCGTTGGATATCATTGACTAGTTTCAACAAGCCAACATGCTTGGTCTCATCATCCAAGGCTACCACTATTTCTTTTCGTATTTCTTCTTTTAAAATTTCGATCATCTTCTCTACAGTCGATTGATCTTCTTGCTAAATTTATTCATCATCAAATCAAAGAGAAGATGTAGTTCACGAGTTAGATCATGAGAAGCACTCATTCTCACACGGACATTTTCTAGGCCTTGTAAGAATTTTTGCCAATAATATATTCATTTGTGAATTCAGTTGATTTTTAGTAGCATTGTAAACAAACATGATACAATAAAGATAACCAATAAAATCTCATTTATAACAATAGTGTGTTCATAATCCTATTTAGAACTCATAGGCATATGAATCGTTATTAACCATATGCGCTTGGTTGTCACCAATAACAAAGTTAGTTAAAAAGAATGGACCCTAGTCTGATACATATAGATAATATTGGATTCTGTTATACCTCATCGTAGTTGAGAAACTGATCTCCCCAAATACTGGGATGAAAGTTTGACGACTGACGAATAATAGGCTTCTGTTTAACTTCCATCTTTTGAAGTAGATTTTGAGTTTTGATCTTCCAAATTTTCTGTATATGATGATAACCTTTATTTTATACGTTATATTTATAGAGGGGTGATGGGGAAAGCCCTCATGATGCATGTCATTATCATAGGCTGGACAAGTACTAAAAAAATCACTAAGTAGGGGATTAAACAAGTTTACTTGTAGTGAATTTTGGTCATTTAACGTGTGCCTTCTAGATTAAGGTACAAAAAAAGCCATTACAATATAATTGATGATTCTTTTGGTAAGTGCTCATGGTATAAAAAGCCAGTATTTTCTACTCCGTGGAGCTAAAATTAATATTATAAAAATAAAAGGTTAATAAAAGAAAAAATATATATATATATCTATATATACACGTGAAAACCGTCGTAGGAATAGGAACAAAATCTCCAAAATTGAACCTAATACGTGTCCTAATCCCTTACGTACGATATCAGCATTAAATTAAAGACTCTCGTCCCTCAAATCAACCTCACGATCGAATGCCATACAACCATCATACAAAGTTTCGATCTACCACTTGTTGATGCAAACCACCACTCCACCATAATTAAGTCAACAAGCCCCATAATGGTCTTTTTCGTAAATAATTTTTTGTTTGCGATAAATTGTGGTTCATATATTTAAAAAAACATAAAAATATGTTAATTTGTCACTATTTATATAAGTTTACAAATGATAATTATAATACTCACTTTCATTACAAAATGTAATCCTATTAATAAAATTATCAAATATTTGTACTCGGTTGTAAATTTTTGATGAATATGATAGCGAGAGTGCGAGACTGCCCTATGAACGTAAAATTTGAGATTACCATTGATTAAACTATTTGTATAAATTATTATTGGCCAATAAGTCCTTGTTTAGAATATTTATAAATAATAAATGATATAAATAAAGAATATTATAAAGTACAATACTTAGTTAGTTGTGATATTTTATAACTCTGTTTTTCCTTATTAATAAGTTAACCAGCTTGAATACCTTATTTTGCCACTAGAAAGCTTGTATAAATTTTTCACTCATAACATTAACATTTATTTCAACACAAAAACAAAGAAGGTGTGAATATTTGAAAATAGAGAACTTTGAACATATTTTTCTCTTTTAAAATTGTGAAAGTGTTCTTTGTTTTTTCAGACCCAAAATGACAAAACAAATAACTTGAGTGGGTGAAAACAAATAACTAAAAAGGTTGGTCGGGACCCACAAACTTGGGAGCCTTAGGCGTTAGCCTTGATTTTCTTTAATAAGAGCCGGCTCTCGCTGCCACTCTTGTTTTAACAAGTCAATACAAGACATGGTCTTCATGAACAGTTAATTCAAGTCTTTGTATGCTTTTTATTCCATTTTGATATCCTCCTTTGCTCCGAGCGGCAGTGAAGACCTTAGCAAGGGTTGGGCGAGGCTGGGTTTGTTGTTGAGGTGTGAGGGATTGGTTGTTGTTGGGTTCCCACTTCCTCTTGAGTTCCTGGGGTTTCGTATGCTCACTCCTCTTGGGTAGCTCTCCCTGTGCCACCGCTTGGTCGATTAGTTTGTGAGCCAAGCAAATAGTAGATTGAATGAGAGTGGGATCTGTCGTGGTGATTAGGCTTCGGATTTGTTCAGGTAATCCCCTAACGTATGGCTCGATCTTTCTGTATTCTGGGGTCACCATTTCTGGGTACTGTTTACACCATTCGTGAAATCGAGTGGTGTATTGTTCAATTTCAGCTCCTTCCATTTTGTGATTCCAACACTCCTCCGATTCCTTGATTTCGTTCTGGGGATGGTATTCTTCCTTCAACATCTTAATGAAATTTTCCCATGGTATGGAATTAGCAGTCGCCAAACTCAGTGTTTGGACCTGTGAATTCCACCAAATGAGGGCCTGTCCCTCTAGAGTTCCGGTGGCGAATTTCACTTTGTTCTCCTCAGAGCACTCGCACATGCAGAAGATTGTCTCAGTATTCTTGATCCATCGGAGCAGTCCCTCTGCTCCTTCCGACCCCTTGAATGTTAGAGGATGATAACTAAGGAAGGTCTTGAATAAGCATCCTCTTAAGTTGTTGCGAGTCTCATTGTTTGTTTCATTGTTTACGCGTATAGTCTCGTAATCCGCTATAGCTTTGTTAACCCGTTGTTCTATCATGGCTTCGATAGCAGCAGCATTGGTTGATTGATCGTTAGTACGCACGAACGTTCCTTGTCCAGCCATTGGTAAGTATGTATCTACAATAGGTTTTGGATTACTTACAGTTAGAGATTGCTGTGTGTGATATAGAGATAGTATATCCTCTTCCTTCATGTGTACAATTATAAGCTTTAGAAGATTACTATTACCAATGTGATGTATATGAGCACAACTCGCTCAATTAGATTCTAACAGTACTAAATACAATAAGGGAATAAACTACTTGGTGAAAATAGTGGAGTTCGAATCTCCACTAGCAGCAGTGTTCTACATAGTTCTCCTCGTGGGTGTAGCGTGTCATTTGAATTTGCTAGAATTCGTGTGTACCTATAAATTCACGATTACGTTGGCCACCATAATCGTTAATTTATCTTACACAGTTATTCTAGTTCATTCAATTTCAAACTACTAAACATCCTAGGGTTTGACGTTTGCTCCCTGAGTGTCAATACTATGGTCACAGTCCACAAACATGTGTCTTTTGACTGGGTTTACACTCAAGAAAGAGGTTGGAGGAGGCGCTCGATTCGAGTTAGATCGTGCTAGAGGAGTCTTCTTCAGAGCATAGAAGAGTTCCCTTTAGTCTTGTGTTCGTCTTTTCACTAATCCCATCTCGCAGTTCTCAAGCATAGTCGGATGTGTATACCCGCGAAGGGTTCCAATGGTATGCTCGTAAATATCCAATAAAATCACAAAGCATATTGCTAAACTATGCATATAATTAGTTGTGCGAAACTAGTGTAGTGTCTAAAGTTGAGCAATGGCTATAGTCTAAGTTTACTACATGCAAACCTAGTTCTCTATAACCAAGGCTCTGATACCAGTCTGTCACACCCCCAATTTCCCACTTGTGGCGTATGTCCACGTGGATGTGACGTGTCCAGAATCACAGCTCAAGGTCATATAGAATACCTCTATATGCGTTTACAAATCCATTGTTTGACACATACACATAATAAGATAGTTTGCAGCGGAATAAAAGTTGTCTTATCATAATGCAGCGGAAAATCAAGTGTTTGACAAAAATGCAGCGGAAATGTAAATAGTTTAACATAACATTGTTTTATCATAATGAAAGTAAATTGTTTTCAAATGACAAGACAGAATGCATGTAAGTTCCTAATTGCTCGTTCCTTAAAGTGTGCATTCATGTCCTCCTGCTAGCCACGCTAGTTACCTGAGAATACAAGTTAGAAAAGTGTCAACACAATGGTTGGTGAGTTCACAGGTTTTGATATACATATAGTAATAAAAGTGTGTCATGCTGTTTATCATATGTTAGTACCGAGCCCTTGGCCCAAAGTGTCAGTGCGTCACTACCGAACTAGACTTGTTAGTCTTTGCCTCCGCCATGTCTCGTAATAACATGGCAAAATAGGTCAAGTTTTCACGTGTTATGACATCCAGTCAATATTTCGCCACGCGGGGTTCGTCACACCCCAAACGGATCCATTCAAACTCGCCTCGTTGTTTGTACATTAACGGTAAGACTTTGTGAGGACTTCTTACGATTACAACACTTAATGTTTGTCAAATAAACCAGCATACACCAAAATGTTTGTACAGTAATAGATGTTTGACTCGATGCAACAAGTATTCTCCCCCTATTTAAAAGCGTTTTGAAAAAGAGTAAAGAGGGGCCGTAAACTCACCTTAGTGATGTGAACGAGAGTATGCGTAAGCTCCTGATAAGCACGTCGGTCACCGGCAACCTATATCGTATACCGTTCGTGAGTTCGTGTAAGTGACCGTGCTAGTGTTTGTGTTAGTGCCCTTGTTCGTGTCCGACAACCCTTGGTTGTTCATGTTTGCCCGTGTCGGTCCACAATGACCGTGTTTGCTCGTGTTGGTCCACATTGACCGTGTTTGACCGTGTTTGACCATGTTTGACCAAAGTTGACTGTGTCAAGTCAACGACCCGTTGGTGAACCGTGTGACGGTTTGTGACTCGTGTAGCAATCGTGTAAGTGTTTGTCGTGTGCAAAACGCGTAGATCGCGTTTATGGACAACTTACTATTTATAGTAAGTTTCCACTTATAGAAAGTTCACAAAGCATATCGTTTTTAGAGTTCTAGCATGTTCAATAGTCCTACGTGATCATGTTAACACATAGCACATTATCATACAAGATCACATAAGTCGTTTATAACATGTTTGTACATAAAGTTTCCTAAAATGGAAAGTTTCCATTTTTAGCATACGTGACATCGGAAACCATCTATCTTAGCATCTAATCCACATATTATAACATAATAAGTCATTTAGCATGCTCAAATCATACAACATGTTGACAAATCAGTTTTTCTAAAAATAAAGTTACTATAATTAGTAACCTTGTGGTTTTTGCATAAAAATGACCATTTAACATTTCTAATCCATTGTTCATGTCACAAATCATCCTAATATATCATCTATCAACATCTAATCATGTCAACATAATCGATTTCATCATCTATTAATATTTTGACTAGAAAAGTTACTAAAAATAGTAATAGTGGCAAGTATGGCTACAAACATCATCAAAACCACTTTCTAACAAGTCAAATCATCACATTATCATCCTAACAACAATTCCACATACATGCATGTTCATCATTTCCACTAAATCATCAACTTGCAATTAAAAAGTTACTATAAATGGAAAGATTCATAAAAATCATAGTTTTAATCATTTCAACCAAATCTAACTATGAGTAATCATCCAATATCATCAAAATGCATATTCAAATACTGAAAATCACTCTAACTATCATAGATCGTACATGCATGTGGGTAAATCACTCATTTGTGACCAAATCATGAAATACATATAAACACATCATCATGGATCGTCATGAAACACCATTTAAACATCATAGATCATCATCAAACACATCTAAATCAACAAACCCAGATCATAATCTCGTGCATGTGATGGGTGTGTGCTTGCATGTGGGTTTTACCCATTGCATGTGAGATTGTGAGTGTGGTGTGTGTATATGAAGTCATAAAACTACCTTTCTAGGACTTGTATCACCAAGATGTTGCTGGAACAGCCCTGGTAGCTCTCTGGACAGCAGGTTCGAGCAGCCTTGTGGTGGTGATGGTGATCTACAAGCTACAACGTCCTTATCTTTCGCGTTCTTGATGGCAACCAAGCTTCCAAGCTTCAAGAAAAGGTCTCTAATGGCTTCCAATGGCTGAACCAGGTAGTTTCTGTGTGTTTTGGGGAAGATAAGCTCGCATGGTGGAGTATAGAACCGGTTATAATGAGTATACATAGGGTAGCAATGATGTTTGTGGTGTTCAAGAAATTTTCTGCCGATTTTACTGTCAGGCGTATCGCCTGACGTGGGCGATTTTCGTCTGTCGTTACGCGCGGATGAGCAGGCATGCGAGGCGCCTTCTGTGGCCCGCGCGCATCGCCTGTCGAGGGCACTCCGGGTCAGGCGTACCGCCTGGCCTGTATTTCAAGCCCAATAAGCTTGTTTTGTTGTTCTGGCCCATTCTTGCCCGTTTCTCGACTGTAAAACATCATTCGAGCGTCGTTTGGACTCTATTGGTCAATTATTAGCCATAATTGACTTGTGACAGTGTTTCGTGAAGTTTCGAGTGTTGTGCTACACAATGTGTTAGACGTTCACCAACGTTCGGGTGTTTTGACACGTGTGTGTTGTTCGTCGATAATTCCACGAATTATCTTGTCGTATGCCAGTGTTCGTACTGTCGTGCCGCGTGTCACACTAATTTACTTCTAATTCTAGTGCCACGTGTACATAATGCATTTAAATAAACATTTAAATAAATAAGATGCTGACCTGGAAATTACGGGGTGTCACAGTTCATACAAGAGGTCACAGGTCGTGTCTATGTGATTGTTTTAACGGATTGAACCATAAAGATTTCTACTTTTTATCTAATTCAAAACCCGGGTGTGATTCGTTTGCTTAATTGAATTACAACTCATTTCATTTTCATTGTTACTTCATTACAAAGCCATTGTTTTTATTGAAACTCAAACAACCATAAATCAATTTTACTATTTTCTTGTCTAGTCAAGTTAGGTTAAATCAAGTAACGATACACCATCCACATAAACTCGTCGTGGTTGACACCCTACTTACCTTACTAGTTAAGGTAGCTAGGAACACACTTTCTAACTCTTATTTGATATGTACATCGACGTCGGTCAAATTTTGGCGCCGTTGCCGGGGAGTTATTGCGCTTGGTGTTTGTTAACTGATTTATTAGTTTTTGCTGTAATTTTTGTTTCTTGTCTTTTCCTTGTTACGCACGGTTTGTTAGTGTGCAGGTAATAGGTTGATTGCATGCATACTCGGTTTTCAGGACGTGAATCACCATTGGAATTTGATCCAGAAATTGAGAAGACCGCAAGGATAAATTGGGCACTACAAAGATTAGATAGGATAGTCACTCCGGGTTCAAGGAACACCAATCAAACCGGAGAGAGCTCAAATCAGTCTGCTACTATGGCTGATCAGAACAACCAAAACCCACCACCACCACCACCAATTCCACCATTCAATCAATATATTCAAATACCACCACCAAATCCAAACCCAAATATCCCACCAAATCCTTTCAACCAAAACAACCCCCCACCAAATGTACCTCCTAATGCCATGCCTAACCTTAGAATGGCACAGAACCCATTGTTCAACAATCCAAATCAAGGAGCAAATCAAGGGAATAACTTTCATGAGGAGGAGCACATCTCAGGTGGCGGGAGTAATTCAGGGGAACATGGGTCTTGGCACGATGAATTTCACGAAGAAAAATCCATTTACAACTACCCACCTCATGGGGAATATCATGATGATAATTGGCAACCACAAGGCCCACCAAATCATCCAAACAACAACAATCATGGGCAAGGTGGATGGAATGGACAAGGAGGGTGGAATAGGCAACCACCCATGAACAATTACAATGGGAGATGGGGTTACAATAACTACAACAACCCCGGTCAAGGATGGCATCATAGGGCTCCCGTTCAAGGAGTTGACAGTCACTTTAGACCAACGGTGACTCAAAATCCTTCACCTATTGTACCTCCCCTGCTGAGAGGAAGGTCATTTGAGACAAGGCCACAATACTTGGCCATTATTCCAAATTTTAGAGGCACAACAACTGAAGAACCATATGTCCATCCGTCTGAGTTTGGTGCCATCTGTAGCACCATTGGTGGCCAAGGATTCACACCGAATGAGTTCAAATTGAATCTCTTCCAATTCTCCTTAAAGGAAAGGGCCAAACAGTGATTTCACACACTACCATTTGGTAGTATTTATACATGGGAGGAGATGCAGCAGCTGTTCTTAGATGAATATTACCCCATGAGCAAGACAAGTGGGACCAGGAATGCCATCCGTACCTTCCAACAACAATCGGGTGAATTGCTACACGAAGCATTCACTCGATTCAAAGAGTTGCTGAGATTTTGCCCCCATCACCAAATTCCAAAGTGGGAGTTGATTAAAGCTTTTTATGATGGATTAACACCGGAAGATCTGAAGTTTGTCAGTTCTAGTAGCAATGGAACTTTCTTGACGAATTCAGAAGATGATGATTGGGAGCTGCTAGAGAGGTTAAGCAAACGATCAAAGACTCAAGCTTCAGTAAGCAGGAAAACAAAGTATGTCATTGGGAAACCAGGAGGGGAATATGTGACGAAAGAGAGATTCGAGGCCCTAGAGAGACAAATAGCAAACTTCAACAGGAATTCAGGTAAGAGTAATTCTAATGTTGCTAATGTTTTTGATGTTTGCAATTTTTGTGGTGATATAGGTCATTTGGAACCGGAGTGCATGATGAACATTGGTAGAAATGAGGAGGTGAACCAAATACAAGGCTCGTTCCAGAATGACAAGAGACAAAATGACATGAATTCCAATACTTACCACCCGGGTTTGTGTAATCACCCTAATTTTAGGTATCCAAATTTTCAAGGTAACAATCAACAAGGTGGAAATCAAGGATCCTCATACCAGAATCAAGGTAATTACCAAAGAGGAAACTAAAACCAAGGTGGTCAAGGAGGTGGGCAAGGCGGATATCAACAAGGATCATCAAGGAACTTCCAACAAAATCAAGGAAGTCAAAGTCAATTTCAAGGAGGTCAACAAGGAGCCAACGTCTCAAAGGAGGACATTGCCAACCAAATCAATGAGTTAAGGCTAATGCTCACTGGAGTGGTGCAAAAACAAGAGCTTCAACAGAAGACAAATGAGTCACATGCAAAGCAACTGGGGCAACTGGCTGAACAAATAGCTGCAAGAGACAAAGGAAAGTTGCCAAGTGACACCACACTCAACCATCAACATCAACCATCAGGATCAAAGAGCAAGAATGCTCAGGTAAGTCATGTAAAAAATATAAGAAGTGGTAAGTCCTATGACAACAAGGTTGTCCTTCCACCACACTTGATAGAAGAAGTGGTGGAAGATATGAATGATAGTGAGGAGAGTGATACCGAACAGGAACTTGTTGCATCCGAGGTCAAAAAGAAAGTGTCTTTCAAAGAACCAATAGAAAAAGTTATAAACTCGGATGTATAAACATCCAAGGGAAAGGATGTGGAGGATAAAACCACCATTCCTTACCCTTCTGCTTTGAATTCTCTTAAATCTAACATCAATAAAAGGGGCCCACAATAAGATGGGATGTGGGAAATTTTTAAACAAGTTAAAATCAATCTACCCTTAATTGATGCAATTAAACAAGTTCCTGCATATGCTCGGTATTTGAAGGACATGTGCACTCAAAAACGGCACCATAAAATTCCTAAGAAACTCGATTTGACTGATAATGTGAGTGCTGTTTTGTCGGGTGCCCTTCCACCAAAACTTCAAGATCCTGAAGCCCCTTTGATTTCAATACAAATTGGGGATTTTAAAATTAATAAGGCACTCCTTGATCTTGGAGCAAGTGTAAGTATACTACCGGGAAGTTTATATGACCAATACGAGTTTGGACCTTTGCAAAAAGCCGAAACCACTGTGGTTTTGGCAGATTTGACTCTTAAACTTCCACGTGGTATATTAACCGATGTCATTGTAAAGGTGGAAGACTTTTACTATCCAGTTGATTTCTTAGTGCTGGATTATGCAGCTCCTAATAGCTTCACACAACCTAATGTCATATTAGGTAGACCATTTTTGAAAACCGCTCAATATTTGATAAATTGCATGATCGGGACGGTAGATATGGCTTTTGGGAATAGAAGGCTAAGATTGAATGTTTTTTCACATACATCTAACCCTATGGTCAATGATGAATGCTTTATGGCGGACATCATTGACGGGTGTCATTCTCATGAAAATGTGAAAGACACCACAGAGTTGTGTGTTCTTTGTGACAGGACTGAAGTTAAATGTGCTCAAAAGTTGTTGGAGGCTGAAAAGAAGTGTGAAGTGTTGGCAATTAAAGAGGGCAAACCTATGTGGACACGTCAAATTGAAAGCTCACCAGATCACATAGACACTCAACTGAAGCCCTCATTGGAAGTCCCACCAAAGGTGGAGTTGAAGGAACTACCCAAGCACTTGAAGTATGCATTCTTGGGTGAGGATCACACATTACTGGTGATCATTGTAGCGAATCTAACTGAGAACCAAGAACAAGAGTTGATGAAAGTGCTAATGGAGAATAAAGCAGCTATCGATTGCACCATAGCAGATTTGAAAGGAATTAGTCTGGCTATTGTGATGCACAAGATTGTCACTATCAAGATGTTAAGCCGGTGAGAGACACTCAGAGGAAGTTGAATCCCAATATGAGAGAAATGGTCAAGAAAGAAGTGTTGAAGTGGTTGGATGCAGGGATCATCTATCCCATCTCGGATAGCACATGGGTGAGTCCAACACAAACGGTACATAAGAAGGCAGGAATCCAAACAGTCACTGATGAGCAGGGGAACAGGTAACGACACGACCTGTCACAGGATGGAGGGTATGTATTGATTACAGGAGGCTAAACACTGCTACCTCCAAGGATCACTTTCCTTTACCCTTCATGGATCAGATCATTGAGAAACTATCAGGTCAGGAATTTTATTGTTTCTTATATGGCTATTCTGGTTACAACCAGATTGCAATTCATCCAGATGACCAACAAAAGACCACATTCACATGCCCATATGGTACTTTCGCATTTAGGCGAATGCCTTTTGGGTTGTGCAATGCCCCAGCCACCTTTCAAAGGTGCATGATTAGTATCTTTTCAGATATGGTTGGGGAATCCTTAGAAATTTTTATGGATGATTTTTCAATCTTTGGTCATTCCTTTGATGCATGCCTCACTCAACTAACTATAGTTTTAAAAAGATGTGTTGAAACAAATTTAGTGTTAAGTTAGGAAAAAAGTCATTTTATGGTGCAAGAGGGTATTGTGCTAGGTCACGTGGTTTCAAAATGTGGGATGGAGGTAGATCATGCAAAAATCAAAATCATTTCTACTTTACCACCACCCACAAATGTTAAGGGGATAAGATCGCTTTTGGGACATGCGGGGTTGTTGGACTAAAAGAACCAATGAGCCTGATCAGAAAAATCTCTAAGTCTCACAGCACTTATAACGACTGAAGAAGAACACAACAGCTGACATTCAATGTACTGAAGACACAAGATCTGAAGTGATATACAACAGCTGAAGTGCAATTCATCAGATGTTGTAATGTGTAGTTAAGTCTTCAGTAGTTTTCTTTCAGTATTTGTAAAAGTCTGATGAGTAGTTTACTCATCAGATGTTTTAGTTTATTTCTTCAGTAGTTTTATTATGTCAGTAGTTGTAAGAGAATGTCTTCAGATGTTGTAGACATTCTCAGTAGTTTAGTTATTTTCAGTTGTTTTGTTTTGTCTGTTAGGTGTCAACATCATGTGACATCATCAGACGTCACTGTCTCTATATAAGGACAGTTGACATGTTTGTAATTGTAACGAAGTTAATGATCTGAATGATATATTCCTTTTGCAGAAAGTTTCTCTCTCTATAACAAACTTGCATTTACTGTTTGATTGAACTTTGTTCTTGCTATGATTATGCTAATTCAACTTTGAATTCCGCTGCTATACTCTATTAATTGTATCAATTGAGAACATCTGATCCTACAATTGGTATCAGAGCAGGTTAATCATTGATCGATTAAACAATTGATCTCTGAAACTGCTCAAATTTGTTCTCTAATTGATCGAATTAGCTGATTAAGTAAGAATTTGTTATAGATTGAAGTTTTCTGTTAACTTCTGTTGATTTGTCCTTCAATATTAATTTGTTTTGAATCAATTGATCGAAATTTGCATTAGCTTGTGTCTAATTGCTTGAATCTGTGATCATGACGACTCCAAACAATGATCCGCACAATACAGGCTCCGCAACCAAGCCTCCGATGCTTGTGCGGAGTGAGTACAACATATGGCAACGTAGAATGCTACATCACCTGTCAATTAACAGTGCAGGATGTTGGAAATCTGTAGTGCATGGTCCTTATAAACCCATGATTACTGATCCTGAAACTAAACTAATGATTCCGAAACCTTCGGATATGTATTCGGATGAGGATATCAAACTGTTTGAAATTGATGCGAAAGCTCATGGTATTCTGGCCATGGCTTTGCCGAATGAGATTTACTCTGGCTTGATGCATCATGATACTGCTCATGATCTCTGGGTTGCACTGAAAGAACAATTTGGTGGAACCGATGAGGTTTTAGCAAACACAAGAGAAATCCTCGCCCAACAGTATGGGACATTCTCTCATAGGAAGGGTGAATCATTGACTCAACAATTTGAGCGTTTCTCATGTCTAATTTCTGAGTTGAAAATGGTTAAGCAAGAATATACTAATAGTCAGATGAATAACAGATTTCTCAGATCACTGCCTGAGAGATGGGATACTTATACTATTATCCTACGCTCCAGTGCAACTCTAGAACATCTATCTCTCACTCAACTTCATGGGAAACTCTTAACATTTGAGAGAGAGGTAGAACAAAAGAGAAAACTGTCTTCATCTGGAAAACTTGCTGATGATTTTGTTCCTGGTAACACTGCTTTGATAGGTCAGGAGTCAGAGTTTAATGGGTCTGAATGTTCTACTAACAATTCTGAACATGCTTTTGTGGGAGTTGATGGTAATGCAGGAAATTATGTTGATAACTTGTGTTTTGTGATGGATGATTTGAAAGGAATCCCGGATGATGATCTAGAGGAGATGGACATTTTGAGTCAAATGGCATTAATCAACATCAGATCACAAAAGTTCTATAAACGAACAGGAAGAAAGTTCCCTGGATTATCTGGAAAAACCAAAGTTGGATTTGACAAAGGGAAGCTGAGGTGCCATAAGTGTCACAGACTTGGTCACTTTGCTAGGGAGTGCAAATCTACTGGTTCCAACTCTGCTGCACCTTTTGTGACTTTTCCAAGCAACAACCCATCAAGCAAAGGATCACAATCCTCTGGTACTAGTCAACAACAATTCTATCCAGCTCACTTTGTTCAACAAAATCCTATGCCATATCCATACCCTTGCTTTTACATGCCTCAACCTACACACACTCCAGCACTAATTCCCTCACAATCCCCTGTTCTTCCTGATCCCAGCAAATCTCAAACCAATCAGCAATCTCAACCACAACAACATCAGAGTTTCTTTACTCCTGGAGTAGTTGATTGGAGTAGTCTACCTGATGATTTATCTGACTTCAACATGCAGCCTTATTCTGAAAATGGTCCACATGGTGGAGACAATCCTTTTGGAAATCTTGCATTGATGGCTATTGATTCAACTGACAACTCTTGTCAATCTTCTTCAACATCACAGGTATCTTCTGAATCAAAAGCTAAGTTATGCTCAGAGTCATGTATTTCAGCATTTGCTTCCATTAGGGAAATAAATGTAGAATTGATAAATGAGAAATTTGAATTAGAGAAGGCTGTGGCTAAAAACAAAACTGAGTTTGAAAAAGCTTTAAATGAAAAAGAGTCTGATATTTATAAACTCAAATGTTTGTTATCTGATGAAAAAGCTAGAGTGGAAGTCATGCTTGTGAAGCATAATGATCTGAAACAAACACTTGCAGCAACCCAAGTAGAATGTGCAAGATGGGTTGAATCTTGCAAGGGGTTTGAGTTGTTGTTAAACAAACAAACAGCATCAAATGTGAAGTTTGGTATTGGATACAATCACACTGTTCCTCCAACTGATTATACACCAAAAAATCTTAACTGTGAGTCTGAAGGAGACAGTGTATACCAATCCACCAAATCTTCAGAAAAGTCTGATGCTGAAGAATCATTTGAAAGTGATTCAAGTGCCTGCAAATCTGAGTCTGAAACTATTGACATTGAAACTTATTCTTATTCTCTTGGATGTACAAATGTTATCCAGGATGAAACATGTCAGGATAGTGTTTTAATTGAGATTAACCCTGATGAAAAGGTTTCAAATGAATTAAATTTAAAACTGGTTAAGTCAGATGGGCATGGCACTGGAGAGAAAGATGCACGGCTTCTGATAAGTCAGAATCACTCATCAGTAGTTGTAGAAAAAGCTGATGGCACAACTACTGATAAGTGGAAAAGGGTTGATAGACAAGTGCTGAAGAATACCTCTTCAGATGTTGTCAGCACATCAGCTGTTATCAATTTGTCTACAAATACTGATGTTTCAAATGTGCTGAAGAACAAAAACTCAGTATTTAAGTCATCAGTACTTGTAGATAATCACAAGAGAAAGCAAAAGAGGGTGCCTTGTGAAATTTGTAGGCTGTTTAATCATTCCACTGATGATTGCTGGTACAGAAAAGGTTCTAAATTCAACAAAATAAAGCATAAAAACAAAAATCTTCTCAAAATGAAAACTGAATTTCGTTCCAAGTTTGTACCAGAATCATCTGTCAGTTCAAAGACTGGAAACACCTCACATGGAACTGAATCAAATAAGTTCAAGAAAGGTAAGGAGGTGGCTCCAGATTCAAAGAAACAACACTTGAAAAATTCTTCATCAGTTAAAGAAACTAAAGTGTTAAAACCCAAAAATCCAAAGTCAGGTCAAAATGTGTCTAATAAAATCAAAATCTTGACAAAAAATCATAATCAACTGATGTTAATGATGCAACAACTGCTAGGAAGAGTCAATCTGGCAGAGGCATCTGTTGATTCATTTCCTAAAAAGAAATCAAAATCAAAAGTCAAAGCAAAATCTTCTGATAAGAATGCTTCAAGTGTTGCTTCAACTGACACTGCTCATTTTGTTTATTCATGTGTTAACAGACCCAAAACCAAAATGGTTTGGGTCCCAAAGTCTAACTGAGTGTGTTGTTGTATGCAGGGTCCTTCAGCATGCCAAAATAGCATCTGGTATGTTGATAGTGGAGGATCCATGCATATGACTGGGAGCAGATCTCTCCTTCAAAATTATTTTACTGGAAGGAAGGGATTTGTATCCTTTGGAAATGATGCTAAGGGTTACATTATTGGGAAAGGTATGGTAACAAATGGTGAAATTAGGTTTGATGATGTGAATCATGTTGAAAATCTTAAGTACAATCTTCTGAGTGTTAGTCAAATGTGTGATAAGGGTCATGTTTCTCTTTTCACTAAGCAAGATTGTAGGATTTTATCTTCTGATGTAATGCCTTTGATTAGCAAAGTTTTAGATGAGTATACACTTCTTAAGGCTAACAGAGTGGGAAAGGTATATGCCTTTGATTTATCTAAGAATATCTCTGTCAAGGGTCATCCTTGTTTATTCTCTAAGGCCTCTTTCAAAGAATCAAATCTGTGGCATAGAAGATTAGGTCATGTGAACATCAAAAACATGAATCAATTGGTGAAACATGGTTTGGTTAGAGGTCTTCCTTTAAAGGACTTTAGTTGTGATGAGAATTGTACTGCCTGCTTGAAAGGAAAGCAACACAAAGTCTCTTTTCCTCCAATTGGAGATTCCAAATCCACTGGTTGCCTGCAACTACTGCACATGGATTTGTTTGGTCCTGTGCAGATAATGTCTATGGCAAAGAAGAAGTATTGTCTAGTTATTGTTGATGACTATTCAAAATTTGTCTGGACTTTCTTCTTACACTCAAAAGGTGAGGTTGCCAAGGCTATTATGAATTTTGTGTTGTTTGCTGAAAAGCAATATTCTATTCCTATCAAGTGTGTTAGGAGTGATAATGGCACTGAATTCAGAAATCACCTTCTGGATGAATTTTATCTGTCAAAGGGAATTCAGAGACAGTACAGTTTTCCCAGAACTCCTGAACAAAATGGAGTTGTAGAAAGGAAAAATAGGACTTTGATTGAAGCTGCCAGAACAATGCTTGCAGATTCTGGTTTACCACTAACCTTCTGGGCAGAGGCTGTTAATACAGCTTGCTATGTGCAAAACAGAGTTTTGGTGAATCAAAGATGGTTGAAGACTCCATATGAAATACTCACTCTTTAACTCCTTTGATTTCCTTCTTCAGAGCTTTTGGATGTCCTTGCTACATTCTCAACACCAAAGATCAACTTACCAAATTTGATTCCAAAGTTGATGCAGGATACTTTGTTGGATATTCTTCAACTTGCAAGGCTTATAGAGTGTTCAATTGTCGAACAAAGATTGTTGAAGAAACTCTTCATGTTAAATTCAATGAATGTCCCAAAGATTCCATTCCTCAAAATCCTGCTGAGATGTTTGATATTAACATCTTGCAACATGAGTTTCCAGTTGAGCATAGTGGTGTAGAAGATGCAGTTTTTCCAGCAGATCCTCCAAAAGATTCTACAGCAACCACACAAGGAACTCTAGATGATGAAGATGAAAGTACTCATTTGTTCAGATTCAGTGACAATTTGCCTACATCGGCAAAATCTGATGCTTCTTCTGCTCCAGCTGGTCCACTCAATACAAATGCTGATGAAATTCTGGAATCCTCTCAATCATTTGAAATCCCAGCTGCTTTGTTCCCTGAATCATCTTCAACTGCAACATCTGACCCTCCAGCAAACACTTGCACTGATCTCATTCCATATCAAGAACTGAAGGATCATCCATTATCTCAAGTTCTTGGTGATATTTCTGCAGGTGTTTCAACAAGAAGTCAATTATCTAACTTTTGTCTTTATGCTTTGTTTGTCAGTCAACAAGAGCCAAAGAATTACCACATAGCACTTAGAGATATTGGCTGGGTGGAGGCAATGCAGTTGGAATTGTTGCAGTTCAAGAAGCAACAGGTTTGGGAGCTGGTTTCTTTACCTCCAGGTAAGTGTGCAATAGGCACAAAATGGGTGTTTAGGAATAAAACAGATGAACATGGTCAAATCATTAAAAACAAGGCTAGACTGGTTGTACAGGGGTTTTCTCAGGAAGAAGGTATTGATTATGATGAAACTTTTGCCCCTGTAGCCAGACTAGAAGCAATTAGGTTGTTTTTAGCCTATGCTGCCTTACACAAATTAAAAGTTTTTCAAATGGATGTCAAAAGTGTTTTCCTATATGGTAAAATAAAAGAGGAAGTGTATGTGTGTCAACCTCCAGGCTTTGAGGACAATAAACATCCTGATTGGGTGTACAAGCTTGATAAAGCTCTTTATGGGCTGAAACAAGCACCTAGAGCCTGGTATGACACTTTATCCACTTTTCTTCTCAAAAACAATTTCACTAGAGGCTCCATTGATAAAACTTTATTCATAAAGAATGTAGGCCAGCATAAGCTACTTGTTCAAATTTATGTTGATGACATCATATTTGCTTCTTCTGATCTAAAGTTGTGTGATGCTTTCACTGAGCTTATGACCACAAATTTTGAAATGAGTGCCATGGGGGAACTACAGTTTTTCTTGGGTCTTCAAATTAAACAAAAATCTGATGGAATTTTCATTCACCAATCAAAATACACAAAAGAGCTGTTAAAGAAATTTGATTTGCAAAACTGTAAACCATGTTCTAACCCCATGAGTAGCACCACACAACTTGATGCTGATCTGAAAGGTACTTCAGTTGATGAAACTCTTTATAGATGTATGATTGGCTCTTTGATGTATCTAACTGCATCAAGGCCAGACATTATGTTTGCCACTTGTGTCTGTGCTAGATTTCAGGCTGCACCTAAAGAATCTCATTTAATTGCTGTGAAGAGAATTTTCAGATACTTGCAGGGTACTCTATCTCTGGGAATATGGTATTCCACTGGACATTCCTGCAAGCTAGTTGCTTTTTCTGATAGTGACTATGCAGGATGCAAACTCTCAAGAAAATCTACTTCTGGTGGGTGTCAATTTCTTGGAAATTGTCTGGTTTCTTGGCAAAGTAAGAAACAAACATCTGTAGCCACTTCCACTGCTGAAGCCGAGTACATTGCTGCTGCAAGTTGTACTTCACAAATTCTCTGGCTTCAGTCTCAACTCTTGGATTATGGCATCAAAGAACTGAAGACACCATTGTTAATGGATAGTGCTTCAGCTCTTTGTATTGTCAAGAATCCAGTTCAGCACTCTAGGACTAAACACATTGAGATCAGACATCATTTTATAAGAGATTGTTATGAAAAGGGTCTGATTGATCCAAAGTTTGTTCCTAGTGCTGATGAGCTTGCAGACATCTTTACTAAGCCTTTAGACACCTCAACTTTTCAAAATTTAGTTCTAAGGCTTGGTATGCTGCAACTTGAATAGGTTGGTTTTTCATCAAATAAATTTTAATTTCTTTTCAAAAACCCAAAAATATTTTCAATTTTTCTTTTCAAATGAAATTTTTTTTACCTTGAAACTTTTTGATATTTTCAGTAAATACTGATACATATCAAAAGTACTGATTCAAGGAAAAATATGACCTTTTCTAATACTCTAAGTTACAAGTACTGATGAGTATTGATTCACTAAGTTCTGAAGGTCAAACATTGTTCACAAGTTCTGATGAACAAAATTTCCACAAAGTTCTGATGAACAAATTGTTTACAAGTTCTGATGAACACATTGTTCACAAGTTCTGATGAACAAAATTTCCACAAAGTCTGATGAACAACTGATGAAAACAACTGCTGAACAAAACTGTCGACAACACCTGATGAGTAATTTTACTCTTCAGTTGTTTTAACTTCTGTTGTTTTCTCTATTTAACTCAACCTTCTTCAGTTGTTTCATTATCACTTTCTCAGAACTTTCCATCTTTTTCAAAAACCTATTTTCCCTCTCAAGTCTTTGCATCCATGGCGTCAATCACCTTGAAACCTCGACACAATTCCGTTGCTTATCTGACCAAATCCTCCTTTTGGTCAAAGTTTGATGAAGCTGTGGACTTGATGAACTCCTCTCAATTCAAAACTGCCTTTCTCCTCAATCCAACTCTGTATGTCGAATCCATTCATCAATTTTGGATGAATGTTGAACTGATCAACGTGGGCACAGGAGTCATCTCACTTCGATCCACAGTTAATGGTCATAATGTGCACATCAGCCCCGCTGAACTCAGGGAGGTTCTTCAGCTTGATGATGCTAACCTGGTCACTCAGTTTCCTAAGAGCGTCACTGACCTCTGTTTTACAAGTCATGAATACCAGGGTGACCTGAGTGATTCCACACTTTTCAAGAAGCACTTCAATGACCCAGAGCGCCTGATATTCCATATGATCAACATCTGCTTGGCTCCGAAGTCTTCTTCATGGGACCAAATGTCCTCTCGATGGCAACAGGTATTGTATTCTATCCTAGAATCTCAAAAGCTAAATTTTTCTCAAATACTCTTTTCTGAATTAACTGAACATGCTGGTAAGCCTGTTTCTTCTAGATGGCTACTCTATCCACGTTTTATCATGGCCATCATAGAGAAACAGCTTCAGCAAAATGGCCTTGTTGGTCAGGGGATCTCTGCTCCAGCAGTTTTGTTGGAAGTATATTCCCGACACAACTCTAACCCTACTCTCAAAGAGGCTGCCCGAAAGCTAAAACCCAAGCAGAGGGAACCCACAGCCTCCACCACAAAATCCAAATCCAGAGTCCCCACTTAACCAAAATCCAAACAAACCAAAAAGGCTGCTCAGGGAAATGAGTCCCCTGAGTCTGCCCATGCCTCACCAAGGCATGACATGGCCACTGGGAGTAGTCAACCAGTGATCCATCAGACTCCACCGGCTCAAACCGCCCAGGATTCCTCTCAACAGGAACCTGGTGCAACCTTTGAAGGGGCAGACACATTTCTAGAACCTCTTTCAGTTGAAAAGGTTTCTATTGAACAGCACCAATCTCCCCGGGTGCAATCTGTTTCAAAACCACTTCCTATGGAAACCACCCCAAATAGCCCAACTTTTGTTATTGCAAACATCCTGGATCAGTTGAACACTCCTATCCCCTCCCAGACACCTATCAATACTGGGATTAGCTCCAACATTGAGGGGGAGGACCAAAGTGTCTCTGATAACCCACAGGATCATGACTACAACATCAGATCTCCTAGTGTGGAAAGAGAGATTCTGATATCTGACAAGGCTGCTACTTCATCACCTCCATCATTTGGAGTGATTGATAGTGGTACCATTGCTAAGACCTTGTCAGAGGCAACAACTGATGAAGGGGTTACCCCTGAGGTTGGAAGTCCCCAGAACCAAGAAAAAGGGGCACCTGATCATGTTGAGCCACACTCAACTCAGGTAGATCCTGATAATCTCAGGAGGTCAGATGATTTAGCTAAGTCTACTGATGACCAAAGAACACTTGCTGAGGTTCTGAAACAGAACCAAATCCTTGAGGCTGAGGTATGTAGACTCAATGAGCTACTCACCAAAATGTCCAAGGACAAAAGTCCATCTTCCCCACTTACCCCACAGATGGCACCTTCTCAACCTGAAGGTCACCCAAACACTTCCACCACTACTTCACAATTTCAAATGCCACCAGCCTTTGCTTCAGGCACTAATCCTTTGGGTTCTAGCCCCCCAGAGGCATTAGCTGCTGCCTTTCTAAATATCCTCCCTCTCATCACTCCATTACCGAAAACAATTATTGTTCAAGCCCTTGATGAGAGGCTACCCTCCAAATCTCAAATTCAACAAATGGTTGATGAGGCTGTGACTGCCAGACTTACCACTCTACATACTCCTTCTTCCCCTGCAGCCAAAAAGGGGGAGTTAGGAACAGAGTCAGTCACAACTTCAGCTTCCAAAAGGCCAAGATCTGAAGATGTTGCTTCTGAAAGGTCTCCTGCAATTCAAGTGACTTATAAGAGACAGAAGAAGAAACCTGTTGAGGTTATCAACAGAGCTGATGAGGAGGTTGAGCAGGAAATGGCTGAGAAAGTAATTGAAGCAAGTGCAGAACAAGTGGAAGTTACAACATCTGATGTACAAAAACAGGCTACAACCTCTGATGTACAAGAAACTGAACCAGAGGAGATACAAAATTAAGAGGTTCAAACTCAGGTTGTTGAGGTAAGGGCTCCTCCAAAGAAGAGAAGGCAACTTATAATTCAAGAAGAAGAGGGTTCTGATGAAGAAGACAGGATGCCTATCTCTACAGTTATCAAGCCAAATGTTCAAAAGCCTGCACCATCAACAACTGGGTTGGATCTGTCAATTCAAAAGAAGAAGGTATCTCTTCCTGCCAAATATGTGCCTGAGAAGCCACTGGTGTTGGGACAACATCCAAAGCTCACACCAGAATCTCAAATGTTGGCAGTAAAAGTGAAGCTTGAAGAAGAAGAGAACCAGAAACAGCATGATGAGCAAATCCTAAAGATGGTTGACAAGGACTATCCTCAGACATCAACCATTATTGCAATGAAGAAAGAAGCTCAAAGGTTGTATGCTCTGAGGTTCACCTACCAGTATAGGAAGGAACAGATTAGAATGTGGCCTGATCCAAGAATCATTCATAGGATCCACAAGAGAGAGGCTCCAGCATCTTATGCCAGAAGAATCAGAAGGGTCTTAAGTGCTGATATTATGCTAGGGTCAGTACTTGATCCTTGGGAGATAATCAATGACTTCAAGAGTGTGTACAACTCTGGCTCAAAGGCTCCAAAGTTTATAGAGAACAAAATGATCAAGAAAGGCTTGGTATATAGGAAACTTGAAAATGTTCAACAAAATGAGCTTTCTCTATTTTTGGAAGGGAAGCATCCTGATGAGTTTGTATACAGAGAGATTACTAGAGTTGAGCTGAATGATGGGACAACGGCCAGGTACTTGTCTGAGTACTATGGACCTGAGTCTTTCTTTGAAGGTGAACCTGAGAGGCTGACTCCAGAAGAGAAGGTAATACTGCTTGAGGCATATGTCAGGGAGTCCTTCAGGTTAGTATATAATCAATAGCTTTAATGAGAGGGGTTAATGCTCATAGTCCATTTCCCCAATGGAGTTCCCTCTCATATTTTGCTTGTTAGATTTTTTGGAAGCTGTTGATTATCAGGCATACACTTTAACTGGCCATTTTGATACTGATCTCAAAGAAAAAGACTTATCTTTCAGCCTGGGAGTGAATAAGTGAGACCATCAATAAATTAGAGGTTTTTGGCTGCATTGGTTCAGGGGGAGTTTGTTGGACTAAAAGAACCAATGAGCCTGATCAGAAAAATCTCTAAGTCTCACAGCACTTATAACGACTGAAGAAGAACACAACAGCTGACATTCAATGTACTGAAGACACAAGATCTGAAGTGATATACAACAGCTGAAGTGCAATTCATCAGATGTTGTAATGTGTAGTTAAGTCTTCAGTAGTTTTCTTTCAGTATTTGTAAAAGTCTGATGAGTAGTTTACTCATCAGATGTTTTAGTTTATTTCTTCAGTAGTTTTATTATGTCAGTAGTTGTAAGAGAATGTCTTCAGATGTTGTAGACATTCTCAGTAGTTTAGTTATTTTCAGTTGTTTTGTTTTGTCTGTTAGGTGTCAACATCATGTGACATCATCAGACGTCACTGTCTCTATATAAGGGCAGTTGACATGTTTGTAATTGTAACGAAGTTAATGATCTGAATGATATATTCCTTTTGTAGAAAGTTTCTCTCTCTATAACAAACTTGCATTTACTGTTTGATTGAACTTTGTTCTTGCTATGATTATGCTAATTCAACTTTGAATTCCGCTGCTATACTCTATTAATTGTATCAATTGAGAACATCTGATCCTACAGGGGTTTTATAGACGGTTCATAAATGGATTTAGTACAATCACTAAACCTTTATGTAACTTATTGTTAAAAGATGTACCATTTGTTTTTGATAGTGAGATTCTAAATGCTTTTAACACTTTAAAAGACAAGTTAGTTGAGGCCCCTATCCTACAAGCGCCCAATTGGTCACTACCATTTAAAATCATGGGTGATGCTAGTGACTATGCCGTTGGGGCGGTCTTGGGTCAAAGGATTGACAAGAAACCAGTGGCTATCTATTATGCAAGTAAGACTTTATCTAATGCTCAATTGAATTATACTACTACTGAAAAGGAATTGCTTGCTGTAGTTTATGCTCTTGATAAGTTCAGGTCCTACATTAGGGGAAGAAAAGTGGTGATCTACTCAGATCACAGTGCAGTAAGACACCTTATGAAGAAGAAGGATGCTAAACCAAGGCTCATTTGGTGGATACTCTTGTTACAAGAGTTTGACTTGGAGATTCAGGACAAGAAGGGAAGTGACAACGTGGTTGCAGACCACCTCTCAAGAATCGGGGCCAATAGTGATGAAGAATCACATGTTATCAATGAATCCTTCCCTGATGAACAATTATTATCTGTCTCTAAATTATCATGGTTTGCTGACATTGTAAATTATTTGGCTGCAGGTGTTTTACCGAAGCATTGGACAAAGAGTAAGAGACAACAATTTCTAGCTCAGGTAAGGTACTACATTTGGGATGAACCCGATCTATTCGAGGAGGGCTCGGATCAGATAATCCGAAGGTGTATACTGGAAGAGGAAGTACAAGAAGTTCTATCATTGACACATGCATCTGCGTGTGGAGGACACTTTAGTGGTCAAAAGACGGGTCATCGGGTTTTATCTTGTGGTTTATTTTGGCCTACTAGTGGTCAAGTTGAGATTTCCAATAGACAAATTAAAGAAATTCTACAAAAAACGGTTCGCCTCGATCGTATGGATTGGTCCTTACGATTGAATGATGCATTATGGGTCTACCAAACTGCTTTTAAGACACCTATTGGAACCACACTTTACCGGTTAGTTTACGGGAAAGGATGTCACTTACCGGTGGAAGTTGCTCATCGTGCTTTATGGGCAGTGAAAGCTGTTAATATGGACTTTGATAATGCAGGTAAGGAACGGAAATTCAGCTTTGCGAGTTGGAGGAGTTAAGGAATGAGGTTTACAAATGTGCAGCTGCGTACAAAGACAAGATGAAGCAAGTGCATGATGCAAAAATCAGAAGCAAAGTCTTTGAACTCAATCAAAAGGTATGGCTTTACAACTCTAAATTGAAATTCTTTCCAGGGAAGTTGAAAATCAAATGGTCAGGGCCACACGTCGTCACACACATTGGAAGCTATGGTGACATTGAAATTGAGGACGTGAAAGACAAGACTCGCCGCGTGGTGAATGGACATAGGCTCAAACCATACTTAGAAGTGAGTGTCATCAACGAAGTGCAAATGGACTCGGTGAATTTCCTTGTAGATTCACCAACATATGCTAAGGACTAATAAGGTATGACAATGTCAGGCTAACGACATTAAACTTAGCGCTTGCGGGAGGCAACCCGAGAAATTTGTGGGTATGTTTACTAGAAACCCTCACAAAACTTCACTCGTCCAATTGGGCTATGGAGGGTTTAAAAGGCTTGTTGCATACGCTAAATACAACTGTGTACGTACCCTACGAAAGTGAGGTTTCGGCTAGTCGTTCACGTTGGGGTCATTTCATGCAATTTCACATACCATTTAAACAGGGGAACATCACATAAACCTTAAAGCAAGGTTTTATCAATTGCACCTCGGGGCGAGGCACTAAAAATCGGGGGATCGGCGGACGTTTAGAAATGTGGCGTATCGTTTTTAGTATAGCACTTATTTCTTGATTTTCTTGTAATTAACTTTTATTAGAATTATAGTTAATTTTTTTTCCCTCCTTAATGTTCCTTACAAATTTTTCAAAAAAAATAATAAATAATTTTTTTGGGGTACCGGCGTATCATACGCTGGAAGGTGGCGTATGGTACGCCGGGGGAGCAAAAACCTCTGTGATACTCCAATTTAAAGCCTCCAAATACGCCACTTTCAAACCCAGGTGGCGTATGATACGCCGGGTGCAGTTCCGACCCGCGTTTGACACGTTTTCAGCCGTTTTGACCCGCGTTTTCACCCCATGACCCGAATTTCGACCCACAAACACTAGATACGGGATTCCTCATGATTCCCACCTCATTTCCTTCAAAAATTTCATCTCTTTCTCCTCTCACCCACCAAGAACACCCAAACGAACCCTAGATCCCTACTTCTTCATTTCTCCACCAATTCTTACAAATCTTATATGCATTTTGAGTCATTTTTCGAGGGGAACAATATTATCCACCCAGAATTTTGTGATTCCCCCTGGTTTGTTAGATCTAGTAGCCTAAAAGTGAGGAACTTTTGAGGTTTGTTGGGTTTTGCATCATTCTCTTCTACAAACTTAAATTCTCTCTTTCAACAAGACAAAGGTACGCTGTTTCACTTCTATTTCAGTAAGTAAGAGGTTAAATTGAGATATGCATGCTTACATAAGTGCTTTGATGCTTTCATGGTTACATAGGATATGCCTAGTCATTGTGTTAGGTAGAAACATGGAACTTTGTATGCAATTAGTAAGATATAGGGAGATGTATCATGAACCATGAATGGGTCTTGTTGGTAAAACATGGATAATGCTAATTGGGAAGGGAATGGAACCTTAGAAGTGTCATCAATTGAATGTATGAACTTGCAAAGATGTTATTGGCTAGGCATGAATTGGGCTAATGTTATTGCACAAAGTGCGATAAACAGGGAACCTATAATGATTTAGGCTCCTATTAAGGAGTTTATGACTCACTGGATTAATCACGACATTTCTGGATTAATCAAGTAGATATTGTTGTTGATTATTTCACTAAAACAGTTCCTAGATGAATTTTTGGCTTAGGTTTAATCAATCCTTGTTGTTGATCATTTAAGTATCATGAAACATAAGAATGTGATATTAGAATAGGTATAATAACCATACTCAATGTACTAATCGGACTGTTATTATAAACATCAGATCGTTATTCCGGTGATTATCTTAATGCTTGTCATTAGTTTGAAACACTTGGATTTAACCTAGCATTTCAAGAAATGATCAAGGCAATCACAATCATTGTTACAATCAAATGGTTTAAACCATTATAATCTAAGATATAGTTTCATGATAACCGAGCATTATAACGGATCAAAACAAATATTTAACTGTTAACATACCGTGTTCTTCGTTTCTAACCATTCCTAGCCATCAACTAGGCAATAATCAACAACAATAACTATTGTATTATATTCAAAACAAGATTTAATCTAACCATTATCAAACTAGTTGGAATAAACGAATCATTACCCAATCGAACGGATTTCTAGGATGAAAACGATGATCAGGACTTGTAGAAACATTCCCTAGTTCGATCCGGACGTTTGGATGGCTTCAAATATGAGTTTAGATGGTAGAAAATAGCAATGTTTCGTCTGGAAGTCGAGTATATTCGACTAGAAATGAATTCTAATCGAGTAGATGAGATTTTTATGCCAGATGGGTCCGTCGCGTATCGCTAAGGGTGGCAAAGAAGTTCTTGGCATACCTCCACCGCCATAGTCAGATTTCGATTTTGTTTTCGCGATTCCGGCAGCATACGAACTCCGGTTTACGCGTCGTTTTCGCCCATGTTCACGATTTTTTGAGCTCTTTCCAATGGTTATAATTTCAAGACCTAAAGAGTTCAAAATATATGTTCTCTTATTTAACGTTATATTCGACTCAGTGTATTTTAAAATCGGAGCCTCGTTTCGTGATTTCGCTTACACTCATTCTCTTTATTTCCGAGTTATATTTCCGAGTTATGATTTTAACCTGAAAAATTTGAATTGTCACACAGTGATGGTTCAATGTTTTGGATTAACCATGAAAACACCACTAAATCATTCGGTTCCCATTGTTCATACCCATCATCGTTTGGGCTTAATGGGTTTCCAGAAAGATAATTTAGTAATGCTTTTGATTTCCCTCCAATTGCTACACGAATCATTCTTGCCCAGAGGGCATAGTTTTGGCTGTTTAATTTAAGGCTGATGGTTAAATTTTCGGAAAGATTGTGGTTTGTGGATTGAGTTTGTAGGTTATCTTTTAGGATATTGGCAATCTGGATAGAGAGGTCATCGGCTTTGGTATCACCCTCAGACATGACTGTCCCGTGAGTAAAGAATTGGTAGATGATGAGCAACAATGTATTAATATAAGGATCTTTTACTGCTCTGATACCATGTTGTTAATGATAATCAGAGGCAAGAACTATATCGGTTTGCATTTTTCTATATATCAAAAAGAAAACAATAGCCTTTATTTATAGGCTTTACACATAAATGGAAACGATACAATTTAGGCTGAAAGAAAAGGAATTGTGATCTTGCTTTGTTTAAGGCCTTCGATAAATATGGAGATGATGTTGATCCATAATTCTTTAATAATATAATTTCCTTTTCTAAGAGGAACCAGCTCCGGTTCCGAAAAAACCCGGTTTGGCCACCTCAGCGGCTAGTGGCTTTTATAGGAGAATAATTATGGTAAATTCCGATTTATAAATGTTTGTGATTTACTTTTATGATTCTATAAACCCTAGACTTTCAAATGGTCTTCATTATTAAAGATTTACAGGTGTTACATGATTATGATTCGTGAAGTTCAAGATAAAATGCCATATTTGCATTTAGAATTCGCGAGCAAAAACAAACAGTTTAATTAAAAAATTAAACGAATTGTTCATGAACATAAATAAACATGAATAAACCAAAATAAACGAACAAACATAATTTAACATAAATGAACATAATTGAACAAGTCTAAAAAAATACAATCGAACAAGCATAAACATAAACGAACACTATGTATATGTTTATGTTCGTTTATTTTATGTTTGTGTTTGTTCATTTATTAAATAAACAAACATAAACGAATTTCCCGTCGAACACTTCACGAATAGTTCATGAACTGTTCAATTTGTTTACAGACCTATTAAATATCTTATTTTACCATTAGAAAGCTTGTTTAAAGCTTTCACTCATAACTTTAATATTTATTTTAACACAACAAATATGAAACAAAAACAAAGAAGGTGTGATTATTTGAAAAGAAAGAACTCTAAACATATTATTCTCTTTTGAGATTATGAAAGTATTCTTTGCTTTTTTAGACCCAAAATAGCAAAAAAAATAACTTGAATAATTTAAAACAAATAACTTACAAGGTTGGAGACCCTACCTAAAACTTGGGATCCCTAGGTGCTAGTCTCATTTTTCTTTAATTAGAGCCGGCTCTGGCTACTGTAACAGCCGCTGTTGTTTTAGCAAGTGTAACAACCGAAAATTTAGCAACCTAATAATAAACGTGCGAGATTTCGGTAACTGTTTATAATCGAAGAATTACGTTATCAAAGAAATAAGCACATTTGATCGTGCTTGAAATCCACGTTGGGTTGACCATCGAAATTGTTACAGGGCGATAGTAGGCGAGAAATGGTGAACGTGGGCGAAAACCGTGCGCGAAACGGAGTTACGGATTGTCCGGAAACGCAAAATGAAGATAAAATCGAAAAATGGACGAAAATGACCTGGGGCGGTACGCCTCAAGCCACGCATCGAGTTAGGGCGGTACGCGCGGAGGATAACGAAAATATCTGGATTTAACCCCTCGCGCGGTACGCCTAGAGTGGAGGTCTGGTCCGGGGCAATGCGCCTGACGTCAGCGAGTCGGATAATTGGCTTAAAAAGTCAGATTTCATCCAGAAACTCAATCTCTATCTTCCTTTCGACGTTCCAGCCACCACACACGAAAAATCACTTCCCAATCCATCAAACCTTCAATTTTAAAGCCTTTTGATCACATGGATCGCGTCAAGGAACGTTTCTGCAAGTCCGGATCGTCATTTTACGCGCAGAACTTCGTCTGAATAGGTAACGGTTCATTTTAACCTTCTAGATTGATAATGATTGATTAAATCTTGTTTTTGAACATAATGATATAGTTAGGGTTGTTGATTATTGCCTAGATGATGGCTATGATTGATTATAAACGAAGAACTCGAACTATTAACGGGTAAATCCTTGTTTTGATCCGTTGTAATGCCCGTTTTGCATGGAATCATAACAATGGTTATAATTATTTAAACCATTTGATTATGACAAGGTAGGTGATTAGTTTGATTAATCCTTGACATGCAAAGTGAAGTCCAAGTGTTTCAAACTAATCACAATCCTGAACACACTCATTGGAACGATTATCTGGTGTTTATGATAACAGGCAGATTAGTATGTTAAACATGGTTGTTAAACCTATTCTAATACTACGTTGTGATATTTCATGATATCTGGGTAATCAATAACAAGGATTGATCAATTCTAAGCCATTAATCTGTCTAGGAACCTGCTTTAGTGTTATAATCAACAACATTAACTATTTGATTAATCCGAGACTATTCTGACTAATCAAGTGTGTCATCAACCTATTATTAGGAACCTGAATCAGTATAAGTTCCTACATTATCATACCTTGTATGATATGACATTAACATAAATAGTTAAAAATCTAATATCGGTTTGATGACTATCAAGGCAATGTCTTTAACATTGGACGTTCAGAAAGATTCAATCAGTAAGTTTAGCAACGTCTAAGACGAATTAATTAAATAAGAGAATACGCTTATCTAAGCCGAGTAAATAAGAAATCTTTAAGCATAACAAGGATAAAGAGATAAAAATGATCAAAATGAGTGTAAGCGAAATTTTGAAATAAAGCTCCGAATGAAAGTTACGACATGCCGAAGTTTTGAGCGGTAATCGTAAATTTGAGCACCTTTATGATAAGGTTATAATCATGATAATATATTCATATTAATAGGATATCATTCGGAAGTGAGAAAGTAAGGAAAGGAAGAAAGTTAGCAAAGTGTGCTTTAGCTCAGGTGAGTTCTTTGTAGCCCTATTTTAAATGTTTTATCATTTTGGGCTGATATGCATGTTATAAAGTTATTTTATGAAAATGATTGTTTTACCTGACTACGGTCGGATAAAAGAATATGTTACAGTAAGGAACGTTTTCATGATATGCATGTTGTAAAGTTATTGCATGAAAGTGATTTTAACCTGATTATGGTCAGGTAAAGAATGTTTTCAGGAAAAGAATGTTTTAAAGTAAAGAGTATGTTTTCAAGTAAAGAATATGTTTTCAAGTAAAGAATATTTTAAAGTAAAAAAACGTTTAAGTCTCAACTGTGGTTAAGAAGTAAATGATTTTAAGAGTCTCAGCTGAGATGTAAAGAATGTTTGAAGTCTCAACTGTGGTTGAGAAGTAAATGATTTTAAGATTCTCAGCTGAGATGTAAAGAATGTTTGAAGTCTCAACTGAGGTTGAGAAGAAAATGATTTTTAAAAGACATCGACCGAGGTCGAGAAGGAAATGGGGTTTTGAAGTCCCGGTAGCGGTTGGGCAGAATTTGAGCACTGCGGTGCAGTAAAGTGTTTATGCTTATGATGGTTTAAATGATTTAAACCATGTTATGTATGAATGATGTATGTAAAGAAGTCTTGTACCGGTATGAGCTGTCAACTTCAGTTGATAGTTAAAGAAGTCTTGTGGAAACACGAGCCTGTCGACTGCGTGTCGACAGTTGAGGAAGTCTTATACATGTATGAGCCTGTCAACTTCGGGTTGGCAGTTGAGGTGTCTTGTATTTACACAAGCCTGTCGACTTCGGGTCGTCAGTTGAGGTGTCTTGTGCTGCACAAGCCTGTTGACTTCGGGTCAACAGTTGAGGCTAAATTTTTATGCACAGTATGATTGATGTTATGATGATGTGTATGAAATGTATTTATGATATGATGATATGTATGTTATGCATTTGAGTTACGTTATGGTATATAAAAATATGAATGAGTAAAGATTTTTATAAAAAGTTAACTTAGAACTCACCAGCGAAAGCTGACTTGTTTTAGCATGCATGTCAGGTTGAGCAAGTTATGATAAGGATATGATGGCTCGTGGCATGGCATGAGGACAACTATTCAAGAGCTGGCATTCCTGTTAAGATTAAATGTTATGTAAAGACTTCCGCTGTTAAAATATATGATTATTCTACGGTTTAAGAGCTATGCTTTTGATGTTAACCAACCGAGGGACTCCCGGGGAATGGGGCCTCTCAGCAAGTCAACTCTAGACATTGTCTTCATGAACAGGTAATTCAAGTCTTTGCATGTTCTTATTCCTTCTTGTAAACCCCTAACTAGAGGTGGCCAACGGGCCCGGAACCGGAACCGAAAACCCGAACCGGTGGGTAGGGCGGTTTCGGGTTTTCAGAGAAATTGGAACCGGAAAAGGAAAAACCGGAACCGGTTCAACCCTTAAACCGGCCAAACCCGAACCGGAACCAGCCAAAACCCGAACAAGAACCGGAAAAAACCGGTTAACCGGTCAAAAACCGGAACCGGCTCTTCAGTTTGTTGACCGGAACCGGTTCCGGTTCCCAAAAAACCCGGTTTGGCCACCTCTACCCCTAACTAGTTTTAATATATTAGAAACTTTTGGAGACTGGTCCTAAAATATTCCGTTTAAGTACTTATAAATTATTTAATTTAGCCATTAAAAATCCTTTAAAAACATTCATGACTTGTAATATAAAGATAGATCAAATTCATACTTAATGTATGACATTTTTCACTAAGGCTTTCATAAAAACCCATAATTCATGCAAAGAGTTGTTCGATTCTTGGCTTCAATTCCCGATCACGATCTGCTATTTAGTGCCTGAAAATACACACAATAGTTCGAAAGAGCTAAGTCAACTAATTCATACACCTGACAAGTATAAGAACAAAACTAAGAATTTCTGCATGAAATTAGCATTGGGCGTATTGTCAAACATATAATAGAACACTCAGCGTATACACCACCTAATAAACATATTCGGTGCTTGTTATATTGAAAGTACTAAAGTTGAACTAACTTTGAGTCATGTGTGTGAGATAGTGTCCAAACTCCAAATAACAAAAGTCATTGAAACTAAGATGTTTCTTTTTAGGTCAAATGCTCTTGGTTTGTCCCTTATTTACTGCCAATATTTTCTACTCCATGGCGTATAATACCCTATAGTTCTTATAATGTATAAAAATAGGTAAATAAAAGAAAAATATATATATGTACGTACGTGAAACCAAGGTAGGAACAGGGCAAAATCTTCGACATTAAAGGTAGTGTCTTAGTCCCTTTTCGACATTCATCAATGAAATCGGCAACAACTCCTCAATGAAATCAGGATGTTAACCCTGTACGTATGCTATCACTATTAAATTGTCACTAGCTAGTACAATTATGATTTTTTGATTCGGCGATATAAGCCCTATATATCATCCAAAAAACGAACCATTTTATGTGATGGTTAGTTTAACCACCCAAATGCAATAACCACCTCATAAAATTCTTTTATAAGACAATTTGAATATTTTTAGGCCGGTTTCTTTTGGATTTTTGGGTGGTTTTTACTTTTTATTAAGTTTTGGGGCCGCATGGTGGGTTGTTTGAGGTAGTTTGAACTTTGAATTTGCATGTAATGTTTGCCTATTGTTTTTATGATTCTATAGCTTAAACCCTAAACTTTCAAGCGGTCTTCATTATTAAAGATTTACAGGTGTTACATGATTATGATTCTTGAAGTTCAAGATAAAATGCCATATTTGCGTTTAGGGTTCACAAGCAAAAAAAAAATTTTGATTTCAGCCCCTATGAAAATTCCGAGACTTTTGGAAATTAAAACAATTCCGCTAAATTAAAACATCGTCTTATTAGAACAATACTTCGAACCATGACACTGGTTCTTTAAAACCAACAAAAATACAAAGCATAACATAAAATACAAACCTTAAATTAAAAGACAAGCTATGAATAAAAACACAAGTTGACCATCTTGAAGTAGTTAACACATACAACTTTAGGTCTTATTCACTACGAGATTATTAATCTTCAAAAGTACGAAGCAACAGCATGATAGGATATGAAGAACTGGAACTTAAACACTCATAGCCTTCACGAAACAGGACTTGATATAATCTTTCATCTCTTCTCCAACATTTTTTAAAGCATCATCATATTTGTATACTAATTCCATTACACGCGACAGGTTGAGCACACGCGTTTTAAGAACCATAGGAACATCTTTACATGTAAGCAGTTCGAAATTTGTATCTTTCCAGGCATCTTCCACACGTTGTTTGAAGAGTGCATATACGTACTCCTCTTCCACACCATGTTCCTTCATGTAGCATTCGACAGTTGACATAACATGCTTTCTTTTCTGCTCTTCCTACAGTTTTATTCATGAATTTTACCTTAGATTTTAGAAAGTTTATAATATAGATCAAAGTTGTACGTGTTAGAGTAATAGTTTATTGGGCTATTTTGTATTGGACATGATTTTGTTTGGCCTTTTCATTTACTAGCTAAGGTTATCTAGTTAGCTGTTTTAATCCTTTCATTTGTATCAATGTATCATGTACTTTCCTTTATATGAAACTCTACCTAGCTAGATGTTTCTTTTCCACTCTACATGTTTGTCATCTAAGAGTTAGTACCTTGTGACCAATAACGTCATCCATAATCCTACCGATTACACATGAAGCTTTTACAAGAGGAGGAAAGGAAAGAGCCCATTTGAATGCTTCCTCTGTAGCCGTCTCACCCATGCTAACAAAACTTGTCGTTGTAAGCATTTTCAAGCCAGCAGTCATGAAAGTGACTAATTCATGTTCCTCCAATGTTGGTGCATACCCTTCATTTAACCATCTTGCTTCAATCATGAAATATCTTATTGATTCTTTCATCTAAGTATATAATAAATATGACACATATAATTAAGTTCTATCTTGATCAGTAATGTATAACTAAAAAGAACATTACAATCATAAATAAACTTGAACTAACCGCCTCTTTGGCATAGCCAACTTGATATGCTTTTCCTTCATTTGCCATAATTTCCTCCATTTCACAATAACAATCCATGAGTATTTTATACGTCAGTTTCATGTAATCTGGAAGTGCATCGATACAGGTAATGGACCACCTATATTTATATTTAATACACTTAAACTATAATTTCAATCAACTAATTGATTAGGTTTAAGAACATATATAATTGTGCATAACAGTCATTGAATGCATATTGGTGTAGACATGTGTGCACATACCTCTGAATTGCATCGGTGAAAATTTTAAGTTCTTCGTAAGTACCGTAGATATCATAAGTGTCGTCGAAAGTTGCTGTTAATGTTATAACTTTTGTCAAAAAAATTCTTGAACTAGAATATTGAGGCTCAAAGTAGACACCTAGGATCCAAAAATATAATTCAACCAATCTGTCTCTTGCATAATGTATATTCTTTGGAGGATCAAAAGCTTTCCACCACCTACAATAATTTGAAACATAAAACCACAAAATTAACAGGATTTCAAATATGTAATAGTAACTCAAATGATTTTATGAGCAAATAACATACTTGGAAAGTTGGCTAAGCTCCTTTTTGTGTAAGAATTGAAGACGGTTGAATTCCAACTTTGCGAGTCTTAGTAAGGATATATTATGTGAATCTTGTTGCTCATAAAAGGGTATGTATCGCAATGAATCTAGTCTTGGCAACCTTTTTCTTATAGGCCGCTCTAGTGCTTCCTCTATGTGTTTCGAAAGAGAAAGAGTACAGTTCCATGAAGGAGGATCTTTTGTCACCTTTTGAAGTTCTTTTTTTGTAAAAACAAGAGCATCATCTAGCACAACTTCGCCTCGCACCCGCATATATGTTGCCTCGTATAGCTCAAGCATACCTTCAACATCACTGGTTAATGATTCCTTAAAAGATCCCACATTGTCCTTGTATTTATTGAATATATCTGTCATATATAAAAATTCTCAAGTTCTTTTGCATTCTAGTTAATACGTTGAAATAACTAAGTTAGAATTAGTGTATAACATAGCTTAATAAAAAATTATTAAAAAATAAAACTGTGAATTAAGAAAGAAGGGGTTTAATAAAAAAAATTAATTTTGCATAGAAGAAAATAAACTATGAAAGCAACAAACGAGAGAAACAACAATCAAATTTGTGGCACGTGACTCTTTCATTTATTTGTTTATTAGGTATAGATATACACTAACCGCATGACACATAAAACCCTTGTTGTCGAAGGAGTCGAAACCAAAGGAAATCGCAACCGTGGTTCCAGTTGTCACCATATGCAGTATAAATATGATGCAAGGCTTGCTCGATCTCTTGTTCAAAACAATAAGCTATTCCGAGGCGTTGGATATCATTGACTAGTTTCAACAAGCCAACATGCTTGGTCTCATCATCCAAGGCTACCACTATTTCTTTTCGTATTTCTTCTTTTAAAATTTCGATCATCTTCTCTACAGTCGATTGATCTTCTTGCTAAATTTATTCATCATCAAATCAAAGAGAAGATTAGTTCATGAGTTAGATCATGAGAAGCATGCACTCTCACACGGACATTTTCTAGGCCTTGTAAGAATTTTTGCCAATAATATATTCATTTGCGAATTAAGTTGATTTTTAGTAGCATTGTAAACAAACATGATACAATAAAGATAACTCATGAAATCTCATTTATAACAATGGTGTGTTCATAATCCTATTTAGAACTCATATGCATATGAATCGTTATTAACTATATACACTTGGTTGTCACTAATAACAAAGTTAGTTAAAAAGAATGAACCCTAGTCTGAAACATATAGATAGTATTGGATTTTGTATTACCTCATCGTAGTTGAGAAACTGATCTCCCCAAACACTGGGATGAAAGTTTGACGACTGACGAATAATAGGCTTCTGTTTAACTTCCATCTTTTGAAGTAGATTTTGAGTTTTGACTTCCAAATTTTCTGTATATGATGATAACCTTTATTTTATACGTTATATTTATAGAGGGGTGATGGGGAAAGCCCTCATGATGCATGTCATTATCATAGGCTGGACAAGTACTAAAAAAATCACTAATTAAGTAGGGGATTAAACAAGTTTACTTGTAGTGAATTTTGGTCATTTAACGTGTGCCTTCTAGATTAAGGTACAAAAAAAGCCATTATTTTCTATTCCGTGGAGCTAAAATTAATATTATAAAAATAAAAGGTAAATAAAAGGAAAAAAAAAATATCTATATATACACGTGAAAACCGTAGTAGGAATAGGAACAAAATCTCCAAAATTGAACCTAATACGTGTCCTAATCACTTACGTACGATATCAGCATTAAATTAAAGACTCTCGTCCCTCAAATCAACCTCACGATCGAATGCCATACAACCATCATACAAAGTTTCGATCTACCACTTGTTGATGCAAACCACCACTCCACCATAATTAAGTCAACAAGCCCCATAATGGTCTTTTTCGTAAATAATTTTTTGTTTGCGATAAATTGTGGTTCATATATTTAAAAAACATATATGTTAACTTGTCTCTATCTATATAAGTTTACAAATGATAATTATAATACTCACTTTCATTACAAAATGTAATCCTATCAACAAAATTATCAAGTATTTGTACTTAGTTGTAAATTTTTGATGAATATGATAGCGAGAGTGCAAGACTGCCCTATAAACGTAAAATTTGAGATTACCATTGATTAAACTATTTGTATAAATTATTATTGGCCGATAAGTCATTGTTTAGAATATGAAAACCATTTATTTAAAGGAAATACGTATAAACAATAAATGATATAAACAAAAAATAATATAAAGTACAATACTTAGTTAGTTGTAATATTTTATAACGTTGTTTCTCTTTATTAATCTGTTAACCAGCTTGAATACCTTATTTTGCCACTAGAAAGCTTGTTTAAAATTTTCACTTATAGCATTAATATTTATTCTAACACAAAAACATGAAACAAAAACAAAGAAGGTGTGAATATTTTAAAAGAGAGAACTCTAAACATATTATTCTCTTTTATGATTATGAAAGTGTTCTTTGTATTTTCTGTCCCAAAATGGCAAAACAAATAACTTGAGTGTTTGAAAATTAATAACTAAAAAGGTTGGTCGGGGACCCAAGAACTTGGTAGCCTTAGGCGCTAGCCTTGATTTTCTTTACTTAGAGCCGGCTCTCCCTGCCACTCTTGTCTTAGCAAGTCAATGGTCTTCATGAACAGTTAATTCAAGTCTTTGTATGCTCTTATTCCATCTTGTAAACCCCTAGGCCCTAACTAGTTTTAATATATTAAAAACTTTTGAAGACTGGTCCTAAAAAAATCCGTTTAAGCACTTATCAATTATTTTTAGCCTTAAAAAAATCCTTTAAAAACATTCATGACTTGTAATATAAAGATATTCAAGTTCGTAGTTAGAGTATGACATTTAAAACAAAGGCTTTCTTAAAAACCGATAATTCATGCAAAGAGTTGTTCTATTCTTGGCTTCAATTCCCTATCACGATCGGCTATTTAGTGCCTGAAAACACACACAATAGGTCACAAAATAGTTCATAAGTAAGTCGACCAATTCATACACTTGATTGGTATAAGATCAAAACGGAGAATTTCTGCAAGAAATAAGCTATAGGCGTATTACGAGACGTATAACAGAACACTCAAGGTATACACTACACCTGATAAACGTATTCGGTGCTTGCCAAATAAAACAATGCTAATGAATCATTTCCCTTTCATATTAAAACAAGTTAACGAGTCATTTCACCCAAGCATATTCAACTGTAATAACATTCATAATCATACAACCAACTTTATAATATATATACATAGGGAAAGGATAAGTTGAAAACCACTTTTTCGTGTGAAAACCGTGAAAACTAAGCAAAAATAATGTAAAAAACGTTTTTTTTTTGAATTTTTTTTACAAGTTTGTAACACTATTTGGCACATTTTTATAAAAAAATAAAAAAACGCCGACCAGATATTTATAAAAAAATATTTTATAAAACCATATAAAACATACGTAACAAAACGTAAAAAAATTCATCAGATCTGACGTAGCGTTACTATGTTTTACATGGCTTTATAAAATATTTTTCTTTAAATATTTGTTCGGCGTTTTTTTGATTTTTTTATAAAAATATGCCAATAATGTTACAAACCTATAAAAAAAAATTTTAAAAATACACCTTTTTTATATGATTTTTGCCTATTTTCACAATTTTCATACTAAAATGGGTTTTCATTTTATTAATTCCCTATATATATATGGGAGAGTTCAAAAGAAAACTTTTCACTTTGGAGAAAACTAAAAAAACTCCAGCTAACCAATCAATTTTTAAAATTTTTTTTCATGATTTTTTATTATTAGCTTAGAAATGTTATAAACAATTTTTTTAACAAAAATATGTAGATAAAGAAGTTAAGTATATTAACTTATTAAGTTACATATATGTAACTAGGGGTGTGCAAGGTAAAACCATAACAAAAAATTAACCGATAACCGCTCCGAGCCATAACCGATTTTAACCGAAACCGACTTTAACCGACGGTTATGGTTAAGTTAAGTCATTAACCGAACCATTAAGTTATGATTATTGTTAAGCCAAACCATTAATCGACTTTAACCGAATGGAACTGATTATTACATATTTGTTTTTTTTTTTTTTTTATATTTCTAGGTGTGTGTATGTGTGTTTCTTTTTTTTTAAGAAGTTATGATGCAAGTTTGGTATAAAATGTAAACTATAAATTTTTATTGAATGAAAATATTATGGTTTATATGTAAGACTAAATATATTAGGAGATTAATTAGTGTTCATAAGGTTTTTTCCTTTTTCTTCACTCATTTTCAGTCATTTTAATGTTATACGAATTTTACTTATATTTTCATCATTAATATATTTCTAATTCAAAAGCTTATTTACAATTCTTTTTTTATTTTTCAACAATTTTATTTTAAACCGAATTTAACCAAAACCGAACCATAACCGATGGTTAACCTATTATTGGTTAACCGATCAATTGGTTATGGATATGGATTTAGGATTAACTAAATTAGCAGTTTTGGTTAAGAAAATAGCCATAACCGCACCAAACCGCAACATGCACACCCCCAATATGTAACTCATTTATGTAGTGTATAAGGTACATATATGTAATCAATCAGTTACATTTATTTTTTTTAGTTTTTCTTTTTATTAACAAATTTAACCTTGTAATAAAACAAATTGTAAAATAAAAAACGAAATTGATTAATAAAAATTGTGATTAGTTTTCTAAGTTTTTTTCAAAATGAAGGTTTTTATTGGAACCCTCATATATATATATATATATATATATATATATATATATATATATATATATATATATATATGTATGTATATATATATAATGAATAGATAATTTGAAAACCACTTCTTAGTGCGAAAACCGTGAAAACCATGCAAAAATCATGTAAAAAAAGTTTTTTTTTGAATTTTTTTACAGGTTTGTAACACTATTGTGCACATTTTTATAAAAAAAAATCAAAAAAGCGCCGACCAAATATTTTTAAAAAAAATATTTTATAAAACCATGTACAAAACGTAAAAAAATTTTGTTAGATTTGACGCAGTGTTACGTATGTTTTACATGGTTTTATAAAATATTTTTTTAAAAAATATTTGGTCGGCGCTTTTTTGATTTTTTTTATAAAAATGTGCCCAATAGTGTTACAAACCTGTAAAAAAACATTTCAAAAAAAAAACGTTTTTTTACGTGATTTTTGCATGGTTTTCACGGTTTTCGCACTAAGAAGTAGTTTTCAAATTATCTATTCCCTATATATATATGTTCAAGTGATAGCCAATTAAGTTAAGAACTAAAATAAATATTTCTAGCCACAAGTTTGGAAGGTATAAAGGTAACTTCCCCTGTTTTTAAAAGAAATTACTTTTATACCTTCAAAAATTGTGGCTATACATGTGTTTCCTTTAGTTTTTTTACAATTTAGTTCTCTCACTAACATAATCCTTTTTACTTGAACCTAAACCAATATATATATATGGAGAGGATTAAATGTTAACTCTTGTTTATTGCGTTAACCGAATAACTACATCTTATTACTTTGGGGCCCACACGAAAGTAAATTTAAAGGTTTAGATATTTTATTTTTTTTTTAAATTAATGTAGGGCCCACTCACATTAATAAAAAAATACGAAAAACCTACATCTTTAGATTTATTTTAATGTGGGCTACAAAGTAATAAGATGTAATTATTCGGTTATCGCAATAAGAAATGGTTAACATTTGAACCATCTCCTATATATATATATATATAAAAGGGAGGGTTTCATAGAAAACATTCAATTTGAAGAAAACTAAGAAAACACTAATCAATCGTTCATTAATGTCATCAATGGTTGATATCATTTAGGGCAAGATTGTAAAAAATTTATTAAATGATTTAATTATAATTATATAAGGGTATAATAATCAAAACGAATTTTTTTGTCTCTCCCAAATTTAAAAAATCCCTAAAATCATGATTCTCTCTAGTCTCTTTGCTTTCTTTATTTATGTAAATAAATTTAATTTAAAAAAATTAGATACATGTAATCATATATTTGGTTACATTTACATACTTGATTACATATATGTAATCATTTATCTAATTACACTTATATCTGATAACCTATATGCAATCAATTCAAAATAAAAGTGCATTTCGTATATGTAATAATATATTTGATTATACTTGATTTTATGATTACAAATGTGTAACCATATACATGGTTTCATATATATACATGATTTCATATATGTAATTATATACATTATTACAATTACATATCTGATCACACACACACACACACACACATATATATATATATATAATCATATACATGGTTTCATATATACCTGGTTGCATGTAGCTAATCATATACATTTTTTCATATCTACATGCATTACATATATGTAATCATACAAAATGGATTAATTTGATCAAGTTACATACATGCAAAAATGCTTACATATATAAAATCATACAAAATCTATTAATTCGATCAAGTTACACACATATAATCTCATTATGTAACATCATTGTATTTCAGGTATGTCCGTACATATTTAAATTGTACTGATAAAACCTGATATGAAAATTTGATAATTTTTGATTTACTTTATTGTATTATCACTGGTATTCCAATGATGAGAACATATAATTATTATGCATAAACCATGGGGAAGTTAGTTTGAAAAATAACTAAACTGAACCACAGAGTTTAATGCAGCTGATTAATTATGAAATGAATTTATTTTGGTTTGGATGGTTGAAGGTTATTGGTCTGGTCACTAAATATAGTCAAGGACACATGGTCATGATTTATCAAAATGATGGTGGGATGGCGGCTGGATCGGTTGCGACCGACTCCTACGTATGCCCTCTACATAAACTTATTTCGGTCTATCGTGGATGTGTCAGTGATATGATTTAGTGGGGTTGAGGATTGAGAAAATGGAAAATTGATAAACGTACGTATTTTATTAAAATGATGGAAGCGATAATGAAAACATTTATGCGATGGTGAGGTCACGAATATAACTTAATTATAACGCGAATGTTATTTCAGAAATGTTAGCTTAATAATGTGTTCTCGTGGGTGACGATTCACACGAATACAGTTATTAGGAATAATGTTCTGAGACGATATTCCATGAATTGTAGATCAAGTTGAAATACGATACAAACGTTGTATTTATAAAGGTGACGATCTTTATAAATGTGCACGTAAGTAACGCGTTTCAACGAGATGACTAAAATAATATTTTTACGATATTTAAAATTAAATAAAAAGGATTTAAAACATTTACTAGGAATAAACACCTTAAAGGATTTTAAATAAAATCATTTTATTAAATGTTTCGTAATATAATTGTAATTTCGTAAAAAACCGAGCAACTAAAAATAACTAACGCGTTAACAAACGTAACCGAGCGAGCGGGATTGACCGGGAGTATAAAAGGGGAAGAACCTTCTTCTTCCCCCATTTCCAGCCCTTTCTCTCTCTCTCTCTCTCTCTCCAAACACACACACCCGTCACTTTCTCTCTCTAGACTCTCTCTCTAGAGATTTTCCTCAAATCTCAAACATTTTGCTTGATTTTGGTTTCAAAACACTCCTCCACTCGTCTAGATCACGAAACCACGAAGAAAATGAGCTCAAACGACGCCAAACGAGGTAGATTTACGGTTTTAAGTTCGGATTTTAGGGTTTCAACAAACCCGACCAAAACTAAAGTTTAACCGGTTTAAAACATCATTTTTTCAACCCATACACCTTCTAAATGAGTTTACTCACTTAAACCCACTCAAAACGACTATATATACGCCTAAAACTCGAAATCACCATCTTCCATGGCTGAAATCCGTTTCAGGCGAATGGCTCATAAGAACGAACCACTCATTCGTACGAACCACTCATTCGTGTGAAGACTCATTCGCATGAGTCGTTCGTGTGAAGACTCATTCGCATTAGTCATTCGTGTGAACACTCATTCGCATGAGTCATTTGTGTGGACACTCATTCGCATAAGTCATTCGTGTGAGCTGCTCATTCGTGTGAACACTCATTAGCGTGACTCATTCTTACAAAAATCACAAGAATGTGTCATTCTCACTACACGAACTCAATAAACAACCCTGAGCTAAAAGAGAACAATTAAATAATGAATTATAGCTCAAACATATCGTCAAATCTTAATTGTAGGATTCGAGTAAAATTCTGTTTCCTATGTTCGCAAACTGAAGAACTAAGCAAACCGCTTAGTCACTGTGAGTTCTCATAACCCCTTTTTAAATCCTTTTGCTTTTAAAATCGGGGGTGGAACATGTATACATAAACGAATATGATTTTGATAACACATGGGTGAAACCCGGATTATCATTTTGATATTCTGATTATTGAGATAATTGTTGATTGACGTGGAATATCACAACTTCGTGAGTCATCATTGGTTGAGTTGGCTTCGCCCTCCGCGATGACTGAATTACTGTTGTTGAGTTGACTTCGGTCCTCCATAGTGATTCCACTGTTGGTTGAGTTGACTACGGTCCTCCGCAGTGCACTGTATTGACACTTATGCATATTTGGAAGGTCGTTGATCGAGTTGGCTTCGGTCCTCCGCGATGATTCCCTTTACCGTTGATTGAGTTGACTACGGTCCTCTGCGGTACATTATATTGAGATAATTATGATGAATGATGATTGTTGATGATGAATGTGAATTATCTATTTGATTATCTAATTGATGTGTTTGGTTGAGATTGATCGGATAAACTTGAATGATTATTTGTGATTACTTGAATTATTTGACTTGATGTGTTTGTTGGTGTATACAGAGTCGGATTATCTCGTAGGTTCACATGTGATTTTTCTTAAAACTATAAACTTTTATAAACTTTTATAAAACTTTTATAAACTTTTATAAACATTTTTGAAGAAAGAAAAACTTATGATTACTCACCAACTACCTCGTAGTTGACACTTGATTTTCTACATGTTTCAGGGAATGAGGAGAAGTAGGTAGAGAGGATAGCTCTACACTTTTGGACATCATCACTTAGGGTCTCGGACTTAGCTAAATTAACTGGTTTACTGAAGACTAGTGTTTAGTTTTGGTGTAAATTTGTTGTACTTGAATCATGACGAACACGATTTTTGTATAATTACTTTAACTGATTTAATTGATATGTGATAATACATTTAGATGCCCACGAGCTTATGAACAATCTACACATCACTCGTGACATCCCGATGTTTCCGCCATCGGTCGAGGTGTTACACATTACATATACGTAATCAACTAAATAAAACAAATGTAAGCACATATGAAAGCATATATCATCTGATTACATATATGTAATGAACAAAAGACGGATCACCATCTCCAACATTTTCATCCGAATTCTCAAACAATTCCGGGACAAATAGCCATTAGAAGGTGCATAATATCAAGAATTTTATAAAAAATATGATCCATAGACTAATATAGGAAAATTAACAAAATGCTATAGATCTCAGAGACGCATTATTCCTCAAAGCATACGCGAAACAAAATTATATACAGAATAAATAAAACTTTGACAAAATCAAACCATCTCATTACGAACTCGGTCGCTAGAAGCCTCCGTCTTCTCTCACTTTACCAAAACCACAAAAACGAGATATAAGAACAAAAGCAGGTACTCAATTCAGCCGTGAATCACGATCTCATCATATATCACTACCACATTCCCTCAAAATGACTTCCAACGCATAGATCGGTCAATTTTCACTAGTTAAAACATGACGATAGCTCCTGTCCGTGTGTATAGCCGCTCACGTCACAAATTGTTGACAGGAATAGCTTACCACAGTTAATACCGGCAAAAAACCGTTTACCGGTGATACCGGAGCAGTTTTCCGACGTTCTGTGGAGGAAAATAAAGATGAACGGTAGATGAAATCCGGAATATAATTTATTGGAATAATTGAATTGATATTAAAAGAAAATAATGAGAGATTTAAGGAATTCAAGTTGAATAAATTAGTTACCTAAATTAATGGATGTAAGATTGCTTAAATGCCCTTTTAACAATTACAATTAATAAATATATAAAAAGTAATTATGTGATTGGTCAATGGGATTTTTCTTGGTTTTATTAAAAGTTGATAGTTTTATTATAAGCCTTCCTCTATATATATACACACACCACACTTTAAAATAAAGGAAGATTAATTCTCTCCTTGAAATGGACGTCTGAGATAGGGTTTTAAATGTTTTATCTTTAAGACCCGATTTTCACATGATACAATACATACATATATATATCCCTATGTGTGTGTATATAGGAGCATTATAAAACCATGTATTACATGGGTTGAATAATTATAACATTTCATAAATAATAATTTTTATAAAAATTTATACGTTAGATTTATCAACTATTGGTGAAATAAGAAATGTGGGTATCTAAAAATTATAAAACAAATAATAAATATATTCAATAATTATATAATTATATTTTAAGATAATATATAATTTAAATCTTATTATATTTTACCAAATTTAGTAAAGTAGTAAATTATTATAATAAGAAGAAATATATTTTTTAATATATAATTATTAAAAATTGTTAAAATAATTAGGAGAGAGACGAGAAAACAAATTCCAGATATTATTATAATGTGACACATGTCTTCTAAATATATTCCTTTATTAGATTAGGTAGATATGTATTTAACAATTGAATGTATATTTTAGGAGTGTTCGACAGTTCGGTTAATGGTTTTTTCGATTTAATCAGTTTTGAAAAAAATTACTATCCGAAAACTGAACCGAATCACATTTTGGGAGCGGTTATCTGCATTTCGGTTCTGTTTCTATTTTGGATACGTGTTGGATGTCACCGAAGAGGGTAGGATGTCATTGGAGTTGGGGATGTCACAGTGAGGGAGAGGTTAAGAGATATAGAGAGTGCAAGTTTGCAAGAGTGAGAGTTGGTACCAAGAGTCTGCGAGAGCAAGAGATGTCGCCGTCAGGCGCCGCTGCTGTTGAGGGCAGGATGTCACCCAGAGTGAGAGATAGAGCCACGGCCGACTCAAGCTTTTGAGATGTCCAAGACAAATACAAAAGTTGAGGCCAATTCTGTAAATAACTTTTTGCTTAGGATAAAAAATTATGGTTTATAAATTAAAAATATATAAGAATATGTTAATTTGTCTCTATCTAGGTAAGTTTACTCATGATGAACTATCAATAGTGTTGTGTGGGTTTTTTTCTTACCGCATTTTAATTTTTTAGCCGAAAGTTTATTTTTTGTTTTAAATATTCATTTTGTCCCCCCTTGATTAAAAATTTAATATGAATTGTGTGTCTCGTGATTTTTCGCCCATTCTTTCAAAATATTCAAGTTCCACCACTGTAATTACAACTAAAAATGATAATAATAAATGATATAAACAAAGATTGTTATAAAGTACAATACTTAGTGATAATATTTTACAACTTTGTCTTTCTTTGTTAATCAACTTGATTACCTTATTTACCATTATAAAACTTGTCTAAATCTTTCACCTTTTTCATTAATAAAAGATTTATACCAACGTCAAGTAAAAGCGAAACAAAAACGTAGAAGATATAATTATTTGAAAAGAGAGAAACCTAAACAAACACCACCACCGTCGGCTGCCACCACCACCACCACCGTCGGTCACCCCCACCACCATCGCATCACCTTCGGCCACCCCCATCACCCACCACCACCAATTTATTTTAACAGTTAAAAAACGTTAAAAAACAAACAATATTCTTCTTGTAGACTACAGACATTTGGTCACCTCTTCTTCTACAGATGTCTGCAGATGTGGTTCGCATACTAGAGATATTTTACCTCTTAAAAAACAAACACCACCTAAGTTAAATGTTTAGAATCAATTATCCCAAAATTTAAGGCACCAAGGATGATGGTTTATGAATTATGCCTCTATTTTTTAAATCTAATTCAAGATTACAAGGAAATGGATCAATTTGTTGGATGATTCTGCTCGTTGACGTCTCCAAGGACAACCCACAAGAATTCTTTTCTTGCCCAAAGTGAAGCCGTGAAGGTCTCTTGACCCATTTTGACCCCTTTTATTTTAACTTTCTGGTTTTGACAATTCCAGTCCCTCCATTTGTATTTTACTTGCCTCCATTTTTAGGTAACCTAACTAAGTTAGGCATTGCCTCAATGGTACCCCAAGATTCTTTCAAATATGAGGTCTTGGGTTCAAATCCCTCCTGCAGCGAAATAGGGGTCTGAGGGGGGTCAGGGGATTTTTCCAGTGGGGTTTCCTCCTGGGGTGGTTGTGGTGGTTCATGGAGGTCTAGGTAACTAGACCTTGGTGACATGGCCTGGAAACAGTGGATTCATACGATTGAGACCTTCGCCGTTCAAAAAAAACTAAGTTAGCCACTAGATTGATAATATTAATATTATTTTCACCAATGTCATACAACACATTTAGCACATTTAAATAAACACCGTTCATCATTTACTTATATTATTACACAATCTTTTTCAATGGTTCAAGTAGCGAATTTGACACTCTGATGCTTTTTATATGGGCCCGCCCCCCTCTTTTTTCGTCCGTAGTGTAAATTTTTCGGTCGAAATGTTATTTTTAGTTAAAAATCGCGGTTTCGCCCCCTTCGCTTCAAAAAATTAACATGTATTCTGGGTTTCAAAAATTTATGTCCCCCCTCTCACTTAGCCCAAGCTCCGCTACTGCTTAGACAGTTTGAAAATAGATACCGTCATCTAGAATCCATTAACAAGAATATGAGCAATTAACCTGAGTATATGAGGCGATGTTCATATGTTTCGTTACTGCTGGTTATTCCCAATTGATGTCTAAATCTAGTAATCTACTCGTAATTTGTAATCAAAAGTTAATAATGATCGAATATTATAACACACTAGTTATAACCCTCGATCAACAAGTGAACGTTGTAATCTCTTTTTGAAATTTTGGGTCTTAGTAGCTCTCTAGGAGTAAATAAGGACATATAACCAATATAATTAGGAACCAAGAATCACTCATAGATCAACAACATAATCTAGACTTTGATTAAGAATTTGAATATGAAAAAAGATTATAATATATCATATTCATATCCCTATTGTTGTAAAAATCGATAGACGGTAGTCAAGTACTACGGTAAAGATTATGAGTTAATTGAGATTTTTTGTCGTATCAGAATTTTTCTTAGTAATTTTTCAAAATTATATATATAGGGGTTCCTTAGGATTTTCGGATTTCACAAAAACATCACCGTAATTCCAAAGTTTGGAAGAAAACTCATCGGATTTTCAAAGGTCGCCGAAAAAAGCGTTAGAATTTCAAAGGTTGCTAGAATTTTTGCAGGAAGACGGATGTTTTCAGACCGTCTAGGCCTGATTTGTCTGCCTATGCGCAATTTTGACGATTTTTATTCCGGCCAATTAACCAAAATCAAAGAAGTAGACAGTTCGTTATACCACACCTAGCACCTAGGTGCTGATTTATAGTCGGCCGCATTGGCTGATTTTTACAATACTATAGATTCCCGAATTATTTTCGTTTTGCCTCAACCTTCTGTATTTGAGCTATAGCTTCATGGTAATTCAATATACAAACCTACTAAGCTTCAGAGTTCTAAGGGAATAAGCCGTTGAATTTTAAGTGGTTTGTAATCGAAAGGATCTACTAATAAATCAAATAATCAGCTTTAAATCAGCCCTAAATCAAATACTATAACATTCAAATTAAAACAACCTTAATTTATCAAATAACAAGCAAAATGAGCCTAAAAATCAAATCAAATCAAATCAAAATATACACCAAGTAATCAACCCCACATTTTTCAAAAATCAACCCTACATTTATCAAATAAGAAGCAAAATGAATCAAAATCAACCCTTATCCCCTTACATGGTTGAAAGAAAATCTGACTGGACCAGTGGACGTGGACGTGGACGGTGGACCGACTCGAATCCAGACTCCGAAGATTGACTAGAATCAGAGAGTGATGTCATCTCTCGTCTATCGAACTTAAATCGAACTGCCTTGATGTCGCCTCTCCACTTTCATGTGTCGAGCTGAAATAGTGAAATCGTCCTTCTTGATTCATGTTTCGTACATCTCCTCATTTCAC